>JABAKD010000013.1:13722756-14064664 GCA_012845835.1 Undaria pinnatifida
CCCTCCCCCACAGGAAATATTTATAGTTTCCACGCACAAAGTGACCTGCACCACCCGTCCCCTCCCTCCCCTTCCCCCCCTCCCGCCCCCTTTTGATCGAAATCAGGCCCCCACGTCCTTAAAAACTCCGCCCTCCCCTCACCGGATATTCGACTTACAGGATTCACTTGATAAACTGATACATTTCCTTCCACAGCTGTCAGATTTTGTCCCCCTCAGAAACGGGTTTTATAGTTCCCGCGCAGACTGCTTAAAATCATCCTGTTGACCCTGATAGCTACACTGTAGTTGCAAGGGGAGTCGCCGACCTATATCCTTAATGAGGACACACAACCCGTAATACGCGCGATCGGAGTATCACACACAGCTTGCAAAGATGAGTTTCGACAAAATATTCGATCTCACAGCTGGAGGAGTGTATTTTAATTTTTTTAATATGCTTGTACCACCTTGATTGAGTTCTTTTTATGTTTTTCCTGGGGTATTCCTCAGCTCCAGAGTGACTGGAGCCTGTCCTGTGACCACGGACTTGATTTATGCGAGTTAATGTGACAAAAACAACCCTTCTTCCCCATCACCCGCACCATCGCCTAGACCTAGCACCACACGTATAACAAACCCCTCACCTAAAACCCTTCCTTTTCCCCTCCCCCCCCCCCCCCCCCCCGCCCCCCCCCCGCCCCCCCCCCCCCCCCCACCCCCCACCCCCCCCCCCCAACCGATCCCAACCCCACCCCGTCGAACACTCCACCCTCTCCCTACTCACTGATTGTACGACTTACCCCAGGATATACATGATAAACTGATGCATTATTTCCAAAACCGTCACATTTATCCCCTCAAAATAATGTATAGTTTCCACGCACATATTGAGCTGCCCCACACGCCCCCCCCCCGCCCCTCCCCCCCCCCCCCAATAATAAACTGGTGCCAAAACCGTCAGATTTATCCCCTTGAAAGGATTTATAACTTACATGCACAAATTGTCCCCCCCTTCCCCCCCCCCCCCCCCCCCCCCCCCCCCCCCCCCCCCCTCCTCCAAACCCGCTCGCTTTTGATCAAAACCAGGCCCCCACGTCCTTCAAAACTCCGCCCCCCCCCCACACCGGATATTCGACTTACAAGATTCACTTGAAAAAAGGATGCATTTCCCTTCACAGCTGTCAGATTTTGTCCCCCTCCGAAACGGGTTTTATAGTTTCCGCGCACAGAACTGACTAAAATCACCCTGTTGACCCTGATAGCTACACTGTAGTTGTAAGGGGAGTCGCCGACCTATATCCTTAATGAGGACACGCAACTCGTAATGAGCGCGATCGGAGAATCACACACAACTTGCAAAGATGAGTTTCGACGAAATCTTCGATCTCACAGCTGGATTGTATTTTCATTTTTATTATATAAACAACAACAATATTTTTTTGTACTCGGTAGCCTGTATCCGCAGCCTGTCCTGTGACCACGGACTTGATTTATGCGAGTTAACGTGAGAACAACAATAACAACATCCCGCAAACAGTGTACCACAAAATTCTGCGTATTTTGGTTGTCACTGCGTTCTGCATACGCAGGGTTTCTTTTCGCGGAATCCAGATTTGATCCGTATGGGTAACCACGTGTGCGTGTCATCGCGATTGTGGTTGAAAAAGTCAAACATTTCGATCAATAATTTTGTTCGACGTGATGAAAAAATATATTTTTTTCCACTGGTGTTTTGTCACGGTACTGGTAATTGTGGTTGTTGTTCTCACATTAACTCGCATAATCAAGTCCGTGGCGACAGGAGAGGCTCCAGCCACCCCGGAACTGAGGAATACCCCAGGGAAAAACACAAACAAACTCAAGGCGGTACACGCACGTATCACAGCTGACGCAATTCATGCCCTTACCAGAAAGATATAAAAGTGAAATCGGGAGTCAGTCTACGATGTGCCAGGTCCATACTGGTGCATACGTCTCACTACCTACGCCTGGAAAAACCGACTATACCGCTCGCCACCCTAGAAAGACTACCACGTATATATTGCACGTAGTACCTATCACTACGCATACGCACGACAGACGCAAGTCAATTGGAAAAACGAAACAAAGAAAAGTAAAGAAGATAAAGGTAATGATGCAACGAAACTTTTTCTTTTTCTCGTCAAAAAGATTGTCCGCGTATTCATTCATGCACTTTGTACTTTGTACCCCTGATACCCTCTGCTTCAGAGCTTCATGTGTTATGTTTGACGTGTCATGTTTGGTGTGTTCTGTGTCATGTTACTTCTCACACTATTCATACGATCGTGTGATCTGGGCTTTGGCTTATGTTTGACGTGTCATGTTTGGTGTGTTCTGTGTCATGTCACTTCTCACACTATTCATACGATCGTGTGATCTGGGCTTGTATGGAAGTGTGCAAAAACAGAAACCCCCACACATCATTGTCCATCACGGTCTTCGCGAAATCGTAGTAGTCGTTCAAGTTGTATTTCTACATCATCAGTGGCGGCTACGTACCCCCGTGCAGGCGAGCTCAGGAGGGTATTCACCTACTACCTGGGATAATATTTACGTGAGTATATTGCGTCCTGATATTTTGTTTGCTTAGTAGATCGGGCGTCTATTTTGGTTACAGTAGTGGGCCCTATATAGTGCAGGGGTCTGTCGTGAGAATTTACCTGCACTATAGCAGGCACCTGCACGACTGAAAAGGGTGCCATCAATAGTGCAGGTTCTGCACTATTGGGGCTTTGAATATTCCTCAATAGTGCAGGTTTTGCACTATTGAGGTACTCTTCGACTTCGCGTTGTGAGTGTGGCGTCCACGCTTTGCGGGGCCAACAGAGTACGAAACGGATCGAGATCGTGGATTAATAGTGGACGAAGCTAACTCTCAGTCCTCGTTGCCTGCCTTCCCTCGATGTTGCATGATAGAAAAATACTTACTATGTGTATTAAAAAAAATACGACAGAAAGCCCACAGCTAAAACACGAGCAACCATGTACTGCCGGCCCCTGCCATCATTACGTGATGATCAAACTCTCATGTCTCCCTGGCGCACCTGCTTCGATTTAGCAAGAACCAACACACACACAATCAACCAGGCGCAACCTCACTCCGTCGTGCCAATTTATCTGACCCCTGCCGCACCGGCTGCTATGTTGCAAAAAAAAAAACACAAGTAAAAAAAGAGAGAAAAACATGCAGGAAGGTCACTGCAAAGAAAAATCAAGCAAGCATGCACCCCGCGCCCTTGCTAAGGTCGTGACAAACTCCCTTCCTTGTGACTGCCCGGTGCACCCGCTGCGATGTTGCTGGAAAAAAAACAAAAAGAAACGAGAAAGGCACATAGGAAGCTGACTGCAAGGAAAAGAAAACAACCACGTACCCGCCGCCTTCACTACGCAAAAAGGCGGGGGAAAACATGAGCTTGCTTTTTTAAAAATCGAGCTCACAGCAGCAGCAAGACTCTGCTTTGCGTGCAGTTTTCTGGCTGCCGGCACCTGCAGCAGCAGCCGCCGCCTCGATCTTCTTCCGGTCAGACTTCACCGTCGCAAGAAACCGCACAGAGCACTTGAAGTGGTCTGCAATCTGCGCGTAGGAGACCTTGGCATCGATCAGCTTGAGGATGTCAAGCTTCCCATTGATGTCCACCCGCGCACGAGCACCACACGAAGCCTTCACACTCCCCCCTTTCTTCTTCGTCGGGCGTTGAGATGGTCCCGCCCCAGCACCCTCAGCACCCTCAGCTGGTATTTCTTTGCGCTTGCCAGTCTCTTTGCGCTTGCCAATCTTTGCGCTTGCCAGCTCTCGCGACGCACGAGCAGCAGATTCGCCTTGTTTCGATGTCGCCAACCATGCTGCCGCAGTTGCCGTGGAGCCGCCCGCCACATCCTCCATGACAAACGTGGCCATGAGGGGCTTGCGGCATCTTGCCTGGTTGGTGGCACAGCTCACCGTCCGCACAAGGCATGGTGCGCCTCGGCGCTGCGTACAGCTCTTCGGGTCTGCAGCAGCACGTGCGCCCGCGTTTGTGTTGCGTCTATCCGCTGTTCGTGAGTGTGTGTCTTGTTTTTCTTTTGAACGCGTGTGTGTATGTTTCTCCACCTGCACTATTGCGGGGCACCGCGGTGCCCAACCTGCACTATATCGGGTATCTTCCTCAATAGTGCAGATCCTGCACTATCGAGGGCGCCGTCTGTGCGCAGAGATTTTACCTGCACTATATCGGGCGGTTGCACCATTCAAAGAGCACTATAGGGGGCCCACTACTGTACTCTTTTCTTAGCGCCGTGTATGGATGACCTCGCTACACCTCCTTTAAGGCCTTGTGCCTTACGGTGGCGAGTCCACGTACAAACCTAACCGTGGTTCTCAACGTTTTGCCTTGATTTCCGTTTTCTTTTTTCTTCTTGCAGCTTTTCCTTTTCTTCGGCTTCCTATGGATGTGTTGGGTTGGTTTCCTGGGTGGCATGCGGTGTAAGCGGTTTCAACTGCGAGTCTTGGCACATTGTTGTTGTCGTTGTTGTTGTTGTTGTTGTTGTCTTCACATTAACCCCTTCACAACTGGACCCCCTTTTTGTGACAATTTTACTTGAAGTTAGTCTAGGGATTTGGGGGCTCTAAAGGTTTTTTTTCTACCTAACCACATCAGTACACCCGGAGTCCGTGCTGATTCAACTTATAAAAATACCAAGTACAATTTTTGTGGCCACAGACGACTGTGAAACATAATACTGTAAACTAAACGGTCGCATTTCATCAAGGTAAAGCAAGTGAAGTGCTAGCGTGCTGGGTACGAGAACACAACAAAACAATCCAGACCATAAAGAAAAGAGAAGAAAAGAAAATATAAAACAAAAAAATAAAACAAGAAAAAAATCTCCTAAGCAAATCAAACCACAGGTGTTCTGAAGAATGTGATGCAAGAAGATCGGAAGGTCGGAAGGAAAGGAATTGCTGCAATTGCCAGAGAAACACCATACGTGCTGAAGAAGAGGAACATATATTGCCTGTTGCGCCGCCGTCAAAACAACACGAAGAAGGTACGTGCAGATACCACGGTACGTGCATTATTTTTCGTCTCGAGAAGATTTTTTTTTTTCTTTTTTCATCCTCCGGCGTATGGGGAAAAATAAAGCTTTAGCTCACCATACTTCCACGTATTTTCATACGCGTCGTGTCTCGAGAAGAATTCAGCATTCTCTTCCTTCGTCGACTCACATCGAAATGTTTTCACCCACGCTGCTAGGCTCTCTCAACAGTTTTTTTTTTTTTTTCTTCTTTTTGCGTATTTGCACAACTAAGTTCAAATTTCACCACGGTGGGAACCGAACCCAATGACCCCTGACCCTACTAGCATTGGAGGGTAACCAATACAGCAGTACTACTACTGGACCACCTGGGCGACCAGCTTCTCTGGAGGGGAAGAATATCCCAGGGAAAAAAGAATATCCCAGGGAAAAACACAAGCAAACCACGTACGAGTACCTTGTATATGTATCAATATATGGGCCTGTTACATAACTATACTCTGACTTCCGGTTTCACTTTGTTATATAGTTTGGCGGATTTACGTTGTCTAAATTCACTGGAACCGACGTTGGGCGTGCTCAAGTAGCAAAATCCACCAGCAGCTAGCAACAGGTGAGAAATGGCGTTGCTTGCTATGGACATTTGCGCCCTTTGCGAATACTCTTAGTAAGTAACCCTAACCAAAACCTTGAGCAAAAGGCAACTGAGAACGCACGTACGAAGAGGCTCTCTCTTTCTCGGTGCGACTCTACGAATGGATTTTTGAGTCGTGCGTGTTCGGTACCCAACGCCACGCAACTGTTTTTTACAGACGCCCCGAGTAAGAGAACAGGAGGAAATGAGAGATGGTATGGATTCGTTAATAATATTTTCAAGAGAACAGGAGGAAATAATCGGCTGTAAATAGTAAGGACTCATCATCCATAATATTTGGGAGAAAATCGTTTTTATTATGTGATTTTTTGTGATTATTCTTCGGAAGTGCGTTGCGGGAAGGGCTTTGAGATTTGGCTCTCCTCGTAGTTGAAGGTGGAATATAGTAAGTTGCGGGGACAGTCGTGTTTGGGGGGATGGAGTGACGAGGACAGAGCTACAGAAAGGTCGAGACGGCGAAGACTAAGTCCTTGTTGCAGTGAGACCGATAGCAGTATTAACTAGTAGGTAGCAATAATGTAGAATACCCCAAAACCTTACGTGCGTTGAACACACGCGACGCCGGGCGTTCTTGCCTAGACGTACTACAACAGCAGCAGTTCAGGTTTTGATGAAATTGCGGCATTTTACCGAAATCATTGAGGGTTGAATCTTGACGAGTACGAGCCTGAGTTGGCTCGCAAAACAATCGTCCACCCGGCACTCAACCGTCACTGCAGCGGCCCAACGGGTGACTTGTGCCAATGGATTCGGCCTTACCCGTAGGCACGTGTCGGTACCTTGAGGAGTAAAATCCATCACCACAACTCGTCACGCTTCAACGCCCAACGTGACAAAAGTCTTAGCTACCGCCGTGCCAGGAGCGAGCTCGTTCGGTCGGCCGCCTCGGTGCTGTTACCTCGTTAACTCGACGACGAGAGCTCAGAAACTCACTGCGCCTTCTGCGATCAGCCATGACCTGCCAACGACGTTGAGAATGGCCCTGCTCAGTCTCGTGCGCTCGCGTGTGGTGGCTGCTTGAGCGGTGCGGCTGCCCGATCCTCTGCACCCTTGTTACAGTACCTAAATTTTACTTTTTCCTTTAGAAACACTGACAATTTTAATGGCCAATTTTCTCGGGATATAAGTTTTTAGCTTTTCCATCCCAAAAAACATGAAGTCTATACGGTATATACCCGGTATATAGAGTAGTCTAATGGGTTTCATTTTTATAATATTGGGGGAAACACCGAAGCGCATGGGGAGGGGCTGGGGGTAAGGTCACGATGACATACAACCCCGCTCGCTTTTGATCAAAACCAGGCCCCCACGTCCTTATAAACTCCGCTCTCCCCTCACCTGTTATTCTGTTATTCGACTTACAGGATTCCCTTGATAAACGGATACATTTTAAATTTTCCCTCCGCAGCTGTCAGATTTTGCCCCCCTCAGAAACGGGTTTTATAGTTTCCGCGCACAGACTGACTAACATCACCCTGTTGACCCTGATAGCTACACTGTAGTTGTAAGGGGAGTTGCCGACCTATATCCTTAATGAGGACACACAACCCGTAATACGCGCGATCGGAGTATCACACACAGCTTGCAAAGATGAGTTTCGACAAAATATTCGATCTCACAGCTGGAGTGTATTTTCATTTTTTATAATATAGACTTCGTATATGGACAAAGATGAGTTTCGACACAATATTCGATCTCACAGCTGGAGTGTATTTTTTTTTTTTTTTATATGGATGCACATCTATGAATTGATTTCGAGGGGTTGCGTTATATGGCTTAGTTTAAGTGAGCAATTGGCTAACCCTTCGCAAGTGGCCAACCGGACTATTAATGATACCTCACTAGACTTATTCCTCGACAAATGGCGTCGTCCCGACAGACCATCGATTGTTGGGCGCGTGGGTTTGAATCTTGTCACCCACAATAATACCCCCTTTTTTTTCCCGCTTCCTCTCGCTTGAACGCCCCACCTAATATCGAAATCCGCCAGAGTAATAAATACTTGCCACGCCCTGGATATCGCCTGGTTATCTTTTTAGAGCAGTCCATGCCGCTGCTGCAATTCCCACCCACCCCCGCCCCCAACGCCCCCTCCTACCCCATCACCCGCACCATCGCCTAGACCTAGCACCACGCGTATAGCAAACCCCTACATCTATGCGACCTAAAGTCCTTCCCCCCCGCCGCCCGCCTCCCCCGTCACATCCCCCCCCCCTCCCCTACAAGAAGGATTTACAGTTTCGACGCACAAGATGACCTGCCCCACCCGCTCCCTCCCCCCCCCTCCCCCCCTCCCGCCCCCCTTGTGATCAAAATCAGGCCCCCACGTCCTTAAAAACTCCGCCCTCCCCTCACCGATTACTCGACTTACAGGATTCACTTGATAAATAAACTGATGCATTTCCTTCCACAGCTGTCAGACTTTGTCCCCCTCAGAAACCGGTTTTATAGTTTCCGCGCACAGACTGCCTAACACACCCTGTTGACCCTGATATCTGCACTACTGTAGTTGCAAGGGGATTTGCCGATCTATAACACACAACCCGTAATACGCGCGATCGCAGTATCACGCACAGCTTGCAAAGATGAGTTTCGACAAAGTATTCGATCTCACAGCTGGAATGTATTATGCTTGCAAAGATGAGTTTCGACGAAATCTTCGATCTCACAGCTGGAGTGTATTTTCATTTTTTATAATTTTCATAATAATAAACTTTTGCGAATTCTTTTGGTATGCCCAGGAAATGAAACCGCTTGGATATTGACACATGTCCGCCCGTATACCCGACCGACCTGCTGTCCCGCCGTTTACAGGGGGGCTACCCTTATTAATTGTGCACGACGCACTTTTGCAAATATGCACGACTCGAACCGCCTCCAGGACCACACACTCAGAAACCCATTTCGACACTTGGAAACAGCAGCGTCTACACCACAGCATAAGACCATCGCACCAGGCCACACAGCACGCGCAAAAAAAGCAGACAACACAGCAGACCACGCTGCAGACACGCAGACCACACAACAGGCATGTCCCTGATGGATTTTAACGGGAGAATTGTCGTGCATTCAGAGATTAAGAGCAGTGCCGTCGATGTAGAGAGGGTGCGTACAGGTCGATGGGCAACTATACGGCGGGCGGTATGTGTATCTGCCCTCTCACTCGATTTTGACTCGCGATAATTTGTTGTGTGGTGTCGACATGATGAAACACTCGAAAATACTGGTGGTCGCGTACCCACTTGCGCGTACGATGCATGCTGGCACGGGTCGTAACTTTGACAGCACTCCAGACATCAGGCGCGTTCGTCTGTGCTCACGATTACCGTACGGTTTGTACGGTGCAGACAGCTCAACAGCTGTAGAACCGGGGGGGAGAAGGGACGACACCTGTGACCGCGGCTTGTCCAGAAGCTGGAAAGTAGAAGTGTCCAAAACAAAAGGAAAAATTGTAGCCGCGAGTTGGTTAGTTGGGGGAACGGGGGAACTCTATGCTGTAGTTGAGTGGATACCCGCGGCCATTTGAGTTCAGTTTGCACATTGGATCATTTCACTTGTGCGCGTTTTTCGTACCGTGCGTTTTTAGTCAGGAAAGCGTAGTATTTCCCGGACGAATTTTGATTTCATTTGGTTTTTCGGAATTCCTACGAGGGCTCCAGCACCTTTGTGTGACCACGGACTCTTATCAATACATCTTTGACAAAAGTTAATGTGAGACAACAACAACAACAACAACAACAACGACGACGCGTGCGAGGAGTAGAATCGTAGCCATACGTAGAAAGAAGGGGGCAGCATCACCTACACTCGGACTCGTACGTATGATCTCTTATCTGAGCACAAGAATGTAGAAAATCTAAATCTACGAGAAGGAGTAATAATAATAAAACAGAGTTAAATCGACACACGACGTGTATGAAAATACGTGGAAGTGCGGTGAGCTAAAGCTTTATTTTTCCCCATCCGCCGGAGGATGAAAAAAAAAAAAAAGTAGAACAGAGTAGATACATACCGGTCACAAGGGATCTCTATCCCTTGGGAGCTCTAGACTAGTCTACAGCCCCTATTTTTTTTTATGCTTTCTATTAATAAATGTTGCGGGGAGTATAATTGAATCCATCATTGTAGACTATATTGATACTGTTGCACATAGCAGCAGCAACTGCTTAGCAGCAGCAGCAAGCAAGCCAGCAAGGCATTGCAGCCGTACAGCCATCATTGCCACCACCACCACCTGGTGGTCCACCATCATCCCCATGGTCTGTACGGTGAACATTCCCGCCAAGGGGCGGTATATGCGCGGGCAGTGCCGTGCAGTATCTATCTTGGTCTGTGCCTGTTCGTGTTCCTGTGCGGCATTATACCGCCGCTCGCCGCCGCCGTATCTTTTTCTAAAAGAGAAAGCTGGCATGGTTTGTCTCCGAAACAAAACATGTCAACCCAAAAAGCGTCCATCTCATCGGGGTTCTGAGATTTTTAAAGATCGACCCCCCTGGACCGGCCACACATCACCGAGGCAGCCGGGTGTGTGACGTGAAACCAGACACATGCGGAGACGGCACTTGCTACATGCTATATGCGATATATGGACTAGAGCAGTCACAGCGCACTGAAAAAAATCCATATGTACGCGGCATGCTGTAAAACAAAAGTAAACGGAATGATTGGGATGGGATGGGCGAATAAAAAAAAACAGTTTGGCGACTTGATTATCCCGGGAATATCCATCAGAGACATGCCTGCTGTGTGGTCTGCGTGCCTGCTGTGTAGTCTACGTGTCAGCTGTGTAGTCTACGTGTCTGCTGTGTAGTCTGCTGTGTTGCCTGTTTTTGCGCTTGCTGTGTGGCCTGCTGCGATGGTCTTATGCTGTGGTGTTTGCGCTGCTGTTTCAAGGGTAGAAATGGGTTTTGGGATGTGTGGTTCTGGAGGCGGTTTGAGTCGTGCACGTTATTATTTGCAAGTGCGTCGTGCAAAGAAGGGTAGCCGTTTCAGGAAGGGGTGTTGTAAGGCTCAGTTTGGATAAGGTTTCACGCCCTGTACAAATACATTATTTGCTATTTGTCTGGCAGGCAAATACTCTCTGGAAAACCTGCGCAAATATTTGTCTGGAAGCAAATACTTTCTTGAGAAGCTGCGCAAATATTTGTCTGGAAGCAAATACTTTCTTGAGAAGCTGCGCAAATATTTGTCTGCAGGCAAATACTTTTTTGAGAACCTGTGCAAATATTTGTCTGGCAGGCAAATACTCTCTGGAAAACCTGCGCAAATATTTGTCTGGAAGCAAGTACTTTTTGGAGAAGCTGCGCAAATATTTGTCTGCAGGCAAATACTCGCTTGAGAAGCTGCGCAAATATTTGTCTGCAGGCCACTACTCTCTTGAGAACCTGCGCAAATATTTGTCTGGCAGGCAAATACTGCCCCGGAGAACCTGCGCAAATAGTATTTTATTTGTCCTGACAACTATTCTGAAAAAACAGCTGTTACTGCAGGGAGGTCGGAGGGAGAGATTAGCCGTATCATATGTCATGCGATGGGAGATTGGAGTCCGAAATACAAGAGCAAATCCCTGAAGCGTGCATCTGAAATATCTTCTGATCGGAGTGGAAAAACACAGGATCAGCCAAACCGAGAAAAAATGAAAATCTATCGACTACCTATGAGTCATATCATATATTTTTTAATATGCAAATGCCATCCCCGTCGACCATTGCCATTTTTTACTTCTTCGGTACTGACAGCTGGCATGTTGACATGCACAGCCCGCGGTAGTTGCTCGTGCCGTGATGGGGAGATGGTTTGGTTGTGTGCAGGACCACTGATGTTCGCGGCGGCAAATACACCGGGCTCAACGGCCTTTTCGCGGCTGCAAATACACCGGGCTCAACAGCCGTATTTGTGCATTACGTATGTACCCCATATAATGTACGTACTTGTACGCCGAAGAGGTCATTATCTCCGCATCCGCAATACATTGTTTGCAGGCAATTAGTTTATTGAGAACCTGCACAAATATTTGCCTGCAGACAAATACTTTCTCGAGAAGCTGCGCAAATATTTGTCTGCAGGCAAATACTTTTTTGAGAACCTGTGCAAATATTTGTCTGGCAGGCAAATACTCTCTGGAAAACCTGCGCAAATATTTGTCTGGAAGCAAGTACTTTTTGGAGAAGCTGCGCAAATATTTGTCTGCAGGCAAATACTCTCTTGAGAACCTGTGCAAATATTTGTCTGGCAGGCAAATACTCGCTTGAGAAGCTGCGCAAATATTTGTCTGGAGGCAAATACTGCCCTGGGACAAATACACGCAACTATTATTTGTATTTGTTATGGATATTTGTACAGGGTGAGGTTTTACCTTTTGTAAGTGATCAAACGGACTACTACCCAGTGATCCCTTAATGGTAGGGTCAGGACGACATGGACGAACATCCAGCACATCTAGTCTATTTATTAATTGAATTCGTTGTTGTTGGAGGTTGGATTCATGGTGTTGAGCTTTTTTTTACTTTTTTTGGCGGTCTGTATTTACTTCACTTTCCCCCCCCTTAACAATGCTTGCTGCTATTCCGCTTTTGTGTTTAGTCTTCGTCGCTTCAATTTTCTTCGCACTATGTTCCTTTCGCCTTCTCCATCGCTAGACGTAACTCAGATCCGGAGTGATTAACTAAGCTCGTCTCCCCCCTCTCCACTACGGCACATTCCTTCACTTTTATCGCGAGGAGATTCCAGCTGTTTTTTCTCTCGCTGACTCGCATCGAATGCATACAGCGCCTAGCATACCCACGCTTCTTTTCTGTATTTGGTGGCATTGACAGCACGAGCTGTCCCTATCGGCGGTCACCGTTAACCCAGCTGCGCAAGCTGCCACTGTACACGAATGCGTGGGTATGTACATGTTGCTGTTGTTGTTCAAGCATGAAAAGCGCCACAACACAAGAAGACACGCTATTTCTTGCAATTTTGTTTTATGAACGAATGATTGATGAACCACTCCAAAATTCATGGAAATACGTAATAACGAGTGAGCCGTGAGTGATAAGCCACGAAGAAGGCGTCGCCTCCAAAATATAGAACGAAGAAAACGCCAGTTTAAGCGCTGGATTTGCAACTCGATTGAGTTGACAAATTGCAGTTAGGTGTTGTTTTTCTCACATTGAAGTACTGCTGCTAACCACTTACTGCTGCTGCACTGCTTGCTGTAGTTGCAGAAGAAGCACCTGCCACCCCATCACATCACATCGCATGTGACTTCACACGCAGCGTTGTGGTTAGGCTTCGGATCGGATGGACGACTTTCTTTAGGCGCCACGGCCAACCACCCCCCTCCCGTAAACAAGCAATTTAATGTCACTATCAACGTGTGGAACAGGTGGCGCGACCTCACTTTTTTTTTTCTCCTTCGTCTAATCCGTCACTTTTACTCTCCAGCTCAACTCGTAGGAGCTTTTACCCTCAGTGACAGGCGACGTCAAGAACCTTCTGGAGATATAGACAAGCCGTGGTCACCAGTGCGTGTCCCCTCGGTACTTGCCCTTGAACGTTCGACCTCGACCTCAAATGATAGCGCCGCGTGCACTGAACCATAAAAATGGTATATAATCACCTTCGGAACCCACACCAGTCACAGTTTGGCTGCTGCCCCGACTTCGTCTTGGTGGGGCCATTTGCTTTGTTGCTGCGTTTTTCCTTGCTGATTGCTAAAGGCTTTGTTTGTGCACACCTACGGTATGTGTAATCGGGGACGACGACGACGGTATGGGCACCGCTGCTGTTGTTGTCAAAAATAGTGCGCGGGGGATGGACCATGCGGCAATGCTCCTACTGCTAAACCAGGGTCGTTGCTGCCTCCAATCTTGGTTGAATGGAGTCATCTATCTGCTGCTGTGCCGATATTACTGTTTTTTCCTGCCAATATTGGCAGATTCCCGGGCGCCGTGTTTTGCTGGTTGTCTGTTGTGCTTTGTTTTTCTTTTTTGTCGTGACTTGCTGTTTCCCTCTGTATTTATTTCCGATTGTTTTTTCCCATCTTTTTCTCATATTAATGACGCCAGTCGACGAGGGAAAAAAGTGCTGAATTCTTCTCGTGATAAAAATGAAGGCACGTACCGTGGAGGGAAAAGGGGGATGAGGGTCCGCTACAAGTGTTGTTGTTGTTGTTGTTGTTGTTGTTCTCACATTAACTCGCATAATCAAGTCCGTGGTCACAGGACAGGCTCCAGTCACTCTGGAGATGAGGAATACCCCAGGGAAAAACATACACAACCCAAGGTGGTACACGCATATATCACAGCTGACGCAATTCATGCCTCCACCAGAAACATATAAAAGTGAAATCGGGAGTCAGTCTACGATGTGCCAGGTCCATGCCGGTGCAAACGTCTCACTACTCACGCCTGGAGAAACCAACTATTCCGATTGCCACCCAAGGAAGACTACCACGTACTGGTATATATTACACGTAGTATCTATTGCATACGCACGACAGGCATAAGTCCATTCATTGGAGAAAAAGAAACAAAGAAAAGAAAAGAAGATAAAGGAAAGGAAAGAAAAGAGAAGAAAAACGAAATAAAACGAAAAAGGCAAGCAAACAGAAAAAAAAGACAAGAAAAGCACGAAAAGACACGAGACAAGAAAAGCAAGTAAAGCAGAAGAAGAGAAAAAAAAAGAAAAAAGAACAAGAAAAAGAAAAGAAAGAAAAATATCATACTAGCAGACCCTAGGAACTGGCTAAGGATGGCATTGGGCTAACAGAGGGTATCACGTCCATCATCAATGGCACCTGGGAAAGAACGCAACATGGCGAAGAAGTCAGTATGTATGAGTTACTACGGGGAGGGAGGCCTGAAAGTAGTGCGAGGATATTAATGGGATGGAAAAAACAAACAAACGTTGTGAGTTTTTAATGGGGGGGACAGCAGGGATGGCTTGCTGTCATCCTTTCTTTTGTTTCGTCTTGTTTGCCCCCTAACTTATTTTTTCCTTCCCCACCGGCCTTTTGAGCCGGTATCTTCTCCCTCTTTTTCGTGTTGTTTTTGTCCGTGCAACAGGTACTGTATGTTCCTCTTCACCACGTATATATGTAGTTGTTCTTGCAGACTTTCCTTTCTGATCTTCTTGCATCACGTCCTTCAGAACACCTGTCGTTTCTTTTCCTTCGTTTTCTTTTATCCTTTTTTCTTTTTATCTCATTTCTTTTAACCGTCCGGCTTTTCGCTTTGTTGTGTTATCGTACCCGGTACGGTAGCATTTCACTTTCTTTACCTTGATGAATTGCGACTGTTCGGTTTACTCTGTTTCACGGTCTGTGACCGCAGAATTTGTATCTCTCTAGGATGGAGGGGTGAAGAATCAGCAGGGACTCTGGATGTACTGATGACGATGTCGTTGGGTAGAAAGAACGGTTTAATGCGAAGACAACACACATGATGACACGTGGAAGTGTGACGAAGCAAATTAGTAAATAAATAAAGAAAGCGTGGAGAATGCGGACTAAAACACAGAAGTTCCGCCCTCCTCACGAAAATAAATATTGCGTGTGTGTTCTTCTAATTGAACTGAAGTTTCCACCAAACTGCATGCAGCACGATCAGTGTCCACGTGCTGATGCCCCATAAAGAGACGACGAGCTCTGTCCACACAATCAACAAGACGACAGAGATGCACAATTCAATCACAGCAAGGTGATTTGGCCATGCAATGCCAACCGCAATGAGCACACGGGCAAAAAAATGATTTCTTCTCTGGTCTGAGTTCTCTCAGTCGGCGCGCGACGACCAGAGTATCCGCTACTCTGTACTGCTGTTGATCTCGCCGGACGCAAGCCACACACACTTTCACATCAGTAGCTCCTAAATAGAAACATTTGATTTTTTTAACGATACGAACAATTTAGTCTAATGTTTCGGTTTTTCATGAATCCCGGTACTTTTTTACCGAAATCAGCGAGGGTTGAATCTCAACGAGTATAATCCTCATTTAAATTTTGCCTCGCAAAATGATCGTTCACGTACCAATCGTCACTACAGCAGCAACGCTCGCGGAAGTCACCCGCGTGGTTGTTCAACTGGAGTTGGCTTTACTCGTAGGCAGGTGTCGTTGCCTAGGAGAGTGAAATACATCACTAGTCTAACCTATTATACTATATTTTAGTTGGCGGTGCGTAGCGAGTGTCATAGCTGGTGTACGCTCGTAGGCTTGTTTTCGAATGACCCGATGAAAACACAGCCTAGATGATACGGAGGCAAACGCAGATCACGGTCAGGTGTGCCTGTGAGAAACGAGCTCCAAATAAATACAGAAAGGAAGACGATGTTGTTCGGCGTTCCCAAGCCGATATGTTGATTCTTGACTTCCTGTGCTCAGCAGATGAAAGCTGATGGTGAGCAGGGTCCAGATGTAGAGATCTGACGTGGAGTGATCGGGGTGGGCCTGACGATCATCTGATCGAGACGGCACAATGCTCATGCTACGGACAGATGTACTCTACGGGTAGTTGCCTGATCTACTTACAGCGACGTTCCTTGAGGCTTCCTCGTGGTCTACCGTAACTACGGCAACTTTTCATGAGGTTTGCTCGTGGGAGCTTATCAACGTCAACGTCCCGACAGTCTCCCTAAAATCGTTTACCATGGATGTTACTAACCGTACGTTATTGCGCCGCATTCTTTCTCGTATCTAGTTACACCGCATTGCTCGTACGCACTACCGCTTTTAGGTAGACCGATCGCATAACGCTGCCCACGATTCTTCTACTATATCAACAGTACTCTATGCCCCTGAGCATTGACTAGGTACACTGCTATGTTGTTGTAGTCGCTATAGAACATTTATCATGGGAATAAGGCTGCTGTTGTCTATTTCTTGACACCCTCAAACAGCGGTACTAACCGATGCAATTCCAGGGTACGAACAACTCGCACCGGTGTGTATGTACGCCTGCGAGATTCCAGCCTTGCGTGTGTTGAAAAAGATGCTGGTGAGGGCAATTTCGCAATAGGGTAATCTTGGTAATGGCAGCACTTACTTGCCGGAAACCGGAAGTACTTGGCATACTGGCGCTACTGCTTTTTCCCATCTATCCATGTATACATGTGTTTACCCTGGCACGAAACAGGCCGAAGGCTCCGATTTAGACCAGGTTTTGAGTTGTTTTCGTGATAACTCGAGCTAAGGTCCACCTCTCGGCCCGCTGTTTCCCGGAAGTTCCTCAGCTTGGTGGACTCTCCCGACCCTGTCGGGGTCGGCGTCGGTCATGGTCGCGCCGTCTCCCTGCCGGGAATGCTTTTTTAGCTATTCTGCTCGAAACACGGGATACGGCATAATCTCGATTTTGGCATGATTTAGGTCCTCATTCCCGATGGTGGGAAACACCTCGCAAATCTCAACAAAATACCAGGTATTCTTGATCCTGGGCTCTAAGACGGCAGACAAGACACGACAGCAACAGCGACACAGGTAGATGGCCCAAGCCGTCAGCAACAGCATGCCTGATCCTACGCCTGGTGTTGATGCCCCTACTCTCGCGGGGGCCACAATGGCTGCTACTCCGGTGTTGACGAGAGCTTACAATATGCCGCTGTAGTCGCCCGTGATCTTCGGTCAGCCAAGAAAACGGCACTACATCCTGCTTCGACACCTACTCCCAAGGCCTGCGCTCCTGGAGCGGCCACGGGCACCGCTCCAGCGATGACGGTCGCTTTCCTTGCGGCTACAGTAGCGTCGTTTGATCTCATCACAGCGTAGAGGATTTCTGGGCGGGCCACGATTGATACCGAGCTGCCGCATTGGTTTGCCGTTTGGCGGTCTATGGCCCTGATTCAGCCACCGTCTGCTATGATCGAGCGCGCATTTTTCGCGCTTGCTTGCTACCAGGTACGTACCATCAATGACGGCCCGCGCCTCGCACTATAGACGACGGGGCGGAGGCATCGTTGTTGAACTACAACCGCAACTGTCCTCTGGACTCTGTCACGATGTAGTTGAAAATCTAGCAACAAACATGCAGTAGGTCGTGAATGTATGTGAAGTTTGGATCGCTGTTCGTAGTATAGTCCAATATATATAGCAGATTGATGATGAATGCAAATAAGTACACGCTGAATTCTGGAATCACGCTCACAGCAGCAGCAGACTGGCAGTGTGCCGTGACGACCGTACTACATGAGTAGACTAATGTTATCGCGTGCGCGTCCTACAACAAGTAAACATCTATCTGACATACACGAGCATAGACAGAACTTTGCCAGCATCATTCATATTTCAAACCTATACGTATATATGCGGTCGGGGGTTCAATTCCCGGCGGAGCGCCCACGTTTTTTTTATGTACCGTTTTTTCATCTCTTTTGTTGGGCATCGTGGTTTGTGGTTCACGACGGGGTACGTACCTGGATGGACGTGATATATTTATATCATACTGCTGTGCGCTTCTTCTGTGTGCGCTCTACAACGTACGATTATGTATTTGTATCTACCCGTCATACATGTGTTTTTGCTGCTGCTTTTCTGTGTGCTGCTATCCTGATGTTGCCGCAGCTGCAGTGCTACTGCTTGCCACCCTGCTGTTGTTGCAGCTGCAGTGCTGCTGCTTGCTGCTGGTGCTGCTGCTGTTCACCTGTGTTAGCTGACGAGGTCCACCTCTCGGCGCGGTAGTTTGCTGGACGTGCCACACCTTGCGCGCCCCCAACGGCTCAGCAAGCAGCGGCTTGAACTGTGTCTATTCAAACGTATAGATACTTATCAATCTGATAAATCTTTGTGTGGGAACATGTGTACAGTAGTAGATAAACTTTGGGCTGATGTCCCATTGCTGATGTCCCATTAAAAAGGTCGTCCGTGTTTGTTTGAGTCTGGGATTATGCGTTTTTTTTCAAGATTTCCCTTATTTTGTGTGCAGTAGGAACATGTGCACAGTCAGTAGATAAAACAGTTGGGCTGATGTCCTAGTGAACAGGTCGTCCGTTGTTCGAGTCCCGGTATTATATATTTTTCAGGCTGGTGGTGTTCGGTAATCAACCCACCGTTGTTCTTACGGCCTCGTCTGACGGTCCCGGTATTCCGCCATTTACCGGCATATTCTCGTGTTACCGTCTACCACCAAGGGCGTTACCTCCGAAAAACGAAATATCGTCTACCGTCAAGAAACTACCGTCACATTTATTACCGTCAGACGAAATTACCGTCAGATTTATTTTTTGTAACCGTTTACCGGCGAATAAATACCGGCAACCGTAGACACCGCCAAGAGAGTACCGCCAACACTGGATACCGCCAGAAGAGTACCGCCAACACCGGATACCGCCAGAAGAGTACCGCCAACACCGGATGCCGCCAGAAGAGTTACCGCCAACACTGGATACCGCCTAACGCACCGTCAGTAGTTTGTTGTAATGGATGCCGCGCGACATACATGTGGCGAATGTTCTTTTATATTTTATATTTATTTTCTCTTCAGAAGGTTCCACTGGTTTCCTGTCGGGAGAACCTTGTACGCGTGTGTGGGCGTGTGGACAGGGAGCGTCGCGCACCTGCCACCACACGCACACCACATCACGCTCAGCGCGATCAGCAGAAGTATGAGCGGTGCGGACAGCAGTGTTGGGGGTGGGTCTGCGCTGCCACTACACGTGAAGAGGCTGAGCCTCCTGCTGCTTCGTCAGTCCCGTCTGCTGCTTCGCCAGACCCTAAGAAAAGAGAAGGAGCTTGCCCCCTTGTTGTGTAGGCGCCTTTTTTTTTGTTTTTCCGGTGGTTGTTGTTTGCATGAGACTGCTCAATCCCGATGTGATGAAAAGAGAAGTATCTTATTGCCCGCTTGTGTACTTGTAGGCACTTTTTTTTGTTTTTCCGGTGGTGGTTGTTGTTTGCATGAGAATGCTCAATCCCGATGTGATGAAAAGAGAAGTAGCATGCCCGCCTGTGAGGCACGCACATATCCAACAACAATTAATTGCCAAATACCGGCATTTCTCGTGTTACCGTTTACCAATAAGGGCGTTACCGCCGAAAAACGAAATACCTTCTGCCGTCAAGAAATTACCGTCGTGTTGCATAACCGCTGAAATATTTTCGGCATATTTTAGTTGTACCGTTTCCGTCAAGGCAAGATACCGTCAGATATCGAAATACCGTCTACCGTCGAAAAATTACTGTCGTCGTGTCCTACTACCACCGACATAATCATCGGCAAATTTTGGTTTTACCGTTTCCGTCAAGGTAGTTACCGTCAAATAACGAAATACCGACTACCGTGAGCAAAACTACCGGCAAGTGGCAGTACTGCCCCGTCTGAGACCGCCTAACATATCGTTACCGAACATCACCCTGAATATTTTTGTTGCTGTGAGATTTCCCTTCTCTTTGTTCCAGTGTATAAATATGCACGATGATGATTGAGGTGTCATCTGTAGTCGAGGAGACGAATTTTCATTTTTTGTTGGGCGTCATGTGTGTAAACAACGATGGGTTGTTAAAACGTAGTTTGCAATCTTTGAGAATATGACGTCGCAGGTGTAATTCCCGGAACGCTTCCAGTTTTCTGTTTTTTGTACCCCGTGTTTCTGTGAAAAGTTTTGTTCTGGACACAGTTTATGCGTCAGTGGTTTCACAACTTTTTTTTCTTGTTCATGTTTGAGGTACGTCCCTTTTTTTGCTCTACAGCGTATGTACATATCGGGTACCGGCCCAACGTGAACATATTACGGTAGTAGTAGGTAATGTTGTTATTTGTGATGATATTTCAGTGGGTACTGCTTGCTGTTTGTCGTACTATGTTTGTACTGTACAGCTGCTGCAGCGTGCTGTTGTTGAATTTACACGCACATAAGAGTTGGGCGGCGTTGCTAGTGCTGTTACTGTATTTTGGTATGTTGTATAATACACTTCTACGACTTGACGTTTGTCGTTGGGCTGCCGCTGCTGCTGCTTGCTCTTTTTTTTTCATGTGTGTTTTCTCCCGTTTGTATTCAAGCCTCGATGTATATCCAATACATTCCGTTACGATTTTTTGGTTTATTTTTATTTTGATTCATTTTTTTTTTCTGTACGTACCAGGTACCGACCTAAAGTGAGTATATTCAAAAGCTTACCCAAACTAAGCCTTATAACACTTTCCCCCCTGAAACGGGCGGGATAGCAGGTTGGTCGGATATACGGGCGGACCTGCCAATATCCAAGCAGTTTCATTTCTTGGGGATTCCAAGGAGAGTTCTTTTCAAGTTCGACGTGGGGAAAGTCTGAAAGTGTTTATTATGGTGGATGTGGGACTCGAACCTTCGACCCAAAAAGCCATGGTCGGTCGACGACGATATTCGTTTCAGGTATTAGTGGGGTATTAGTCCGTTTGACCACTTGCAAAAGGTTAACAAATGGCTCACCCAAACTAAGCCTCATGACATATGCATATTATTATGCATGTTATTATGCAAATTATGCATATCCTCAATACTGTTTGCTGTTTGTCGCTCTGCTGGTGCTGCCGCTGCTGCAGCATGCTGTTTGTTATGGGTCTACGCGCACGTAAGAGTTGCACGGCGTTGCTGCTATTGTTACTATATACATGTGTACTGTACTTCCACGACTTGCGTTTGTCGTTAGACAGCCGCTGCTGCTGCTTGTTATTGTTGTAAATACACGTACTAGCACGTCAGGCCCGGTCGTCTCAGCGATCGAGACGCCCGATTCCTCAATACTGCTTGCTGTTTGTTGCTCTGCTGGTGCTGCCGCTGCTGCAGCATGCTGTTTGTTATCGTTGGGTCTACGCGCACATAAGAGCTGCACGACGTTGCTGCTGTTGTTACTATATGCATGTGTAATGTACTTCTACGACTTGCGTTTGCCGTTGGACAGCCGCTGCTGCTGCTTGTTGTTGTTGTAAATACACGTACTAACACGTCAGGCCCGGTCGTCTCAGCGATTGAGACGCCCGATTTAGGCCAGTTCTTGAGCCGTCTTTGAGATAACACGAGCTGAGGCCCAATTCTCGGCACGCTGTTTCCTGGACGCGCCTAACCTTGTTGGCCTTCTCGACTCTGCGGGGGGTGTGGCCTTGGTCGTTCTCGCTTCGTGTCGTGACAATTTTTTGAATGTATACCCCTTGGCAGCGCTGTCGCATGTAAAACCTCGAATTGCCTATAAAACCCTAACTATGCCAACAACAGATGTCATGCCTCCTCGAAAGTTTCGAACATGCGCGGAGCCAACACGGGCGGCATCCCGCCGCGGCAAAACCCCTGGTAAATACATGGTATATTTTCCAAAGGTTGTACGAGAGCGTCCGAAGCCTTCGATTTAGACCAGGTTTTGAGTTGCGTTCGAGATAACTGAAGCTGAGGTCCACCTCTCGGCGCGCTTTTTCCTGGAGGCGCCTCACCTTGCTCGACTCTCCCGGCCCTTCCGGGATCGGCGTTGGTCGTGCCCCCGCCGTCTCTCTGCGAGGGGTGCTCTTTCTGCTTTTTTGGCCAAAATACGGGCATGCGGCATAACTTCGATTTGGGGCAAAATTTAGATCCCCATTTCCCATTGTAAGAAACGCCTCGCCAAACTCAACCGATATTTCTGGGCTACAGAGCATGGGGCACAGAGGACAGACAATACAGGATAGCCACAGCGACAGAGAAAGGTAGATGACCCAATCCGTCAGCAACAGCATGTCTAATCCTATGCCTAGTGCTGATGCCCCTACTCCTGTGGCGGCCACAGTGGCTGCTCCTGCGGTGGCGAGATGAGAGCTTCTGCCGCCGCAGTCACCCGATTTTCGGCGAGGGAGAAAGTCATTGCGTTGTTGGTGCATGACGGGTGGGTTGAAATCCCATCACGAGTACGAACCAAACGCACCTGTTTGCGGCTGTACGTACTGCTGCTGTAGCACTGCACATGCTGCTGTGCTGCTATGGCTATGGTGGTTGGAATGGTTGTTGGATGGGCATCCTCGTCGGCGGGTGGATGTGCGTAGTGTGTGGTACGTGGTGGGTGCGTGGTTTTTTGCCTGTACACTGGCCAGCTCTGGCATGCTTCTTGTTTTTTCCGGGAGTACAGCAGTAGGAAGCAGGCAACACGGAACTAATTTGTGCACAGGAGGAAGTAGATAGTAGTTGATATTTATGGTACATGTGGCGAGAGTGTTAACGATGTGTGTGAAGCAACCAATATCAAGCATTCAGAGCGGTTGCGGGCCGCGTGTGCTCACCTGCGTTGCTCTGCCCACAAAAAACAAAACAAGATACAACCTAACGTCAAGTATCCTCAAAACCGGGATTTTGTCAAAAGCAGCCCCGCACTGGGTCATTCAGCGTTGTGTGCTCTTTTACAGGCGCCTTGCTCCCCGCTGAAGCCTTCAAATGACACACCACGCCCGTGGGGACCCCACCAAGTTATGATATTGTCTGATCTGTAGTTGGTGTGGCCTTTGTTGGAAACGGAGAAATCCGGTGCGCCGCGGTCATGTAGTGTATCGTTGGCACAGTTGCTACGTATGCTCCCAGCAGTCGCGACGCCAGTTTAGGCATTTTTCACCATCACTGTTTGCGGTGGAAAAATGTGGATGAAATATCTTAAGATTCGCCGTGTGCTCGTGTCTACAGGGAGGGAAGGCATTTCAGGATGGTGAGATTTATGATTCATGTCACCGACGCCGCAATCGCTGGAGACATGCGCCTTAAAAAAAACTATTTGTAGACAAAAAACACTGCGTTGTAGAGTAGTAGCGCTAAATCACGTTTTTTTTTCCTCTAAAGTATACGAGTACACGTACTTATGATACGTACGGGAACTGGTCACCGCTATAGCAGTAAAAAAACTGCCCACAGTTTGACAACCAGAAAATACAACGACCTGGAACCACATTTTCAAACTACAGCGACACTGTTGCGGTGCTTACAGGTCCCCATATCTGCTGCCGCTCTGTCATACGGGAGCGAGGGCACCTAAGACCCCATCCCAGGGTGATGTGATTTCCGATTGGCTGTTACGCCGGAGTTATGGCAGAACTGCGAGATATCGTGCACAAATATTACAGTGAGTAGTAGAGGTGGTTCCAGATCTGTATTTAGGCATACAGTAGTGTACCCAGTTTGAGGACCACCTCGTGACAAGCCAATTTAGGTGGTCTTATCACTGCTGTGGACTTATCCTTTTCTTCTGCAAAAATCATCCCACGCTAATTCCAAGTAGTTCCTTCTTCGTGACAAGCCGATTTACCTGGTCCTCTACTATTATTATGGTCTAACATCGGATGGTCTTAAAATGGGTACACCGCTGTAGTTTGGCCCCATTTTTTTATTCTTTTTGTGGGCAGAGCAAAACAGATATGCTGATTTTCGATTCGGGGCATGATTTAGCTCCCCATTCACTGTCATAGGAAGCGCCTCGCCAAACACAACCAACTCTTCTTTCTGGGCTAAAGAGCATACGGCGTAAAAGACAGACAAGAGAAGATAGTCACAGCGACAGAGAGAGGTAGGTGGCCCAGGCCGTCAGCAACAGCATGTCTGATCCTGTGCCTAGTAGTGCTGATGCCCCTACTCCTGCGGCGGCCACAGTGGCTGCCCCTGCGGTGGCGAGATGAGAGCTTCTGCCGCCGCAGTCACATGGTTTTCGGCGAGCGAGAAACGCACTGCGTGGTTGGTGCATGGCGGGTGGTATAAACACAAAAATATGAGCTTTTAGTAAGAGTACAACAGAAGAAGCGTGAGGGGTAGCCCCGAAGGTTTGTTCATGGACTTGACGGGAGTTCGAGTCTCGGTCAATTTTTGCTTTTTTGTTTTATTTTCCCTGGGTTCGAGCCTCGATGTGTACATTGTTTGATACTCTCTTGCACTTACGCTTTTTTGCCCGTCTTTTTTTCGTTTTCCGTGTACGGACTCAAAGCAAAGTGGAAATATCATTGAGTACACTGTATGCCTATTTTTTTTACTGGATGTAAGTAAGTGTCATTATTGCTTGCTGTTTTCGAACTGTGGCAGCTCGAGCAGATGTCCACCTCTCGGTGCGCTGTTTCCCGGGCGCGGCTCACCTCGCTTGGCTCCCCTGACCCTGCCGAACTCGGCCTCGGCCGTTCTCCCTTCGTGTCGCGACAGCTGTATGTATGTGGTGCAATTGTATTTTCGAAATTTCTGTTGCGAAAAGACAGGTGCGCAGTCGTAGGTATATATGAAAAAAAAAACGCTCACTAACAACCGTACAACAGAAGAAGCGTGAGGGTGTAGCCCGGAACGATTGTTAATGGACTTAGCGCGACTTCGCATCTCGGTCATTTTTTTTTCAAGTTTCTTTCTTTGTTTTCTTTTCTCGGGGTTCGAGCCTCGGTGGTACTCTTTTTCCTAATAAGCTGTTTTCCCCTCTTTTTATGTTTTTTTGTGTACCGACTCAAAGCGAAATGAAAATATATTTGTATGCCTATTATATCACTGGAAGTAAGTGTTGCTTGCTGTAACATGTTGCCGAACTGGCGTAGCTGTCGCTCCTGCTTACTGTTGTTGTTTAAATTGCACGTACATAGTAATTTTATAGAGTAGGGATATCTGACACAGCAATAGTTGCTTTGTTGGAATACACCGGCACAAACCCATGGCAGTTTTTGTGTTTGTTAGTACCGTGCTGCGCAGTTGCTTAGTTGAGATACACTGGCACATGAAATTCGTCGAACTCACGGCTGACGTCCTTGAAATATTTTTATAAATATCTGATCATTGTAGGGGAGAAAAACATTTGTTTATAAAAGAATAGGACCCCTCCCATTACAATTTTTTACCCACGTAGTATGGTACAAGTACCAGCAAGCAGGTTTAAAATATGAGTACTGACCCGAAATTCGTGGAACTCACACCTGACAGCCTGAATAAATATTTATACTGGAGTATATATTATAAAATGTTGGAGTGACAGCGTATTAATTTGGTGTCCCACAGAGTTTTTACGATTATTATTATATTATAAAAATTAAAATACACTCCAGCTGTGAGATCGAAGATTTCGTCGAAACTCATCTTTGCAAGCTGTGTGTGATACTCCGATCGCGCGCATTACGAGTTGTGTGTCCTCATTAAGGATATAGGTCGGCGACTCCCCTTACAGCTACAGTGTAGCTATCAGGGTCAACAGGATGATTTTGGTCAGTCTGTGCGCGGAAACTATAAAACCCGTTTCTGAGGGGGACAAAATCTGACAGCTGTGAAGGCAAAGGGGGGGCCTGGTTTTGATCAAAAGCGAGCGGGTTTGGAGGGGGGCGGGGGGGGGGGGGGGGAGGGGGCAATTTGTGCATGTAAGCTATAAATCCTTTCGAGGGGATAAATCTGACGGTTTTGGCACCAGTATATTATTGGGGGCGAAGGGGGGGGGGGGGGGGGGGGGGGGGGTTGGCGCGGGGGGGGGGGGGGGGGGGGGGGGGGGGGCAGCTCGATATGTGCCTGGAAACTATACATTATTTCGAGGGGATAAATGTGACATTTTTGGAAATAATACATCAGTTTATCGTGTATATTCTGGGGTAAGTCGTACAATCAGTGAGCAAAGAGAGGGTGGAGTGTTCGAGGGGGTGGGGTTGGGATGGGTTGGGGGGGGAGGGTGGGGGGTGGGGGCGGGGGCGGGGGGCGGGGGGGGGGGGGGAAAGGGCTTTAGGTGAGGGGTTTGTTATACGTGTGGTGCTAGGTCTAGGCGAAGGTGCGGGTGATGGGGAAGAAAGGGGCGTTCGAGGCGGGGGGGGGGGGGACACAGCGGCATGGATGGCTCTCGAAAGATAATGAGGTGATATCCTGTGCGTGAAGTGTTTATTAATGTGGCGGATTTCGATATTTGGTGGGGCGTTTGAGTAAGGGAGAGCAAGAGGGGGGGGGGGGGGGGAGATTTTTTAGGAGGTTTAGGTCACAAATAATATTCAAATACACTTCGGCTGTGAGATCAAAGATATGTATCAGCTTGTTATACGCGTGGTGCTAGGTCTACGCGATCGTGCAGGTGGTGGGGAAAGAGGGGGCGTTGGAGGGGGGGGGGGGGGGGAACACAGCGGCATGGATGGCTCTCGAAAGATAATGAGGTGATATCCTGTGCGTGAAGTGTTTGTTAATGTGGCGGATTTTGATATTTGGTGGGGCGTTTGAGTAAGGGAGAGCAAGAGGGGGGGGGGGGATTTTTAGGAGGTTTAGGTCACAAATAATATTCAAATACACTTCGGCTGTGAGATCAAAGATATGTAGCAGCTTGTTATACGCGTGGTGCTAGGTCTAGGCGATCGTGTAGGTGGTCGGGAAAGAGGGGCCGTTGGAGGGGGGGGGGGGGGGGGGGGGGGGGAAATAATTGAAACCTTCGTCATGGATGGTCAGAAAGATAATGACGTGGTATCAACTGCGTATAGGTGTTTATTACTCAGGCCGATTTTGATTGTGAGTGGGGCGTTTGGACAGAGTAGGCGGAAGGGGGGGGGGGGGATCGGGGGACGGAGGGGCGGGGGGGGGGAAAGGGTTGGGGTTTGTTATGAACAAGAGGTCAGTGGAGGGGGAGGGGAGGGGGGGGGGGGGGGGGGGGGACATTTCAATATGTGCGCGGAAACTATAAATTCTCAAAGGGGACAAACCTGACGATTGAAGCAATGAGACATCCCTTTATATCATCTGGCTTGTAATGTTTACTATTCTAGAAGGTTTGATGTTAGATGCAGCATGCAACCCAGTGTTTAAGTGTAGTAAATAACGTGTTAAATCTTCATAGTTTGTTGTTGTATGATACATCGATCGAAAGCTAGAATATTTTATAGAATATTTGTAGGTACCATTATTTTCTGACATCGCTAATTATAAGAAAGAGATACGTATTGTCAAATGCAACAGGCGAGGTGATGTGGTCATGCACTGTGTTTGTCACCATCATCATACAGTCACCATTATTATCGACATCGCTAATTATACGCAAGAGATACGTATTGCCAAATACAGCATGCGAGGTGATGTATGTGGCCATATGCTGTCTCCGTCATTGAGCATTAGAGGGAGGGATGCGAATCGACGCTTGGTATACATGTGCTCAATTACGTTACCTCATTAGTCATACTTGGTATACACGCGCTCAATCACGTTACCTCGTTAGTAATACTTCGCTTGGCATAGGTGGGGAGGCGATCATGCAGACGGTATGTACGAAATACCCTACGTAATGGGTTGGTAAGGTTGTTTACCGCAATTTTAACACATCTGCCTGTGCTTCCTTTTCCAAATTATTTTTGTCTCAAATAAATGTACGATTTCACGCCTATGATTTTACCTTGTCGATGTGGGGCTCTGCAGTCGTCAATTTTAAGTCAGAGATACGTCCTACAAATACATCAGGCGAGGTGGGTATGTGATGTCATATATACATGCGATGTCATCACTATTGATCGCGAGGGTGATTTTACTTCGTGAGGTAAATGGTACTGTGTTTCGTAGAGGTCGTCTCAGGAGGGTATGCGATGGGTCGGCAGTGTATCACGTCTGTTTGTGCTTTCTTTTCAACTTATTATTGTCTCAAATGTGCGATTTCACGTCCATGATTTTTACCGTGCCGCTGTGGGGCTCTGAGGTCGCCAATTCTAAGACAGAGATACATCTTACAAATACAGCAGTTGAGGTGGGCATGCAACGTCATATATATGCGATGTCACTACTATTGAAGGCGAGGGTGACTTCACTTCATCAGGCATATGCTACTGCGTTTCGTAAAGGTTGTCTCACGTGGACATGCGATTATATATATCATCCTGTTGACCCTGATAGCTACACTGTAGTTGTAAGGGGAGTCGCCGACCTATATCCTTAATGAGGACACACAACTCGTAATGCGCGCGATCGGAGTATCACACACAGCTTGCAAAGATGAGTTTCGACGAAATCTTCGATCTCACAGCTGGAGTATATTTTAATTTTTATAATATATTTGGGGGGGGGAGTAGCCGACTTTCATTTAGAATGCTATATTAAGAGTAACATATAAGATAACTAATAATATTCTGTATTCGTCCTCCTCCCATAATTTTTAAGCAGGGGGGGAGAAAAAACAAAGTAAACCGCCTACCATACATATGATAAGAGAAGTATAGTGGAAAGTACAGTAACAAATTTACAAAATAGATGTGATGTTAGATCTCGCTCAAAATTCCCCACCTAATAAAGTAAAAATACCAACACTCACCATTATAGTGAACAAGAAATAGGACCCCTCCAAATAAAATCTCACCCATATATCATATTACAAGTACCAACAACGCAGCTTGCAAATATGATTATTGACCTGAAATTCGTCGAACTCACGGCTGACGTCCTTGCAATATTTTTCATAAAATATGTATATAGTCGTATATATATGTGTTTTTTTCACAAAACAATATGACCCCTCCCGTTATGAAAAATCTCACCCACAGTATATTATTACAAGTACCAACAACGCAGCTTGCAATAATGAGTATTGAGCCGAAATTCGTCGAACTCACGGCTGACGTCCTTGAAATATTTTTTCAAAATATCTGACACAGAAGTTGCTTGGTTGATATACGCTGGCGTACAGCAGTTGCTTACTTGATATACACTGGCATATAACTATGGCAGATTTGGGGTTCCATTAGTGCTATACTGTGCTGCGCGACGGTGGGGCGTAGGAATTCTGGCACAGCAATGGTTTACTCGGGATACACTAGCACTAGCTCGGAATCATGGTAGGTTCCATCAGAACCGTGCTGCGCGGCGACGGGGCATGAGATGTCTAGCACCAGTACTCTGGTAGTAGTTGTGTATTTGGGATACCCTAGCACAGCACTATTGTCAGATGTAGCAATTCGTTAAATGTACCTACCTAGGCAAAGGGATAGCTCGCATCGGATTGCACTTTAGTCTTCCTTCCAGAGATCAGTTGGTGGGTGGGGTATGCATTGTGTGGGGTATGTATGCAAGGGGTCTCCAAGTGAGGTTTGAAACGAACTCGATGCTCCCCTATCGTAGCATATGCGTGCATGCGTCTCATGTGTGCTCCACCGAATGCGCCGTCTCCTACCTTTGAAGGCGACGAGACGAAGCAACCTGCTACGCAAGCACAAGCGGAAGTTATTACCGCCATGGAGTCATCAGCGGTAGCGGCCCCGGGCGACCAGAGGGAGAAGATGACCAAGGTGGCGAGCGACCATTACGACTCCGACGACATCTTCAACTACTGCCAACAGGTCAGTCCCGAGCAGAGTAACAGCACAAACAAACGCGCACGGTCAGGTCGAGGGTCGACATACTCACGCATCCATGTACAACGGCAGCTTACGCTGCCAGAGTAGAAAACGGGGACTGCGCCGACCGATGGAGACAGCTGGCGCTATCGCTATTGCGGGAACCGAAGGACCCGCCAGCTCGCGCTGGATTGCGAATGCAATTGCGTTAAATCGACACACGACGTGTATGAAAGACGTGAGTAACCCCTCTATCTCTCTAGTATAGTGCGGTGTACGTAGGGGTTTCATTTTTTGGGTCGAGTAATGTTCTTTTGGTAATGTTCCTGGTAATGTTCCTGGTGATGTTCCTCGTAAGGTTCCTGTCCGATTGAGCTCCTCAAGTGAGGAACCACCGGTCAGTCATTGATCAAGTATAATGTCACGAATACGTTTTATTTGAGGGCTAAGGCATAGATGCTTATTCGGGTTGTGCGAACAAATGCCTTCGAAGGCATGTTTGGGGTGACGAAGGGGAGACATTGAGGTCCTCATGCTAGGAGCTCAGGAAATTTCTTTCGGCCCCTACCATGCGAGCGGTGGAAATGTGGTGAGCTTGAGTTTCATTTTTCCCTATCCGCCGGAGGATAACGAAAAAAATCCCCCAAAAAATACCTTCGCCGCCCGCAGCCTCGTGTCTACAATTCGTCGAACTCACATCTGACGTCGTTAGAGTAATTTTATAAAATACATGCCGGCACCCATTCGGAGCCCTTGTCCAAATGTTGTCTGCATGTTCTTTGCGTAGCAACTGACAGGCGCGCACTGATCAGCTTCTGTTACTACATGCATGATGCGACAATATAATACGTGCGATCGGCGTGGTATCACACAGAGCTTGCAAAGATGAGTTTCGACAAAATCTTCGAGCTCACAGCAGCTGGAGTGTATTTTTACTTTTCAAATATCTAGATCTGAGGCTTACAGACCGACTGTGTCTCTGTGTGGATAGTGATCGTGGAGAGACTCGCCGACGGTAGTCTGGGCGTGAATCACGGTGTGTCGCTGGCTTCGTCACTCATTCCCTCGAATGCTATTATAATAATGCTGCTACTTGTTTGCTGTAGACCTCTTTCGTCTGTTCGATGGAATATTGGTAGTACGCGATAGCACTGAACAAAAATTTTGGTTGTCAAGAATTTCAGGCTCGATCGAGTTTTATACGAAAATATAAACATGGAATTCCTTGTATGTATATGGCCTTTTTGTCGGATTGCTGGTCGCTCATTGGCCGGAGATCGTACATAAAGTAACCATCATCTGGGGACGATAGGATCGATTCCCAGAATAGCAATCCATTCACATATGTACAACTCCGACAACCCGGGAACGAACACGGATATATCACCAGGATTGATACCTCCCCGCACAGTGTGGAAGTCCCCAATGCCACCGACCGGCCGATCTCTAGTCGGCTGGGGTACGTATATTGTTGCACCAGCTCCACCCGGAGACGATAGGGTCCAATCCCCGGTCCAGGGATCATTCCTTATATCTGAAAATTAGACAAACGGGGGAAGAAAACCGAGCTCTCTCGGGTCGACACCGCCCCCCACGGTGTGGAAAACTCCAGTTCCATTGGCTAGAATTGCTGATTGGTTTGAGTTCCACAGCGGCCCCCCACCCTAGTAGGAGGATGATAGAGGCTCACCAACCGATGAGGGGCTGTTCCGTCGCACACGGGGGAGATAGGGCCCCATCCCCGGTTCAGAAATCTTCCGAATCTCTACAGCCCCAGCAACGCGGGAACTATAGCGATAATCTCCCGGGTCGATATACCTCCCCGCACGGCGTGTCAACCCCGACTCCATTGGCTTATTTCTCGTGATTGGCTTGTAGGCTTTGACCCAATAGGTTCACAATTATTTCGACGGAGTCGGGTTTTCTCGCATACTTATCGCATACGGCAAACATTTGCAATGCGAGCGCAATTCAATGAATAATTTGCATGATAGGTCGCACACAAAATCGATTCTGAGCCTATTTCAGGTTGGCGTGCCGAGCAAACACGCTCATAATGAGGATGCGAAACACTTGAATAGCTATTTCACCCGCACCAAACGCAATACAAACGGACGAATTAGAGCCATTTATATGCAGGATTCTGGACCCCCCGGTTTTAAGCACAATTCAGTTCAAAACAAAAATGGGGTGCTCAAATAGAAGCGACATAATATGTGAACTAAGACTGGCACGACTCGAGCACAATAACCAACCGTGGAAAAAAGCCTGAAATTTGGCCAAAGCAATGCGTATTTGGCTCACTGGCACAATTATTGGCGAATAATCATGGAATATTTGCTGTGCCTGAATAATCACCTCTTTGTCGCTTATGCGGCACCGAACGAAATCGCTGAAAATTCCGATTTCGTTCGCTTATTGGGTCACAAACCTAAGCTCGCTAAAATTTTCGCGGGTTTTCTTGCATACTAATCGCGCAGGGCAAAAAAATGCCATGCGACCGCAATTCCTACCAAACGCTCGACCTCGAGATGAATCTATGCAGTTGGTACCCAGAGCGTCACGATAAAGCCATTCGGGACATACGAAGAGCGGTCAAATTGCCATGTCCCGGCATACTAGCAGCCATATATATTGTCAGCAACAGATAAGAGCAATGAGAGAAATATGATACCCCTTTTTTCATCTCTCTTTCCTATTTTTTTCTTTTTTCCAATTGACTTGCGTTTGACGTGCGTATGCGTAGTGATAGTTACCACGAGATATTTGTGCAGAAGACCCCTAATTTTTATGATACTGCTATATTGTCGATTGCTGTGTGTGGCGCACAGGAGATATTGTCAAGAAGATCCCTGCTACTCTGTATCATAGATCAATTCCTGTTGTGGCGAACACGATATGGCATTTTTAGGAAGATCCCTATATTTTATGATACTGCTGTCATCGGTTAATTGCTGGCGCACACGATGTTTGTTTTTGTTCAAGCTCTGCATATGCCAAGATCCAAGAATAGCTTCGGCGAATATCGCCCAGAATACAAAAAATCTGCGCACTTCTCGATTGTCTCGCCCAGCCCACGTACCCGATCCCGGCCAGGTGCGGAACGGATACGGCAGGGCGAGGGGCGCTTGAGCCGCCCCCCGAAGACGGCGGTCGAACGAAGCGCTAGTTGACCAAGAAATCCAGTTCCAAGAATCGCATCTTATATAGCTACATAAGGTCACTCGTTTTGGGGGGGATTCGGTCAGGAGTTTTTTTTCGTCTCAGCCTCAGTATGCGATCCTCGGAACTGAAATCTCGGTCAAATAGCTTCGTTCGAGCGCCGTCTTCGGGGGGCGGCTCAAACACCCCTCGCCCTTCCGTGTCCGTTCCGCACATCGACGTGAACGCGGACGGATGCCGAGCGAGACAAGCGAGAAGTTGCAAAAGTATCGCATGTCGAGGAGGAATTCCGGAGATTTTGGTTGTATCTTCAAGTCTGCAGCGCCTGGATGATTTACAAAATTGGCATCATTTCTAAACGGTAATTAGTTGCTATTGTTTTTTTTTTCAATTTTTGCGGTGGCATATGCTCGAGCGTTTGTTTTGCTTGACGTCTGCAGGGCTTGAGCGTTTGTTTGTTTTGCTTGACGTCTGCAGGGCTTGAACGAATGAAACACGTAAAAGTCTTCGGGGGGCGGCTCCAACGCTCTTGCCCTTCCTTATCCGTTGGACACCTCGATGTGAACGCGGATGGATGCTGAGCGAGACAGGGAGAAGTTGCAAAAATATTGCATTTTGAGGAGGTAATCTTGCGACTTCGGTTGTATCTTATATTAACGTCTGCCGCGTCTGGATAATTTTCAAGATTGGCATCATTTCCAAACGGTAGGTAGTTGCCAAAGTTTTGAATTTTGCGGTGGTATACTCTCGAGTGTTTGTTTTGCTTGACGCCTGCAGGGATTGAGCGCGTGTTATAATAGCAGTAGTAGGTCGCTCTAATTCGTCATTTCTTAATATTGCGTTTGGTGCTGTTGAAGTGTTTCTCATTTCGAGCGTGCTTGGTCCGCGCGTCAACCTGATATAGGCTCAAAATCCTCAGGAGGAGTTGTACAATAACTTCGTCGGGTAAATACGCACATGAAGAACTAATATCCGACAAAATATTATTTGGGTACGCGCCAACAACAACGTACAACAAAAACCTACAAAAAAAATAAACAAATAACGCGTGGACGATGACTTTCTTTTATTTTTTTATTCTATCCTCTGTCGGATGGGGAAAAATAAAGCTTTAGCTCACCACACTTCCACGTATTTTCATACGCGTCGTGTGCCGATTTAACTCAGTTGCTTTCGCAGCTCAACGCTAGCTGGCGCACCCTTCGGACCCCGTGAGCGATGACGTGCTTTTTAAACACGTATGTATATACTACGACATCTGCGAAAGGTTCCCTACGGCCGGGAACGAAGGCGGGGATACAACTTATTTATCATCCTAAATTCTAGACGGACACCCTTCATAAACAATCCAAAAAATCTCTAGATAACGTACATGGTGCAAATGACCAGCCGAATTGCGACCGCGTAAATAATTTCGAGCTTAGTTATAAACAGTAGACTTTGAACAGTTGCTAGTGTTATTCTGAGTACTACTAACTGTAGTACGTGGAGAGGAAATTGCTCCAGAGATCGCTCTTACGAAGTCGGTGATAATTAGTCAACGAACTGGAAAACATATTTGTTTGGTTGTCTATTTGCATAACCCACTCACTGTGAGTGTTACTGAGTCAAGTTACACTGGGTAGTGCAATGTGTCGTGAGTTCGATTCTCACCGACTTCATATTTGTCTTTTTCAAGCGTGCGCGCTGACATTATTTTGGTAGTTTAGCATATATATGTAGTAGGACTACCCACTGAGCTACTGATGAAAGGGATTCAGTGTAGCTCAGTGGGCAGTGCTGTAGCATTTCTCTGTCAAATCACTTTGTCCGAAGGCCGTCGTCCAATCGAGAAGCGCGCATAATTTTGTTTTGAACGGTACTCTCCAGTATTTTTCGGATCTTGATGTATGGAGCGGTTGATAAAATATTACTTGGCAAGACATTATTTCCAAGTTGGCGTCATATTTTGTGCCGAAACAAATAATAATATTACTGTAAAAAAATCCCTATGGTATGCGGTAGGGATTATAGTGGTGTATTTGTGTATTGAATTTCGGTAGGCGCACGTACATAAATACGCGAGTATAGACGTGGCAAGCGCACGCATGACTAAACGAGGAGGAGGTAGTAGTAGTGATTACGATTTCTGCGCCAGGAAAAGCCACACAGCAGCATGCGAGTGGCTGCGTCCCCGCCTCGAGGGTTGTATTATAAGTTCCTGCGCCACTCGAAGGTGGTGGTAAGTAGACGGTAGAATGGCTTGCTATGTTGTTGCTGTGGTCCCTGACTCCGTTGCTGTGGTTGTTTGCCGATCAAGTGTAAGCGGTCGTGTGTTGGTACGTAACTGACGAGTAAGTTTGTGTTGCTTCGTACTTGACGTGCTCCTCATTGCTGCTGATTGCTGATTAATCATCTCTTCTACAGGTAGGTATTTTGGCTTTTTTTCGGCACACTTATATTTTCCAGCTTCTGGACAAACAAGCCGTGGTCACAGGGGTCGTCCTTCCCTTCCCCCCCCCCAGTGATTGCCTTCAGCACCCACTGATCGTTGATTTTTCATCGAGTGTTGCTAACTCACGCTCTCGCGCTTTCCGCAAGTCAATTAGTGCACGAGACGAAAAATTGTTCGAGTACGCACTCGGGGGGATTCGAACTCACGAAGCTGACCTATCCCAGGCTCGGGGATTTAACCTGATACGCAACCGGGGCAGTGAGTGATACAGAGTCGGTCGCCCCGGTGGTCTAGTGAGGTTGCACTCGAATACTACTACTATTAATACTAGCGTTGGTCCTTGACTTGAATAACCACCGTTGTGAGCTTTGTTGGTTTAATTTATATGCAGAGATCCAATGGGAAAAAAAGGATCAACTAACTGCTGAAATCGCCTAGCAGCGTGGATATGTACAAATCGACGCGAATCGACGAGGCAAGAGAATGCGGATTTCTTCTTACAATAAAAATTAGGGCAGGTACCGTAGTGGGGAGGGGGGAGGGGAGCCCGCTATATGACCCCGGATCTAAGTCTTACTACGGGGAAGGCTCGAGAGTAATGCGATCATCACACTAGATGGGATGGGAAAGAGAAAAGAAGTGAAATGTATTACTGCTGCTGTAATAATACGATACACACGCAAGTTGCTCCGATCGACTCGATCTGGACTGATTGCTGGTGTGTTATGCGATTGGTCCACGTACAAGTCTTCTAATCACACGCAGCGGACATGGTCAGTCACCTTACTGGCACCGGATGCTCGATTGAGTAAAACTACCGTAAGAAACGCACTCGACACGTTTCGTCGCCAGACTAAAGGGTCAGTCGGCGTGTGCTCGGATTTATCCGGTCGAAATCTGATGAATGAAGCTCGGAATCGGATCCACTTCAAAAACGGTAGCTATTAATAGTTCTACAATGTTATGATTGTTAGTCTATACGTATCGAACTTTTGGCACTACCTTACATACTGTACGCATAGACTATGATTGTGTGTGGTGACTTTTCTTACTTTTACCAAGTATTGTGAATCGAACAATTCGAAGTGCGGCCCTGCCCTACCCGAAGCATGGGTGCCGGCGTATGCCCCATGCGGAGCCCTTGTATATATGTATATGTATAATCGTGATTTTTTTTCTTCCTTCGGTCACATCTCTTCGTGCTCGCACCTTTGTCCCAAAAGTCGGGTGGGGTGGGCACAATTCAACCGTCGGGCTCACGTTGCCGGAGGTTTGAGCGCGATCCGTGCAGTGTGTCGCGCGTGGCAAGCCTTTTAAACTTTTTTGGCCTTGGGCACACTTAAGGCAAATCCCCGGGTTTCCGCAACATCCCCGGGGATTGGGATTCTGCATCCCTTATCCCCGCGTATGCACGTCAATTTTTGATGCAAACCCGGTTTTTTGGCTCTCGTAGAGGGTACACGTTTTTTTCCCTCTTTTTGCACGGAGCACCACGCTACGATCCTGCCGCCCAGCAGCAGTCCAGCCCCCTAGCAGCAGCCTGCAACTGTATGCGCGTGTGGCTGCTGTTGTAGTAGCTGATTCTTTGATCGGAGCGTGGCATTGGTCACCCCATCATATTCCATCTTCCTGGTGTGCTGCCGCTTCGGACGCATCTCAGTCCCCACCTATTAATATAACAATTGCATGTCCATAGATCGCGCCAATTCGTCGGTAATATAAGATTTTTTCTTGTAATTTATATAACAACCGATCCTTACATTTACGTCCAAAGAGGAAGTATTTTTCCGTACTACATACCAAAGGGGTATTGTTTTGTGTCGGAGATTTTGCTCACGCCACAGATGACAGGTACCAAACATGAGGACGGCACAACGCTACGTGTACAACCCTACCGCACAGCAGCAGTAGTGGGATACATCATGTACATGCGCGTGGCGAGTCCTCGCTATGCTGAGGGGAGTTGCTTTCGTCTCCACGAGGGGACGATTTTGAATTGGACGACGATCAAGACAATCCAGCGTAATTTTGCTTGACTATAAAAAGCAAACAGCAGTGGATATAGGCGCTGATGGCACACGACGCTACGATCCTGCCGCCCAGCAGCGGTCCAGCCTCCTAGCATCAGCAGCCTGCAACTCTATGCGCGTGTGGCTGCTGTTGTAGAAGCTGATTCTTTGATCAGAGCGTGCCATTTGTCACCCCACCATACCCCATATTTCCGCTGTGCTGCCACTTCGTGCGCATCTCCATTGCATGTCCATAGATGGCGCCAATTTGGGCGGTAATATAGTAACAATTTTTCGTAATTTATATACCAACCCATCCTTACATTTACGTCCAAGTAGACGGAGTGTTTTTACGTCCATAACAGAGGGGTAATAATCATGTTATGGGTCGGAGATTTTGCTCACACCACAGATGGCAAAGGACCAGACAACATGAGGACAGCACAACGCTACGTGTACAACCTTGCCGCACAGCAGCAGTAGTAGGATACATCATGTATGTGCGCGTGGCGAGTCCTCGCTATGCTGAGGCGAGTTGCTTTCGTCTCTACCAGGGGACGATTTTGAATCGGACGACGATCTAAACAATCCAGCATATATTATCTTGAATCTAAAAAGCAAACAGCAGTGGATATAGGCGCTGATGCTTCATGAGAAAGGGCTTCTCTGACTCGACAATAGAAGCCCTACAGTTCCTCATTCCGCGCACCATACGAAACAACAGGAAATAAAGAAAAAACATCAAAAACACCACGATAGAAAGACGGCGCACGAAACAACTAACTGCTGATTTGTTTTTTTGCCGGTTGAAAATCCACCTATTCGTCCTTATATTTTTACCACGCAATTTGTACTGCATAAGAGTCGCCCGTATAAAAAGTCCCCATCGTACGAGTACTGGCGATGGACATGTACGTACTGATGGGATTACCACTTATTTTCGGTTCTCGACCACGACGGTGAGAGAGCGAACCGTACCCGGGAGGGCGCCTCCCCACACTCCGCTCCTCGAGCTGCGGACAAGAGCATAGTTTTTACTACCACCAGGTACATCTTATTTGCCTACAGACAGTCAGATGTTGGAGGTTTGGGTTCCGTTCTTGCGCCACTCCCTTAGGCACTTCCCGGAGGGGAACCTTGTATAGATGCATATACGTGTTGCAAGTACGTGTACACCGGCCTCCTATCGACAACGCGCTACCAACTAAACGCCACCCGCTCCCCCTTCCCACTACGGAAAACACACTAGCGAACCGCCCCAACGCGTCCCCGAAGCCATCACCGTAGGCCCAGGCCTATAAGGAACGCCGCAGGCGCAAATAGGCACATGGAGATAGGCCCGCCAGAGGCGAACGAAAAGGATATAGACAAATGCCTCAAGGCAAAAACGTGCCTGAAATCGCCAAAACGTGCCTGAAATGGCCACTACTTGCCTGAAACGTGGGTATGTCTTAAATAATGCGTTGCACGTGCCTTAAACCTGATTAGCCCGCCGAGGCACGTCCCCTACTAGTTTCAAGTAGTTTGGGGTTTCAGGCATAAATGCCTATCTTCTTGCTCAACACATGACCGTAACATGGTTTGAAATAAATGCCTTAGACAAGCCTAGCCTTAAACCTCCGCCAAGGCACATCCCACACAAACTCGAGTAGTTTAGGGTTTCAGGCATAAATGTCTTTCCTGCTCAACACATGACAGCAGCAACATAGTTCGAACTGCACCTTCGTTTTCGGAGACGAACCAAAATTAATATGAATCGACGAACTACTTGGAATTAGTGAGCGTTTTTTCCTGTCTGTGGAACAGAATATCTGCGTTTTGGGGGACACACTACATCTTGTACACATTGCGCATGTACTTGATTTTTGTTTGGGAGCAACATTGAGTGGCCTAAAATAGCTAGCATAAAGACATGCAACAACAGCAAACGAGGATGGAGGTGCGTGTTACCTACTGCTGTAGCAATATTTACCAGAATGGTGTACGGCGCTACGCGAAATACCTTGCGACTCGACCACGTAAATTTGTGCCGGCTGAACGAGCATAATCGTACAATTATGCCATCGTTCATCATCGTGTACGACTTGAAAAGGCTTACAATCCAGCGCATGTTTTGTGCTTTCGCGTAGCGTAGCGTATGTACTGATGATATGATAATCGTATTAATCATGATAATCGTATTAATCATGGAATAGGGGATCCTTTCTGAAACCATATCATACTTCGAGGCGAAAAAATATACATATACTCGTACTGGTATTAATAGCGTATAAAATCAAGCAATCAATTCCAAATCCAACTTGTTGTGCATGTGCGCTGCCGAGCAAATTATCAAACCACAGCATAATTAGTTTTGTTCTGCCCCATCACCCTTCATTCGACAGAGTTTTCAGAAAAATGGGAACGGAGCCTAAAATGAGAACCAAGCGTTATCTCCAGAACCATGTGGTGTATCAGAGAACCGAAATGATCCTGCGAAACCCCTTGGCCAGCCCTGTGAGAGGAGCTCGTCAGAACGGTCATGCTCAATCTCATGCCTTCGGGTGGGCGCAAAAAGCGATATACGCTGGCTCTATGATGAATTTCATCGTTTTTTTTTTTTTTTTATTCACGCTTCTTCTTTCCAGCTTCTGGACAAGCCGTGGTTACAGATGTCGTCCCTTCTTCCCCCCGGTTCTTGCCTTCAATTTTTATCGCGCACAGGGGTCAGAAATCCCACTGCTCGTCGATTTTTCATCGAGTGAGTGTTGCTACCTCACGCTCTCGCGCTTTCCGCAAGTCAATTTGTGCACGAGAAAAAGTCCCAAAGACAACAATTTTATACAAGTACGCGGCGGGGCTCGAACTCACGAAACTGACCTATACCAGGCTCGAGGATAACCTGATACGCCACCGGGGCGACCAGCTCCAACGATACGATAGGTTGAGTCAGCGGACACAAAAACAAAAAAAATCATAATCCAAAACATCGAAATTCCGTTCGTTGCCTGGTCTACATCATGCCGTAAAGAGTCTGCGTATCAGAAAACGCCAAGCAAGAGTGCTGTCCTTACGTCACCCGACGGCCCTTCACTAGACGGCACACTACGACTGATGTTGACCGTTGACCCCTCTACTGCAACCAAGAAACCGTTTCGACCAGAATGTCCGTCGTCGGATTCGCTTTCCTCGACGGCGGATGCGATGTTTCACGCTGCAGCTACTTTCCGACCCGTTGTCAATCTCCAAGGCCGAGCTAGCACTAGCACCCCCACCAGCAGCGCCATCATTCGAAGCACCCCCGTCTATAGCGTTTTTCCTGGTGCCTCTGCGAGGTCCTCGGTTGTGGCGCTCTGTGAAGGTGCTGTGGCCGGCAAATTTACCGAAGTTTCGCATGGCGGAGTCGCCTGCCCAGGTGTCGCTGGCGCTGCAGGTGCTGCAGCTGCCCTTTGCTGGGGAGGATCCGCTGCCACCAGGTGCATCTTGCGTTGAAACTACTGCTGGTGTGTGCGTACCTCCTTTTCACCTGGCATGGTGCCACCGAGAAGGTGGTATCGTGATACTCTTCAACGACAACCGTCCTTGGCTGTTAGCAGAGCTGTGGCTATGCGTTGACTGTGGGCTGTAGGCTGTTTGCTGTGGGCGTTGCTTTGCTGTGCGACCGCAAAAAGAGAGCAGAACAAACAGGGAACACATCAAAAATACCATTTCCCCTAATTTTGGGAATCCCAACACATCGGCGTTATTTTTGACAGCCTTTTTTTTTGTCGTTTTGACATGCCTGGCCCTGCCTGAGGCAAGATAGGCAAGGTAGGCACGAAAAGGGGCGTGCAGGCACGTTGTTTTCAAAATAAGTCGTCGGGCATTATTTTCAGGCATGCCTTAGAAGCCTGGACCTACATCGCGGTGACTACCGCTACCTTTCGAGAACGATGCGCATATATTATTCCAAGCTAAGAGCTACAGCAGTACCCCCCCCCCCCCATTACGGAAAGCACACAAACGACTGAACACCACACACCCATCACGGAAAGCACACGGACAACTGAACGTCCCTCCTCTGTGACGCGCTACTAGTAGTACGATATCTAGACGTAAAGCAAGTCTGTCTCGACTAGAATGTTTTCTTGTGAATGACGGGCTCCTTGACCCTAAAACTTCGGAACGTCGTTCCTGTTTTACACACAAATGATCGGTTTTGTTAATAGTACCAAGGCCACGGTTTTGTCATTGGGTTGTGGCTTGCAAGTTTAGTATTCTCGGAATCGGTGTTATTGTGTGGAGGTGCTGTATAGAGTATATAGTATAGAGTATAGAGTATAGAGTGCTGTACCTAGTGAGGCAATGGCTGGTATAATACCTCTACCGTATTGTTTCTCCTAGCTACGGAAAGCGCGCACATGACCACTACCCCCCCCTCCCTTGCGGAAAGTACACCATCTCTTAATCCCCCCCCCGAAATAACACGCAGCACACCAGCAACTAAACGCCTCCTCCCCCCCATTACGTCAATAGGCAAACAGTTAAAGCAAGAAACAGCTAAGTGCCTCCCCTTCCATTTATCGAAAGCACATCAGCAACCCCCCCCCCCCCCCCCCCCCCCCGCCCCCCGTCTCGCTGTACTACCCCCCGCCCCTCCCCAATTTCGGAAGGCACATGATTAATACTAAGCTTTTCACGCGACCCCGAACCTCCTCCATGCCTATCACCACGTTTTCCAAACAATGCACGCACCTGATACACTGTACAACACCTTTCATGCTCTTACCCTAGACCTACCTATGCACCCTGTGCTTACCCGCAGCCGTGGGGCGAAAAGTACGTCCACGTAGGCCTGCACACTTCCAACTACCCCCCTCTCCCCCCCCCCCCCCTTACGGGAAGCGCACTAATAAGACATATCATGCACCCCCGAACCCCCCGCCGTGCCTACCGCCACCTTACATGCAACCTATTATACCTTAATGCCCTATAATTAACAGGTGTGGGGAGAAGAGTACATCCATGTAGGCCTGTACACCAAGTTCGAGGGCGAAGACACCAAGCTGAAAGGGGTCGACAGGATCAACAGGGCCAACTGTATCAACACGGCAGAGGTTCTCTCTGTGTGTTTCCCCGCCGGCGGAGACGGCCCCGCCCCCTCGAAGTGTGTTCTCATGGACATGGGCGCGGGGCTCGGAGGGACGGCACGAGTGGCCGCCAAAGATTACGGCTGTGATGTGAGACCCCTGCTAAATGATGGAGAAGAAGCACGTTTTGGCCATTTTTGTTTCTCACTGACGGAGCCCTTTCTAAAGGCTACCTGTAACCAACATCGGACCAAACCTACGGTAGAGAGACCACTTTCGTATCCGTCTTTAACAGTCACTCACCTGCGTGACCCCCCTCTGCCCCCAGTTCCTTTCTCTTCGTGTTTGAATTATCATTCGATATGAATCCGAATTGGAATGCTTAGCTTCGCTGCTCCAAGCAAATCGCCTAAAGTCACGTTGTCCAAACGTGACGTACAACGTATGTATTTCTCTCGTGCAAGTGGCTCAAAGGCGGCGGTAGAAAAGGTGGGACCCTCTCCACCGCAGCCTTGATCATCAATACAATACAATACAATACGATACAATTCCGCTCACAGACTGCCTAACATCACCCTGTTGACCCTGATAGCTACAATGTAGTTGCAAGGGGAGTCGTCGACCTATATCCTTAATGAGGACACACAACCCGTAATACGCGCAATCGGAGTATCACACACAGCTTGCAAAGATGAGTTTCGACAAAATATTCGATCTCACAGCTGGAGTATATTTGAATTTTTGTAATACAAAACAATAATTGCACTGTAGTTGTAAGGGGAGTCGCCGACCTATATCCTTAATGAGGACACACAACTCGTAATGCGCGCGATCGGAGTATCACACACAGCTTGCAAAGATGAGTTCGACGAAATCTTCGATCTCACCGCTGGAGTGTATTTTCATTTTTTATAATAATTGCCATACCATACAATACAATACATACAATGCAACACAATACATACCATACCATACCATACCATACCATACCATACCATACCATACCATACCATACCATACCATACCATACATACCAAACATACCATATTTACCATAATACGTACCACAATATGTGTTGCACGGTATGTTTTGTTTTGCGATGTATTATGCCAACTTGGTATGGGTAGGAACTGGGTCCAGGAAATCAGACAGTACTCTTAATTATCAATGGTATTGAAATCATCCTCAACGTCACAATCCAAGGCCAACACAACACAACACAGCCCACAAAAAATCAGCCGAACAGCCGGTTGAGAAACACGTTCCTTCTATCATCTATTTTTTAGTTTCTGACGTAAGTTGCCGCGGGTTGGTTGGAATCGGGCTGTTCTGACATTTGTCGCGTCTGTTTCAATGCTGTTTTTACATGTTTTCAATCCAGTAGAGGTTGGAAAGTCGCAAACACACGTTGGCAATACGCATTCTGCGGCTATGCGACAAAAGATATCGGAGTTGTGCTCTCATTCTGTATGTCTTGAAGTCCGTGATTGGGTGTGGGGTAAGCGAGCCCCTCAAAACGAAGAGCGCTCCAGAAAAACTAGATGAAAATACCTCTATCGTAACATGCATCTCCAGGGGAGAGTCTCCAACATGCTTTCCTTTGGGATCGGAGGGGGCTCGCAGGTATGAGGGCGTTTTCCCTGCATCAGTGTTAGCCTAACGGAATTGCGATTAAATGGCGATACATACGTACTGGCAATCCAAACTGTTTGTTGCCTTTAGCACACCGATCAGAATGCACACTATGTGCGCGGAAACCCGCGATTTCTCCGTCACAGATGCCCTCTCCCTCTCCCTTCCCCGAATCTAAACCCTAACCAAAGCCTCCCCCCCCCCATGTTACAAATACCACCTTACAAGGTGATCTGCATCAACATCTCTAAGAGGCAGAACGACAAAAACATCTCCCTGAACAAGGCCGCCGGCCTGGAGGGAAAAGTCAGCGTCCCCGGCGAAAAATCGTTCTTCGATACTGGCCTACCGGACGCCAGCTGCGACGTCGTCGTCTCCCAAGATGCCTTTGTGCACGCGGGGACCGAACGGCACAAGGCCATTGCGGAGGCGGCACGCGTGCTGAAACCGGGGGGTAGGCTTGTCTTCACCGACTTTATGCAGACCGAGGGGGCAGATGACAAGGACTTGGAAGTGGTGAGTGTAAGAAGATTGAGGCGGATGGACGGCTGGACCGCAGGGGCAGATCGAGAACCGAGTTAGCAAGACGGTAGTCGATAGTCGTACTGGATGTGAACCACAACCAGATTTACCACAGTGCGCGTTGACTGAAAGCGCATTTGTGATGGTGTACCTTTTAAAAAATAATTTAACGAACCGCAGTCAACGCTGACTTGATAGCTTGTGGACACGCCAGGACGACATGCGTCGTGCATGTCTCGTTTTTGGGAACGGTACGCAGAGGCGCTGAGGGCTGTGGCGCTACTCCCGTTGTCCGGTTCCCGCCGAGAGGGTGCTATTCTTGTTCGCCGCCGGGGGTTATGTTTTCGCCCCCTACCTAGTGCAAGATGCTACGACAGGGTTGGTGCTTTTCTTTGCCTAACTATCTAAGGTCGACGACTTGATGCCGACGGCCTTAGGCACATGCTATGATGCTAATAGTACGGCAGAGGTGAAGGTGCACTGTTTTTTGCTCCGAGGCTTCTCGCTTGGCAGGCTGTATGCCTCACCCAGATGCCTGGTACGATAGAGGTAGCAATCCTGGCTGGATTTGCTTTTTTTTCTCAATGACGGGGTCCCTTAACACAAAATCATACAAATCCGTTCATTTTTCGCGACAAGTTTCGTGATTCACCCGGGCCATTGGAGTGGTCATCGGGGAGCACTTTTAAGTTTATCATCAAGATAATGTTCTTGGCTAAGAAATGTATACAGCTCTACAATACGCTAGGAGCCTCAGACCGAAAAAAAATGGATCGTGCACCTCTAGCGTTGAATGCGTCCCCAACAGCTTACGTTGAGTACGAAAGTGCAAGCCGATAAACAAGCCCACGGCCTAGATATACGTTCAGTAAAGCCGAAAGTGCAAGCCGATGAACAAGCCGACGGCCTAGATATACACTAATCTCACGGTAGAGGTTGAAGTTTTTTTCGGCGACAAGAAAGTCCCTGGCCAATTGAGCTCCTCACGCGAGGAGATTAGTCCCTCCGGTTAATCATTTAATCATTCATACGTCTACGAGTCGAGACGTGCCGCACCTGTTAGCCTGGTAGTAGGACTAGCGCGTAGACGTGTTGGTCGGATTGCGCGATTGAATGCCTTCGAAAGCATGTTTGGATCGGGTGATGATGTCGAGAAAAGTTAGGGTCCTCATGTTAGGAGGTCAGAAAGTTCTTAGAATCTGCCGCACCCCAAGAAGCGATATTGGTATTAAGTACCTCTGTCGTAGCACGCGCCCAGACCCTGCCCAATGTCGCACTATGACCCTGTCCGTTTTGTTGAGCGCAAGACGACATCTCCTTCGCTCCTTCGCGCGACGTATTTACTGTTTTCAAGGTGTGCAAGCCCCACAGTCTTGACAACATGGCCACGCTGAGTTCCTACCAGAAATGGGGCAAGGAGTACGGCCTCGATTTCGTCGAATTTCATGACCACATCGACACCTTCAGCCTGCACTTCGAAGCGGTGAGAACCCCCCCCCCCCCCACATCGGCGACGTGAGGTAGTTCGTCGAGTTCGCTGACCTGCTAAAGGGGATGGAAGTGCACGTCGAAGCTTAACCCGTGGCTTTGCAACTAAATCGACCCCTTGAGCCTGCATTTTGAAGCGGTGGGAACCCTCCTCCTCCGCCCGGGTTTTATTGGGCCAAGCTCCTTCCCTCCCTCCTACGTCCCTCCGTCCCTGCCTCCGTCCCTCCCTTCCTCCCTCCCTCCCTCCCTCCCTCCCTCCCTCCCTCCCTCCCTCCCTCCCTCCCTCCCTCCCTCCCTCCCTCCCTCCCTCCCTCCCCCCCTCCCTCCCTCCCTTCCTCCCTCCCTCCCTCCCTCCCTCCCTCCCTCCCTCCCTCCCTCCCTCCCTCCCTCCCTCCCTCCCTCCCTCCCTCCCTCCCTCCCTCCCTCCCTCCCTCCCTCCCTCCCTCCCTCCCTCCCTCCCTCCCTCCCTCCCTCCCTCCCTCCCTCCCTCCCTCCCTCCCTCCCTCCCTCCCTCCCTCGGCGAGTTTGTTGCGGTGTTGGTCTCCAAGACCGGTGGGACGCGTGCTACGATATTCCATACAATAGGGGTACCTACCACTTTCTGACCAAACGGTTTGTGAAAACTCGGACGGTGCCTCACCCCAATTAGTTCGAACGAAAGCTCTTTGTGCTTTCAATAATACTTGTTTTCCACCTGGGTCATGGTGTTGGTCATTGGGCTGAGCGTAAAATATTTGCTCAAAATGTTTTCTTGTTTTTAGTGCGATGAAGAGCGCATCAAGTACTACAGAGCATCAGACAATTTGTGTTCACCCCTTCTACCGAAGCATACCTACGTCTATTAGTTTAGCAACATGATACCCCGAAACTGCACGTGCGTAACTTGATTCGCTCGCCCTCTTTTCGAGGAATAAAGCAAAAAAACGGCAATAACCTACTTGCCCCTTTACAGCTGACCGAGTCGACTCATTTATACATTTTCCCGGAATTGCTACGATATACCTGGTATTAGAGATGGGTGTGTCAAGTCAAGTGAACCTCACTGAAATCTGTACTTGTCTTGAATCGAAATGGGAGCTATGCCCTTAACCTGCCACGACTTAAGAGGGCGGTGTGTCAACCCAAGTAGACCTCTCTTGAACCTGTAGTTTGGTTAAGACAAGATGGGCATTATGTGCCCGAACTGCAACGAATGAAGCCAGGGGTGTGTCAAGTAGACCTCTCTTGAACCGGTTCATGTCTTCAGTCGAAATGGGAGTTATACAGCTTTCAGTATGCCCGTGCCGAGCCATATTATGACCTATTCAATATTTAATGTTTTCAAATCGAGCCCCCTTAAGTCGTAACCCCCTCCTCTAACGGCAACGTGTTTCTTCTATAACGCGTTTACAGCTGATCGAGGTGCTCAAGGCTGAGGGCAAAGACCTCAAGGGCGTGAGGCAGGAGTTCATCGAGAAGACCTTGGTTGGCCTGGCGGCCTGGGTCACAGCGTCGTCTCGTGACCTCATCAGCTGGGGGATAGTGGTGCTGCAGAAGCCGGTGGGCAAGCCGAATGGCGTGCTGTGGGGTATAGTAGTATTCTTACCACCCTTCAGCTAATGTTTAGTGTAGAATGTGCAGCATGACCTTCAATGTCGATTACGTTTAAGTCGAATTACGTTCAAGTAGAATTACGTTCAAGTTTTATAACACGCGTGCTACGATAGAGGCGCACCACTTTTTTTGTGAGGAGGTTCCTCAATTTGGGAGATTAAAACCCCGTTTTGGAGAAAAAGAACACAGCTACCGAATAAAAAAAACCCATGGCCGAAGCATACAACGATTATCATGCAAAAATATATATATATATATACATTTCCGATGATTGTGGGTTAAGCAGCGTCGTCGTCCAGAAACATTTTCAGACGAACAGTGCTACCTTTGTCGTAGCACGAGTGGAATCAAGCCGCAGCGCGTGCTGCGGTACGGGGACCGCCGGTGTTGACAGCTCGCGCTGTCGCTACCACGGAAACTAGGATACATAACCTATCATAACCTATCATAGCGCTGGATTGCAAATATGCCATTGAGCTACATTGACACGATGTGTAAGAAAATATGTGGTTAGCTTAAGCTTTATATTTCGCCATCATCCGCCGGAGGAAAAAAACAAAAGTAAAAGTAGGCGTGCACCACTTGATTTTCTGAGGCTGCGCACTTGCTAAAAGAGTGTATACCTGGAGTACATACACCGTTCTTGACCCTTCTTGGGGCAAAATACGATTTGGAAATATAATAACATTGCGACAGTGCAATTTGCCCAGCAATCCCACGCCCTAGTTATAAAATGAATAACATTGCGAGACACAAACGGTACTCCAACAATAGTATACACCAGGTAGGCGTTTTCTTGTTTGAGGACCCCCTGTTTTGTAATATACCAGGTATATTGTTTGCCTACAAACATTGCGAGACACAAACGGTACTCCAACAATAGTATACACCAGGTAGGCGTTTTCTTGATTGAGGACCCCCTGTTTTGTAATATACCAGGTATATTGTTTGCCTACAGGTGCTACTGAACCGTACTAGTGTAATTTTGTACTATTAATAGTGTATTGATGGTGCACCCCTATAGTAGAGCATGCGTGACAAGTCAAGGGAAAACCACAGAAAAGGTCGACTAGGTTTCGTGTTCAGGGATGGTTGTTCTATTGCAAGGACAGGGAGTCATTTCACGTTCAGGCAAACTACTACAAGAAATAAAAAACAGTAAATTGAGGCATCATAGTGCAACCAATTTTCCCGCTCCAAACCTCAAATCATTCTTCATGTACATAGTTTGTGTGTGCGTGTGGTTTGCTCGTTTGATGGACCCGCCCATGCGCGAAAATCCGTCAATTAGCGTCAAGTACTGGTAGAAGTCGCGGTCTGGTGCCCACGCTCTTTTTGTCGCTTGTTGATGCGCGGTTTCTTAATCAAGTCAACCCTTTGCGTTGTCTCGCGCGTTTGTGCTTGTTGTCATTTCACACCGTAGTACGCTGTGTAGTCATGTTGGCCGCCCCGAACGTTGTTCATGCAAGATATCTCTTTTGGTTTTGGGTCATTTGTTTCCGCGTCGAGGTTGATATATGTTTCGATTCCGGCGGTCTTCCTAACCAAAAGACGTTGAATGCTTTGATTCTGTCGCGCGACCATGGTTCTTGATATCGCGTCCTACTGCCGTTGTTTTTCGCCCCAATTGTCAGGTTTGAGTCGTCTTCTGACGGCGCCGATAAGCCAGCAGCTTGGGTCCCCCAAGACAAAGCATGACAGGAAAAGTACGATTCACCCCCCCCGCAGATCTATAAGCTGCAGCGTTTTCGCATGAAAGGCAGACGCGTACCGTCTTGACTGTTTACGCGATCCTGCTATCGTGGGCGGGATGGGCCGTTGTATTGTGAGGATGGATGTCTAGAATCAAGTGGAACTAACCCCCCAGAACTCAGAACATTTTCTTTTGGGGGGGGGGGCAGAGGCGTGCTACGTCAGTGGTTAGGGGTAAAACTCTTTCGGTCAAAAACAAAGTCTGCCGGGCGGGACTCCTGAACGGAGGAGTTACGTTCGAATCCCGTTTGCATTCCGCGTTTGCATTTCCCGTTTGCATTTCCTGTTGTTTGTTGGTAGCTAGGTCGTGATATTGGTCAAACAGTGCTTGGACGCATGCTACGGTAGAGGTATACTTTTTTTTGGCGAAAATGTTTTCCTGGATGACGGGGCTCCTTAACCTACTGATACTATAGGCGGAAAAAAAAATAATAGGACGTTTTTTTGGAATGATTTTCGCTGAGTTACCTAGGCCATGGAATTTTTCATTCGGGGTCAGTTTTGATTTTTCTCCAACTCAAGTTCTTGGGAAAGTTCTTAAGCTCTCAAATTAAGGAAGCCCCTGAAAAATAGTGGTGCATCTCTATCGTAGCAGGCGTCATTCACAGGTCAAACTTTCATGTTTCGTGAGAGTGAAGTCATGCAGCTACATACAGCTTCTCGAACCAGGAGCCTCAGAAGACGTACGCGCATCTCTACGCCGTACCATGCATGCATACAGTAACGTGCTGCTCAAAATGGGCAGTGCCGGCAGGAGACCAGGACCTAGGCGGGGGGGGGGGGGGGGTACTCATTTCATGCATAGCCGTAGTCGTAAAGACCATTGACCCCCGCGTTCTTACAATGCCGGGACGGGGTACGATGCGTTCTCACCGATCAGGCAAACATCGCGCCGGGGGGCGGGGGGGCGGGGGGGGAGTCATCTTATTAATGTTGTCATGCGCGGGACGTATTCTTGAAGACCATTGACCCTCGCGTTCCTACAATGCCAAAACGGAGCTGTTTTGGGTGTGCTATTGATGGCCGGTGTTACCCTTCAAGAACCCAGGGCATTTACGACACGATCTACACATTTACTGAAACCAGATGATTTAACGAGAGGGGGCGGAGATGGTGGGGGGGGGGGGACGTCTAAGTTCGGACGAACGCTGGGGTACGGGGGGTACCCCCGCTTCCATTGACAGTAGCTTAACAAACAATTCCATGTCGGGAGTTTATAGTAATAACAGAGCGCAGGGCGTAAGGCCTGACGCGTGTTACAAGGAGTACGATGAAGGTGCCATTTTTAAGCTATGTTCATTCTCAAAGACTGGGCTCCTCAGCCCCAAATCGTCCGAATGCCATTGTAGTTTGACTACGATTTTGTAATGCCTCTAGAGAGGCCATGGGGTTTTTCATCGGGTATGCCTTCTTTTTCCTGTAACTGTTTTGGATGGGGTACGTGGGGTACATGTGAGAAGCCTGCTTCAGAAACAAACAGCTACCAGGTACACCCTCTACCGTATAGGGCATTGTGTCACCACCTCACCACCTGTCACCACCTGCAAAACAATAACGGCAGATCTCACTGAGTAATGCGCAACGCGGAAGAAGCGCAAACCTGCGGGTAACTAGGCTATCTCTCTCATATTAATTCTACCATATTACGGTGCCGCACGGGTGGAGTTGGGTATTGCACTTCCTTGTTGCTGCGCTGCAAGTGCGGAATCCGACTGAAATAATGCGATGTCCCACAAGTGACTACTAATACTCGTAGTGCAATATTATACCTGGTACTGGTACTGGTACTGACCCAGGCTACGGTAGGAGGATCACTTTGGGGTTCTGTTTAGCAGGGTATCGGTTACACTCGGACGAGTGACCCCCCTATTCCTCCGCGATTTTATAGTTTCGTGTGGTTAACATGCGGGATATGAACCCGCAATGGAATGACAAGCACCGTTGCTTCAACACTTTCTCTAAAGTCTACGATCGTAGATGTCCGTTAGATACAGAGTAACTCGTGCGAGTATGATAGTATGCCAGTATGTATGGTATGCTATTGTGTGTGTGATATGATATACGAGTATGTTTGATATGATATGATATGATATGATATGATATGATATGATACGATATGATAGCTCAAGCCCGGTAGTGGAAATGGGGGTACATCATAACATGATCATCACACCGTCGTAACATCTCCCCTACTAATATACCGTAGCCTTGTGGTCTAATTTCGGTCCACTGCAGGTATGTGGTACGTGCAAAATCTAAAAGGCGGGGCGTTCAGGAAATTTAAGGGAAAGCAAAGGCACGGGTGACGAGGACGCCACGAGTACGCATGCATGTTTTCTCCAGAGAAGCTATCCACTCGGGAGGGAAAAAAAGTGTAGCAGGCGCGGGGCGGCGAGGGAGTGAATCCGCGGTTGAAAACGACACAAGTCGTCGCGCCGAACATCCCTGTTGACGAAACGTAAACTTTGATTGAATTCTGTGTCACGGATAGAAATTACTCGTTGCGGCACGTGATTTATTCGCCATTCTAGCGGTGTTAACATGTGGTTCCCCTTGTTGATGTGTCTCTTCCGCTTGCAATTCCTCGGTCAATGGGATTGCTCAACCCTCTGCGCGATAAAAATGCAGGGACTTGCCGTCGGGGGGGGGGGGGGGGGAGCTGCGACGACGGCTTCTTCTCCAGAAGATGGAAAATAAAAGTGACGAAAAAGGAAAAACATCCCATCAGCGTTGTAGCGTGGTCAAGAGCGACTGCTTGGTGTGAAGAACCTAGAGCAGTAAACGCCTCTCGGCCAAGAAAACCACGAAGGTTTCAGCATCGGATGTGCCCCTCCACGGTCAATTCGGATTATTGATGATTGTTTCGCTCAGTATTTCACGACGATAGGCAAAAAAAACGTGATCCCACCGTGAAAGGTGTTCCACAGCTGTGACTCTAAAACGGATGGATGTAGCATACAGGCTACCGCCGTCGAGACAAAATGGGGACAGCCAATTGAAGCAAGAAAGCGTTAGTCTTGGTCCGATGTTCTCACCGGCGGTTACTTTGCGCGAGGATTGATGTGATAACAGCGGATTAAACCCGTTCAACTTAACGCATTCATTTTATTTTTAGTTTGATCGACCTACACGAGGCCCTGCTCACCGCGATACCACCAAAATTAGAGGAAATACAAAAACAGAAGTGAATCCCTTGTTCCGTTAACTGATACATCACGCGGGCGGTGTTGGAAGTATATTTACAACTTGAGTTAATACAGACCCTAGGCCTTACGAGGCGAACGGCGCTGGAGCAGTCCAAGCCGACGCAAAAACCAAACATAAGACTCAGACTCCATTGCATGCTGGATCCAGACGAACGACAATAATTGGAAAGAAACGAAGCCACCTATGCCCTGCCCCCGGCACGTTCACACACGCCACAGGGCATTCTACTCCACTGGCCCTGGCACAAGAAAGGAAAGAACCCCACGAAAAACTCAGCCTGGCAACAAGAATTCACGAAGAGTTGTACTTGGTACTAAATTAATGTTGAGGATACCCTTCCACATGCAAACTTTACCCTTGGCGGGCAAGTATTTGTTGTTGGGCGGGCGATACTAGAGGACCCGAAAAAACCGTTGGTAACTGGCTCAGCCGCTATGTGGTGGGGTGCACCTTTGAATACCCAAACCCCGGCAACCCTCCGGCATCCCCCCCCCCTCGACGAAGAAGGCGTCCTGTGCTTCTCTGGAGGGGGCGGAATACCGGTTCAACAGCAAAGCTCAGGGTGCTTTCGATGACCCGGCCGATCGTGCCCCGCAGCAAAGGGAACACGAACTCCGCGAACGGGTTAGAGTTCACCTGATGGGAGGTTCGTTACAACAACAAACAAACGTGGTCCACCGAAACTACACCCAGGTATGTGCACGTGCGAAGCCACCTCAACCGCCATGCCCTACAGAAATCTCGGGACACAAGTAGATACAGCGTCATCGCGAGAACCACAAAAGCCAGCATTGCGGCTGGGGTATACTGTATATACTATGATTTCAAAATTGGATTCAGGCGGTGATTGACCTATCTCCATTCCAATGGACGCTGGCTTTTTACTGAACAGTAACAGAGCCACCCCGCATAACATTATCATTGAATACCATGCATGCATCCCTGGCACACCAGCAGTATGTGCGCGTAGTAGGTATAACAGCAGGTGCAACAACCAGTGGGTGCATTCAGCATGCCGCGTGCATATCATACCAGACAGCACAAAGCACGTACCCCTCGGGTACCAATACCAGTAAGATACCAGTAAGATACCAGTGAGGCAGTACCAGGCATAGTACACAGATCGGTATAATAGTAGACGTGGACTCTAGACCTATAGACTAGTACTCGTAGATATTTTACGTGTGATCGAGCCACCAGATATAATTAATGGTACGCACGTATGTCGAGACAAATCACCTGCTACACCTATGGCGCACCATGGTTTGTCACGTTCTCGGCTGGCCGCTGGCTCTGCCACAGTTAGTTTTTGGTGGCGCTTCCCCTTACACCAGCACTCCTCCTGTTTGAAAATTCTGGAGCTTGCTGGCACAAGGCTCATGAACGAATCATTAGTTTACGTGATGTATACGAGTAGTCTATACTGGAGTGACCCCCTCTATCCCGCGCGTATGATTGCTTACCACGTTATGGCAACGCAACTTTTGTGCCACGAGCGCTTTGTTGGTTTGGGACTTTCAGTATGACAGTGACGTAACAGTTTCGTGCCGTTTCGGGCCAGACCTCTCTATTGGATATTGGATTATTATTCGGTACCTAGTAGTACCTGGACGGCGTTCTTGATGGTAGACTGCTGCTGTGAGCTCTCGCGCTCTCGCTCGGGAGGTCACTCTTCTCGGAGGTCTTACGCACGAGTTCTCTTCTCGGAGGTGTCACGCATGATGAGCTCTCTGCTCGACTTGCCTCTACCCTGTCGTTGGAAGACGTAATACAATGACTTGAAACCTACCCGGCTTGGAGCTAACGAACACTCTAGAGTAAACCAATTCGGTCTAGCCTCATGAGGGGTCTACGGGTCAGCAGTATTGGAACAGGGCCGTGCTTTCATCGAAGCTTAGTGGAGAAGGAATGGCCATTTTTGTGGAGCCAACCTTTTTCGAGATCAGCGGAGACGAGCAGCAAGGCGCAAGGAGGAGTCCGGTAGGGAGAAGGAGAGAGCCACCGCTGGTATGGCAGGGAGAGATGCTGTACTGCCATCGTCGGAATTCTCCAATGGTGGAAGAGGGAGGGCAGCTTGATAGGCGAGGTGTCTTCATACCCGGAGATGATGTTTTTGTGGAGACGTCGTTTTCACCGAGCAGCCACTGCTGCTGTAGACTACGTACAACAGTAGTAGCTAAAACCCTACGGTGGAGCATGACTGTAGGCAGGGAGTAGCAGCAGCTTACGTCCATGGTGATAGCGTGACCTAGGACACCCCCACCGTACACAGCGGACAGGGAGGTTTACAGCAGCAGCTAGCTAAAAGCCCTATGGCGGAAGTACAGCCGTAGTCACCCTCGCCGTGTGTTTCGAGCGGGGGGATTTTATTCGGGTGGCATTTATTTTGTTATATACAAGGGCTCATGCTTCGGGCAGGGCAGGGCAGCACTTCGACAAGTTAAGGTGTGGCTGTCCGATTTTGCATTCATTGAACTTTAAAGTAATGTCAAGAGTTTAATACGAACATGGGGTTGTGAAGGTCATACTTCGACGGAAGAATAACGTAATATTATACAACGAGGAAGGCAAGGATAGGCGAAACACACTGTTAAATGCGCCGTCAAGTAAAAGTTGGCGTCTATCAAACAAAAATACCAAAAATAGTATTATTGAGAACCTGCGTCGCCTCTAGGCGAAACGAAAGAGGCCTTGGCATTAATGAAGAGACTGCACTGCTGTCCCCGTGGCAATGGAGGTTCGAAGTGGACAGGATGCAAAATAGGTTTGCATCAAACGTCGACGTGAGGCTATGTCAGCCGGCGAGGTTTTGGAAGAATATAGCTTTGTTCGTTACGTGAAGGCTGTCGCATTGATTGGTCTGCGTGGTCGCGGGCGAGGAGGAAAACGAAGAAGAGGAGTCGAGAGCGATCTGTCGTTGCGGCTGCGTTGTCCAAGATAGGTGCGGGGGTGGCTTTGCTCGTACGGGAGGTTGGCGTAGCGCTTCTTCTCTGTTTTTTCTCGGGAAGGCGGGATATGTGTGTCTGCTGTCTTTGCTTCGCGGGTGCTTTCACGTGGTCGAAATCGGACGCATCCCCTCAATACATAATATCCGAAGTGTCTCTACCATGACGACTGCTGACAGTGCCGTGCGTATTTTTTAGAGACTAACATATTATTTACTGGTAGTAATAATATACCTTTAACTTTGCAACATTTTATTTAGTTATTATCCTCGCACCACTCTCGCGCTCCCTCCCAGTAGTAACTCAGATCCGGGGTCACATAGCGGGCCCTCCTCCTCCCTCCCCACTTCGGCACGTGCCTTCGATTTTACCGCGAGGAGAATGCAGCATTTTCTTCCCTCGTCGACTCGCGTCGAGTTGTACCTACCCACGCTGCTTGGCGTTCTCAGCAGTTGATCCCTTTCTTTCTTTTTGCATTTTTGCAAATAAAGTCAAATACATCTTTTTATCATGGTGGGTGTCGAACTCAAGGAAAACCAAACGTTAGTAGTATTCGAGGGTAAAGCCACTAGACCACCGGGGCGGCCGGCTGAAAATTGATTAAAACAAAACAGGATATTTGCATAGAGATTACATTCCCCCATATTTATATGATATTACGATGGTTGACGCCGCGTTGCGTACCCAGAGAGGTGTTGCTTATGATGTCAGTCAACGTTATTATTTATAGATGGAGTCTGTGTCCTGTGACCACGGACTTGATTATTATGCGAGTTAATGCGAGAACAACAACAACAACAACAACAATAACAACTAACTACTGCTGCTCTTGAAGCTCGGAATATGAAAACAGCGTACCAGGTATATATCGTTGACTACTACTACTGTAGTTTTGATTGCTGCTGTCATTAATTTGTACGCCACGCGTTGACCCGTTCTCGGAAAAAGAACTGCCCAAGAGGGATCAAAAATCCGAAATCTCCCCCCCTATTCTCGGATGTGTTTCTGACCTCCCGTACGTAGTACGCGTTCACGATCAGGTACAAGTATAGGGGACGGATATGGAAGGCGTTGGACAGCGCCCTTCGAACAAAGTGACTTGACCATAAAATCCTACAGCACTGCCCACTTAGCTACTTAATCACTTGACTCAGCCAGTGGGTAGTGCTACATGACATACACATGTATGTTAAACTACCAAAATAATCATTCATAATGTCGTCAGCGCGCACGCTCGAAAACGACAAAAATATGAAGGCGGTGAGAATCGAACTCACGACACAGCACTACCCACTTGTCACGTGACTCAGAAGTAACTCAGTGGAATCAAATAAAAGCTAAAGCTGGACCGTTCCGCAACTACTGCACGGGCGGCCAATTAGCGGCAAATGGTAGGAAGTTCCACTTACTAGACAAAAAAGAAGAAAAAATCGCAAAAAAGTTCAAAATCGTGTTGGCAGAAAAAAATCAAATTTTCAGGAAGCAGCTGAAAGGTCAAGAAACAGGCAATATTTCAGTTGTTGTTGTTGTTGTTGTTGTTGTTGTTGTTCTCACATTAACTCGCACAATCAAGTCCGTGGTCACAGTACAGGCTCCAGTCACTCTGGAGCTGAGGAATACCCTAGGGAAAAACACAAACAACCCAAGGTGGTACACGCACTCGTATATCACAGCTGACGCGATTCATGCCTCCACCAGAAACATATAAAAGTGAAATCGGGATTCAGTACGATGTGCCAGGTCGATACACGTCTCATTACTCGCGCCTGGAAAAACCGATTATTGTTCCGCTTGCCACCCAACAAAGACTACCACGTATATATTACACGTAGTATCTATCACTACGCACACGCACGACAGACGCAAGCCAATGGGAAAATAGAAACAAAAAACAAATATGAAGAGAACGGAAAGGAAAATGGGTGCATGGGGCCAAGAAAAAGAAAGAAAAAGACATTTCGGGGGTCTACTGGCGAGTCTGCCACCAGAACGGGATGTCACGTGGTTTTTCGACGGTCTACAGCAGTACTACGAACGACTTCCGATACACCCACCGAAGCAAGGACTACCGGCCAATTACGCGATCGACAGCTGGCCGTCGTTGCCACGTATCTCTGTGTTAGGGGCCCCTGTGCCCTGCCTCTTGTTTGCTCTTGTTTGGGTAAAACATGCGGTGTGCTCGATGGTCTCACGGCAGCAGCACACCAGAACGTCCGCAGCTACAAGGCTCGCCTTCGCTTTCGTAGGCCAAATAAATTGATCTACATCCAGTCAAAAATGAGCTTGCTACTGATCACGTTGTCTATTCGTTGCTTCTCGTCAACAATAATTTCGAACGCCCCTGCTTCAAGCAAACCGAACACTCCACGCTTAGCCGCGTCCATGAACTGTGCGCCATGCTCACCGTCACGCGCCTTCCTGAACGTCTTTGGTACGCGGAGGTCCTTGGCGTGGCAGAGGGGCATGTCGGGCCGCAGGTGAGAGGGGCGTGTCTCGCGAAGAGCTGCGTCGACATCCTCCCGCGTGGCGAGTCGCGACAAAAGGACGAGCGGCACTCCCCGTCCCGACGGGCCAAGCGACCAATAGTTACCCCCGCTCTCCCTCCCGCCCGTGGTTTCGTATGGCGGTGCACCTTTGATCTCACCACACCCCCCGACCCCGCATGCTGCTTTCCTCCGCCCCCCAGCTCACCAGATCCGTGCCCCTGCAGGAGCACTCGTTTCGCGTTCAGGCCCGCCAGTTGGCCCGCAGCGACAGCAGCACATCCTCCCCCGCATGAGATAGGGGTCCTACCCCGTGGTCGAACGCCGTCGACTCCGGCAGCGGTGTAGAGACCGCTTCTTCCGGCACGCCTGAAAGCTGACGGCCCTCCGACTTGGTCCTTCCCGGCACGCGCTCGTCGCCCCTCTCGCCCATCATCCTCGTTGCGTGGGGGGTGAGCGGCGAGGAATATTCTGCGGCGACCGGCGGCGGCTGTCTCCTCCTGCACGTTCGTGCGGCCGGTGTCGCCGCCGGTGATGGTGATGACGATGTCGTCGAGGCGGCGTCCTCGATGGAAGACGGAGACCACTCTAGCATCAGCGAACATGTGGCAGGCGGTGTGTGAGCGCTGGGCGAGTGTGCAGGCGGCGAACCGGCAACGGCGGGCGGCATAGCAGTCGGTCCGGGCGGCAGCGAGGTGTGAGCGCTGGGTGAGTGCGCGGACGGCGGTGATGACGATTGCAGCGGTGGTGGCGGCCATGTGGCTGCTGCAGGCGGTGCACCTGCAGTGGCAGGCGACTTCGAGCGAGGGGTGTGAGCGCTGGGCGAGTGCGCAGGCGGCGGACCGGCAGCGGCGGGCGGCATAGCAGTCGGTCCGGGTGGCGGCGAAGTGTGGGCGCTGGGTGGGTGCGCGGGCGGCGGACCGGCAGCGGTGGGCGGCATACCAGTCGGTCCGGGCGGCGGCGAGGTGTGAGCGCTGGGTGAGTGCGCGGGCGGCGGACCGGCAGCGGTGGGCGGCATAGCAGTCGGTCCGTGCGACGGCGAGGTGTGAGCGCTAGGTGAGTGCGCGGGCGGCGGACCGGCAGTGGTGGGCGGCGTCGAGGCAATCTCGAATGACACCCCCGGCGGCGTGGGCGGTGCTGGCGCGGAAGGGGCATTACTGAATCCCCCCCCCCCCCCGACTGTGGCAGCGGCGCCCATTTAACGTTGCTAGAGTAGCATACGCGCCCTGTGTCATCCCTGAGTACCTTCACACAGCAGTCGGCATGGTTGTCACCCGCGTTGAAAAAGTAGCACGGCACCGCCTTGTCGTCCAGCTTCGACCTCCTCTCCCGGTACATGAAACCGTACTAAAAAAACGACACCTCCAAGAAAGCACCCTTCTTGCCGGTGAACAGCTCCTGCGGCGACGCGCGACCGGGGTTTGAAGGGGAAGCAGCCTGGTTGAGCTTCTGCGCGGCATCCTTCGCCGGTTCCGCCCAGAGCTTGTCCCCGCGAGCATCCAAGCCGCGAACACACGAGAACCCCCCCGGCCCCAAACGTCGCTCCGCGGCGCGGCGAGATGCCATGGCGATTTTGTTGCAACGCTGGATTGCATTCTCCACTACCCCATTGTATTGCTGCGCTCCGGGGGGGAAGTGCTGCACGGCGATTCCCATGGTGGAGCAGATGTCACGGAAGTCCTTGCTGGTCCAGAGCGAACGCAGTCGCCACGGACACTCCGTATCCTCGTCCCCGCCTTGTGGGCTAGGTCGACTATAAACCGCCGGAAGACGGCCCCGGCGTCAGGCTTGCGAATCAGGGCGTAGTTCGCGATGTAGCCCGTTGCAGCACCGACAGCATAGAACATGTAGTGATTGCCGACTATAGTGGTGGTGTACGGGCCGCACATGTCGATATGTAGGAGATCGCTAGGCGCCTTCCCCGCTCGTCCCTCTCTTCGCTTCGGCACGTCCGCTCGCGTCCCCCTCGCCGGTATGCACGTAGTGCAGGGTTCCATCCGTCCGGTGAGGGTGATCCCTCGCTGCCGAGCAGATTCCCTCAAAATAGGTTCGGACAAGTGGCCGGCGCGGTCATGGAACACGTTAATATCGACTCGCTTGCGATCGTCGCCTATATGGAAAGGGTTTTTCCCGGGCCCAAAATAGCCAGTGCACACTCTTTACTCGCTCTATCTTGCATCATACGGTCGAAAATGTCCCATTCTACGGCATACGCCCCAGTCTTCTCGTCAGAAGTGCTCTGGGGTCGATAAACCCATGCCGTACTTGAATCACACGGAGTGGGGTGGGATACAGCAGTCTCAAGCTCAAGCTCCAACTCCATGGGGGAAGCCATCACACCGCTCGAAGGTTGTACGAGGTTGTTTTCACTAAGAGGAACCGGGGCGGATATGCAGGCAACAGACACGAATGCACTCTCACGCGAAGCACCAACTGCACCAACTGGCATTGGTGGGTTGCAAGCAGAAGACTCGGGGGCACTCTCATTCGCTACATCCACTGGCAACGGAAGAGGGGGGAGTCGGGTGGCGTAGAGGGAGTTGTTCGCCGATTCCCGAATGAAGCGGATTCTTCCCGCTTGTATACCAGTGGGGTTTACAGAACAGGAGGTTTTGTGAGCCACCTTCCAAATCGAGAAAAGGTTGAAGCCAAGCCACGGAGTATATACCATATCTTGCACTCACGCCACAACGTCCTCCGGGTTTCCGTGTTCATCTAGCTGGTGAAATACTAAATTGACGTCCCCGATTGCCTCGACTCTAATAACCCTGAATCGCCTATCTGTATGTATTGGTCTGTATGGAAGCGAATGTTGTACATGACCTCTTTGTTGTTAGACATCATGGCACTAGCTCCCGAGTCTGCATCCCATTCCTCGCTACCATACGGCCTAGGTTGCCCCGGGGTACACCGAAGGGCGCTAGCAACACGTGTAATCAACTCTGGCTCAACACGTCCTACAACGCTACCACGCACCACACCATCCCGATCCACAGCAACAGAATCACCAGACTCAGACTTTCCTATTTTCCCACTACGTGCAATGAAGAGCTGCAGAGGAGCTCCGCTGGCTTGAGCTGCGCCGGGAGCCGGAGAGGAGATAGTTGCAGTAGCAGAGGTAGCCGTGGCAGGAGGCGTGCCCTCTTGCTGTTCTTGATGTTATTGGTGCTGCTGCTGCTGCTGCTGCTGCTGCTGCTCGGGAGTCGGTGGTGGTGATGACCAGTGCCCCGCTGGCTCCCCCCACCCCGAGTGTCCCATGTATTCGTTCTCGTAGGGATAATCTGCCGCAAACGCGTTCCGCGGTGCATTGGGGAATTGTCCAGGTGGCAAATTAGGCGAAAAATTCGGCGGCGAATTCAACGGAAAATTAGGCGGTGGCACGTGCCCGAAGCCCTCGCCCCTGCCTCGGCCGCGCCCGCCCGAATGATGATGCCGGTCGTGGCCACGTCCTCCGGGGAAGGTGTCCGCATACCCGACAGGCCCGGGTTCGTGTCCTGGCGGCGGCGTTTTTTGCTGCTCCGGCGGGTGACCCCGACTCCAACGCGCACCCGAGTCGTTTGGGTACGGTTGATGGAAGGTGTTCGCATACCCGCCAGGCCCGGGTCTGTGTCCTGGCGGCGGCGTTCTCTGCTGCTCCGGCGGATGGCCCCGGCTCCAACGCGCACCCGAATCGTTTGGGTACGGTTGCTGTCGATAGTTACCTTTTGCACCGCGCCCTCCTCTGCGTCCGGTGTACGACCCGAGTCCCCGCGTCTGCAGGTTTTCGTGGAAATCACCGTAGTATTTGTCGAATTCTCGACGCATGACGATGCATTCGGGGGTGTTGTGGCCTCGCCCCTCGCCGTGGTGCGCGCAGTAGGTGTACGTTCGGTCGCGCTCCCCATACCTCCGATCACCAGCATTCCTCCCACCCCGGTCGCCCCGACCCACGCTGGCTGCGGTCAGGGCATGCCTTGTCTCCTCTCTCTCTTCTCCTGATCTCCCATTGCGCTCCAGCTCGTGAGCAGCTCTTCTGAGCAAATCTTCTATGGTACGACTCGAAAGATCGGGAAGGAGAAGCACGTTGTCACTACATAGCTTGAAAGATGGTAGCATTTTACGGGCGATATGTTTGCACATAGATGTTTGCACATTGATGCGTCTGGTCGCTTATCACCGTATGATTCTAGCTTCATCCTTATGGCCTTTGCCCTACCGTAAAATGACATGATGTTCTCTCCCTCCTTCTGTCTCAGTTCATTGCACTCATCCTCTTCTATTTCCCTATCATTTTCACTTTTGACAGCGTAGTGAGACTCGACATTCTCCACGCTTCTTGGGGTGACCCCGCAGCAAAAATAATTTCTTGGACTGGTTGGGCTGTGATTATTGCGATCAGTTGTGACCATAGCTTGAGCGACTTATCTACTCTATCCTTCCCAAAGTAACTCCTGAGTCGTGACAGGTATACATCCGGAACCCCCACTGACATCGATTCTCCCTTCAATACGTCCATCAACCCTTCGCCAAGACCCATGAAAGAACAGAACCTCGGAAAACACGGAAAGCTGATCCAACACTTTGCCCGCTCTCAAACTTTCCAGACCAAGCAAGCATTTCATTTTTCTGGCGAATTTCTATCGGTCTAGACTCGTACGTGCCTGCTGTTGGGGCGGTTGGCCCTCCCTCGTTGGTCATCTGCAGTACTTGGCGATGTGCGTTGGCTAGGTCCGCGATCATGTTCGATGAAGTTGCTGATGGAGCTGCTGTTGGTTCATGATGTTGTGCATTGGCGGGGAAGGACTCGCGTCCCTCTCCTCCATGGTTATGTGCATTGCAGGAGGAGGACTCGCGTCCCTCTCCCCCGTTGCCTACTCCGCCGGGAGGGGTACTCTACCTTTCCCCCGACGAAGATCTTGTGTCGGTTCTCCTCATTGATTGGAGCTTAGCAACGCACAACCCACTCGTTCGTTGAAGATCGTTGACGCTAGCGTGTGGAGTAGGTTGGTACGTGTGGCGCCCCGGTGGTGGTGTAGGTGGAGGAAAAAGGTGGCGTAATAGCCGGTGATCGGTAAACTACGACCTACTAACTAAGGTGGGTGTGATAACCCGATTTACGTGTGTGGTGGAGCGTGATAGCTCAGGTGTGATAACCCAGAAATGGAACTCGGAACTGTGGTGTGGTAGCCGGGATGTAAATACACAGGCGTGGTAGCCGTGCAGTGGTGAAGGCGTAATAGCCCTTGCAATATAGATGGGGCGTGGTAGCACATGGCGTGGTAGCCGTAAAAGAGACACAGAGAAAACACAAGGTAGAGGCAAAAATGGAGTCGAAAAATAGAGTGATATTATTCGGGCACATAAAAACCCACAACACAAAATCCCGTTGTGGAAATCCATCCCACACATATACGAAACCCCCAAAATTCTCCGATCCATCTTTTCGACGGATTCTTGTTTGCAATCTGACAATGGAGTGAGTACGTCCGACACGCGAGGAGAATCCAGCATTTTCTTCCCTCGTCGACTCGCGTCGAATTGTACGTACCCACGCTGCTTGGCGTTCTCAGCAGTTGATCCCCATTTTTCTTTTTGCATTTTTGCAAATAAAGTCAAATAAATCTCATCGTAGTGGGTGTTGAACTCAAGGACAACCAAACGTTAGTAGTATTCGAGGGTAAAGCCACTAGACCACCGGGGCGGCCGGCTGAAAATTGATTAAAACAAAACAGGATATTTGCATAGAGATTACATTCCCCCATATTTATATGATATTACGATGGTTGACGCCGCGTTGCGTACCCAGAGAGGTGTTGCTTATGATGTCAGTCAACGTTATTATTTATAGATGGAGTCTGTGTCCTGTGACCACGGACTTGATTATTATGCGAGTTAATGCGAGAACAACAACAACAACAACAACAACAACAATAACAACTAACTACTGCTGCTCTTGAAGCTCGGAATATGAAAACAGCGTACCAGGTATATATCGTTGACTAGTACTACTGTAGCTTTGATTGCTGCTGTCATTGATTTGTACGCCACGCGTTGACCCGTTCTCGGAAAAAGAACTGCCCAAGGGGGATCAAAAATCCGAAATCTCCCCCCCTATTCTCGGATGTGTTTCTAACCTCCCGTACGTAGTACGCGTTCACGATCAGGTACAAGTATAGGGGACGGATATGGAAGGCGTTGGACAGCGCCCTTCGAACAAAGTGACTTGACCATAAAATCCTACAGCACTGCCCACTTAGCTACTTAATCACTTGACTCAGCCAGTGGGTAGTGCTACATGACATACACATGTATGTTAAACTACCAAAATAGTCATTCATAATGTCGTCAGCGCGCACGCTCGAAAACGACAAAAATATGAAGGCGAAAAGAATCGAACTCACGACACAGCACTACCCACTTGTCACGTGACTCAGAAGTAACTCAGTAGAATCAAATAAAAGCTAAAGCTACACCGTTCCGCAACTACTGCACGGGCGGCCAATTAGCGGCAAATGGTAGGAAGTTCCACTTACTAGACAAAAAAGAAGAAAAAATCGCAAAAAAATGTTCAAAATAGTGTTGGCAGAAAAATCAAATTTTCAGGAAGCAGCTGAAAGGTCAAGAAACAGGCAATATTTCAGTTTTTGTTGTTGTTGTTGTTGTTGTTGTTGTTGTTGTTCTCACATTAACTCGCACAATCAAGTCCGCGGTCACAGTACAGACTCCAGTCACTCTGGAGCTGAGGAATGCCCTAATAAGGAAAAACACAAACAACCCAAGGTGGTACACGCACTCGTATATCACAGCTGACGCGATTCATGCCTTCACCAGAAATATATAAAAGTGAAATCGGGAGTCAGTCTACGATGTGTCAGGTCGATACCTTGCATACCCTAGGGAAAAACACAAACAACCCAAGGTGGTACACGCATATATCACAGCTGACGCAATTCATGCCTCCACCAGAAACATATAAAAGTGAAATCGGGAGTCAGTCTACGATGTGCCAGGTCCATGCCGGTGCATACGTCTCATTGCTCACGCCTGGAGAAACCAACTATTCCGCTTGCCGCCCAAGAAAGACTACCACGTATATATTACACGTGGTATCTATCACTACGCATACCCACGACAGACGCAAGTCAATTGAAAAAATGAAACAAAGAACAAATATGAAGAGAACGGAAAGGAAATGGGTGCATGGGGCCAAGAAAAAAAAAGAAAAAGACGTTTCGGGGGTCTACTGGCGAGTCTGCCACCAGAACGGGATGTCACGTGGTTTTTCGACGGTCTACAGCAGTACTACGAACGACCTCCGATACACCCACCGAAGCACGGACTACCGGCCAATTACGCGATCGACAGCTGGCCGTGGTTGTCACGTGTCTCTGGTTTGGGGGCCCCTGTGCCCTGCCTCTTGTTTGCTCTTGTTTGGGTAAAACGTGCGGTGTGCTCGATGGTCTCACGGCAGCAGCACACCAGAACGTCCGCTCGTACGACGTATCATTCTTACAGGAAATGTAATATTTTTTTCTTCATCAATATGAACCTAAAACGGTTGTTATATATTGGACAGAGTGATGCGTGTTCGACTAAACTTGCCAACGGCACTCGTACTGCACTTTGAGCCATATGCTGTGGTTCTGTTTGCTAGTAGTTGCTGCAGTATGTGCTAGAAGGTTCGCCCTTTGGCTACTGCTGCTACATCTGCTGTTGTGTGTTTGCCGATGTCGTCAGTTGGCGTTCATGCTCGTCGTACATACTCCTATTCTCACCCAGTACGTACGGATTTCCTCGTTTCTCAACCGTACGACGACGAGCTCCAAACGGGAGGAAGGTGGCATGAAATAAATATCATGGACAATGACCACATAGAATCACAGCGGGATAGTTCGCTGCGAATCAACCGCACTTGTTCATGTCACAGCAGAGGCTGCCTGGAGTGTCAGCGGCCGTCCTACAGCCAGGGCCAAAGGCCGAAGAGACGGCTCTACCTGCTTGGTTTTGTCTCGAGGTTCTGTTACGTGAAAATATCATGATTTGGGAGTTATTTTGTCACGAAACGTATTGCCGTCGGAAATTTGTGTCACGAAGTTGTTGGATATCGTCGGTAATTTGTGTCACGGTTTAGGTAAACACACTAAAAAAATGAATTTTCAACTGGCTAAACGAGCAGAAACAAAACAAGAAAGGCCGAGCAAGACACCAAACGAACTCGTAAAAAAGTACAGCGAAGAAACTAACGCTCGAGAGTATGCCACCGCAAAATTCCAAACATTATCAAGCACCGTTTGGGAATGATGCCAATTTTGTAAATCATCCAGACGTTGCAGACATTAAGATTCAATCAAAATCTCCGAAATTTCTCCTCGATATGCGGTATTTTTGCAACTTCTCGCTTGTCTCGCTCGGCAACCGTCCGCGTTCACGTCGATGTGCGGAACGGACACGGCAGGGCGCGGGGCTTTGGAGCCGCGCCCCGAAGGCGGCGCTCGAACGAAACTATATTCGACCGAGAATTCCAGTTCCGCGAACCGCATACTTCGGCCGAGACAGTTGAAAAAAATCGACCGAGAATTCCAGTTCCGCAAATCGCATACTTCGGCCGAGACAAAAAAAAACTCTTGACCAAATCCCTCACGCCAAAGAAGGATTTTATATAGATTTATTCGCCGTGCGCCCTCTACTTTTCAGAAGGTTGGTTGTGGAGGCAGCAGGAATGGGGAAATCTGCATTTTCCGCGAGAAGTCGCATGGTGGCCGCCAGCCGTGTGCACCCTACCATGGTGAGTGATTTGGTAGGGCGAAGTTGCACGGCATAACATCTGCGTGCTTCCTACACTTCGTAATAGTGGTAGGAAAGGACGTGGGGTAATCGTGGGCTGTCTGCAGCAGTACCAAATAGCGATGGGGTTTCGTCCTCAAAACAAGTCGAGCGGCATGGCCGCACGCACTTCATGATATGCAGCAGCAGGAGAGGTCATGGAGGGAGCAGATCGGTTCATTATTTCTCCATCCGGACCTTTATGGTTTGACAACAATGCGGGGCGGGGGGGGGTACAGATCTGGTCAAAGCGATGAATTGTTTTTTGCGATTGATTCACTTTTCGATCGAAGCATTGTTTTTGGTCGAATATAACATTTATTTATTCGGTTACGGCAAGAGTGAAGACCCGTTAAATTGTAGGTGATTTATTTGCGGTCAGAGTGGAGACCCGCAGATAGTACCATCTAAGATTCGTTCTGGATGGTACACGCAGCCCTTTTCGCCAGGTAGGTTTGAAGTGTTTCTCACGTTCAAATCAAACAGCCTTTGTAAATCCGAAAAACTTGTAGTGTTTTCTGGTATAGGCAGGACCAGAAGGGAACTGGTGGAGCTGATGTACATGCAATAACGATTTGGAGAAAAGGGTACATATGTGCACCATATTGAGAGGTGTACCGCTGATGTATGGTGTTGATGGTGGCACTGATTGTATTGAATTTTGCGGGTATATTTTGTTTTGGCAGTAGTCTTCTGATTGATTGCAAAATAGAGGTGGGCATATTCTTGATTGTTTGGTTGCTTTTCCAGTATTATTATCATTTTGCGAATGCTTGTTCGCAAAGGAGGGGCGAAACACGAAAAATTTTTCCTATGTTCGAATAGTTTGCGTTGCTGAAATGGCTTGATGAGCTGTTTGTATCGACAGTGGAAGCATTTTAATTGTTTTTTTATTCAATTATTTCAAGCTCTATAGCAAACAAAAGCCAAAAGGAGAGTTTTTTCGGTTTAATGGTGGTTTGCGAATGACCGTTTTTTCGGGTAATTACGCTTGTTGGCGAGGATTGGTTACATTGGCTAACAATAGCTTTCGCTGGTATCTTTTGCTTGTGGTTGCCTACGTGTGTTGACGAGATGGGTTGGGGCATCCTCGTGACCGTACATTATAGACATAGTGGTCTAAAATGAGACAGGGGATGCAATGTTAAAATTAGTGATTGGATTACCGATGTTGATTTTCCGCACTTCGTGACCGTATGTTACAGACATATGTCATACGGGTCTAAAATGAGAGAGGGGATGCAATGTTAAAATTAGTGATTGGATTACCGATGTTGATTTTCCGAGCTTGATGGGTGGTTGCAATCTTGTTTGGGGATTCGAAGGATGAGATTTTTTTAATTCTCAAGCAAGTTTTTGCATTTGTTTTGCAATGAAAAAAGGGGTAGCTTGTGGATGGTCAGATACTCTTTGTATGAGGGAGGGCGTATGCCAATTTTCGCGTTCGATAAATTGTGTGTTTTGGACAAGAATTTCTACTATATTGGTTTACCGATATGATCTGTGTATCTATGGCGGTAGTAGGGGACAACGGGAGACCTTTGGCCGGGTGACCTTGCGATCTCTGGCATTTTATCTGTCACATTAGTTTTTGCCCTGATGGCGCGGCTGTTGTAATCTCTTCTTGTGATTACAATTGTTGTAGTTGGGAGCATGGAAGAGGTTTTCGCTTATGAAGAGGAATCTCCTCTTGCCACTTTTGGTTGTTTTAGATTATGGAATTGAGTCAATTGTTGATTTGTCACTGTCTTGTGAAGAATCCGGGAGGGTGTCGATTTGGGATTTCCAGTATGGCAGTTACGTATTAGTTTCGTGCCGTTTCGGGGGTTTGAACTATTTTTCGGTACCTAGTAGTACCTGGGTGGCGTTTTGATGGTAGACTGCTGTGAGCTCTCGCTCGGGAGCTCACTCTTCTCGGAGGCCTTACGCACGAGTTCTCTTCTCAGAGGTCTCACGCATGAGTTCTCTGGTCGACTTGCCTCTACCCTGTCGTTGGAAGACGTAATACAATGACTTGAAACCTACCCCGCTTGGAGCTAACGAACACGCTTTACGCGACTGTGATGGCACTTCCTTGCCACATAAACGAAAGGACAAGCGAGTCTCTGTGAAACTTTTGGTGGTGATGAGCCACGAACCGAACTCGTCACCTCGACAAAAGAACAAAGGAAACGCCGGTTATATAGCGTTGGATTGCAGCTTCGATTTGGTCAAGTTGCAGTTAGCATGTAGTTGGTGGTGGTTGCCCTGTTATTCAAGGATTCTCTCGAGAATATTCCCGCGGTAATTTTCCAGCGGCATTTCCACGGAAATGGGAAATGGGACCGTCCCGTGATAAATCGCAATTCCTGTGTCAAAACCGTACCCAAGCAAATGACCTCTTCCCATTCTCATCCAAATCGTACCTACGGCCATTATATCCCGTTGTTCTCACCCAACCAAATCCCGTGGAAAATGTCGAATTCCTATACTACTATGTATGGCTGTTGATTCCCACCCAACCAAGTACCGCGCACATATTCAATTCCCAATACCGTACGGGAACGCAAAGAAAACTATTGCGATATGTATACGAGTATGTATAGTAATGAAGTATTAGTATGTACATACAGGTAGCTGGGAGGACTACCTCCAACCTCCATTAGTAGGTAATGAGTTTGAGTCTCTCTCTCTCGCTCTTTTTTTATCTCCTTGTACAAATTGTCTTGACTCTTTAATGTTATATTGTTTTTGAACTGCTGAATGAACAGCTGTTGTTGGCGCAGTTAGTTTTGCGTATGGGCGGTACTGTATCTTGTGATTTAACTTGATATAGTGTGCGTTGTCGCCGGCAGTCAATCTAATATTCTTCGTCTCGCAGATAAGTGTGGTGCCTGCGGTCTTCAAGTAATCGGGCAGTGACCAAGTTATAGGCTTGTCGAGGCGTTGTTCTGGAACTATTTCGTCGGCTTTTGTTTTTAGTTTTTTAACGGCCGCGAGATTTCGGTTGCAATCTCTTACGGCCACGGAGGATCGCACAGGACTATTTTGAATAGTAGATTGTATGAAGGCATTTCGCGTAATATAAAAACACTTGAAAATAGAGTACATGACATCTTGCAAACAAGATCCTTATATCGAAATTTTGGAAAAAATGCGGCAAAGATCCAATAATACAGAGCTTTTCAGGTGCTTTTAGTCCTTTTTTCGACTCCATAACAAACCACCCCTTTTTGGAGTGTCCCTCTTCTTTTCTCCCAAGCCCTTAAACCCCACATATTAGACTACAGAGTTATATCATCTGCCTGGTGAGCAGCAAGCTTTTTTTGGTGAAAACCGTTTTTTCATCGGCGATGTGCCCGTTGTATTAGGCTCCCGCGCGTGAATTAAAGTATTTCAGCGGTAGCTTTGTTACGGTGTGGTTTTATGGCACTAACAAGGGGTTTCCAGTCGGGGGTTGCCAAGTAGGGAAATGGAGGCAAGATATGGCGGATCCCAGAGAACATGATCCCCTGCTCCTAAGTGAGGATAGGATTTGTGCTCGCCCCGGTACCTTACTCTCCTGTACGCTTGGGTCTTCTCGAGTGCCAGCGCTGTATCCAGAGCTAGCGACGGGACGCGAGAGTCAGGGCTACAGCAGCGGGGCCGCTAAGAGCGCTCTCCGAGGTGGTAGTCTTGTCAGTCTTGGTAGTCTATATGTATGTGAGCTCGGTTAGCTTTGGGACGTGATGATAAAAGGTTGCGCGTAATTGACTGTAGCGTGTTGGGTAAAACGGGGAAACCCCATGCAGGTATCACAACCGAGCGGCGTGTATCGCGTGCACCCTATGCGTTGCTCAGAGGGAATCCTCTACATTATCGGCGATGCGCGCAAAGTCAAGTTTCTTACAGCTTTTTTTGGTGATGCTGCTCGCAAGTTCGAACTCGCGAACACTACCTCGCGAGTCGCTTCTGGCTGCCTACGACAGCTGGCTGGCGCACCCCACGTCGTCATACACCCAACCAGGCGCATCCCTCAATTTCGCGGACCGTGGTTGCTTGTGAGGAGCTGTAGCTGCCCGCTAGTGAAATGCATACGTCCTGTTGGGGGTCGTATTTTGTCTCGTTTTGTGCACCCAAACGTTTGACCACTCACTGCAGTACCTAAAAGTGACCACTGGGTGTAGACCTCTGCTGAGAACAAGAGGGACGCCGATCTGAAGAGACGCACAGCATCTGTGGATTGAGCCTTTTTTTCATGGGTTTCTGGGTCGTCTGTGTTCCACGAACCAGCCGAAGCTCTAAACGCAGCGTGTTAACCTAGCCATGTGTATTACTGTTCCGATAAAACATCAAGATATTAGATTTAACGGAAAACCGGGGACCAGCGGACGCTTGGGTCCCCCCGTGGCCTTAAACAAATATGGAATCGCATTGAACAATAAGCTTATTCAGTGGTTTTGTGTTCTTCGTGGGACTGGCTGAAGAACGACTCAAACCACCACGCACATCGCTGTATGGGTTTTCCCGTCCAACGTTCCCGCGTATTCCCGTGGTGGCCAGTTCCCTCCCAAATATTCCCGTGCATTCCCGTGGTGGCTGGTTGCCGTACGGGACGTCACCGAAGTGAAACTCGTTCACGAGAGCAGCCTTGCTCTTATTGCCTTGTTATTTCTTGTATGTATGCATTCAAAAATGCCACTTAAGTCTTGTTGCTGTTCCACACATTATACCTTTTTCCCTCGCTTTCTCTTGCTCAAACGCCCCACCTAATAATAATATCGAAATCCTCCAGAAAAATGAACACTTCCACGCCCTGGATATCACCTCATTATCTTTTTAGAGCCGTCCATGCCGCTGCTGCAATTCCCGCTCCCCCCCGCCCCCAACGCCCCCTCCTTCTCCACCACCCGCACCATCGCCTAGAAGACCCAGCACCACGCGTATAGCAAACCCCTACATCAATGCGACCTAACCCCCCCCCCCCCCCCTCGCCCACGCGTCCCACATTCCCCCCCTCCCCCACGAGAAGGATTTAAAGTTTCCACACACAAATTGCGCTGCCCCACCTGTCCCCCCCCCCCCTTCCCCCCCGACTCCAACCCCGCTCGCTTTTGATCAAACCCAGACCCCCACGTCCTTCAAAACTCCGCCCTCTCCTCACCGATATTCGACTTACAGGATACACTTGATAAACTGATGCATTTCCTTCCACAGCTGTCAGATTTTGTCCCCCTTAGAAACGGCTTTTATATTTTCCGCGCACAGGCTGACTAACATCACCCTGTTGACCCTGATAGCTACACTGTAGTTGTAAGGGGAGTCGCCGACCTATATCCTTAATGAGAACACATAACCCGTCATACGCGCGATCGGAGTATCGCACACAGCTTGCAAAGATGAGTTTCGACGAAATCTTCGATCTCACAGCTGGAGTGTATTTTCTTTTTTATAATTATATAATCAAGTCCGTGGTGACAGGGCAGGCTCCCGTCACTCTACCACACTTCGTCGAAGCTTAGAAAATCAACCAAAGCATATACATACATACATACGTGGATATATTACACCTGTAAAAAAAAACACCCGGTTACAACATTTTTCAAACGTTACGGATATTCGCATGTGCACTATAAACCAATTACTACTTATGATTCTTGAACGGTGCGGACATTCGCCCACTGTAAACCAATTACTATCACGCTCGCTGGAACCACCCAATCGGTAAAACCTACATTCCCTGTGCTTTTTACAAGAAAAACACCATTCCCTCCGCGTCAGCAACATCATGTGTGGTCAGTTCTCGAAGTATATTGCTTGTCGTAGTCGCAGCTGACGTTTTCTCAATTTATATATAATCGCTTTATTATGCAAAAACCTCGAATGCGCGAAACTGTTCAACGCAAAAAACAACAAATTTATAGAAGAATGCAGGAACAAACAGACCGAAAGGCAGGGCAATCGAAGGCCGCGCATTTCAGTGTACAGTATTCGCCCATCACACCACACCTCCTCAGAATTGGATTTAGGCGTGGTCGAACTGGGTCCAACAGATGCCCGTAGTGTCTTCAGTGGCGTGAACAACTCCCCATATAGTCCCCTCATTTTTTTCCCTCCACATAATGTATCGGAGAAACACCCCTCCCTAAAAAGAGTGAAACACTACTATCAATACTACATATGTAGACTATGTAGTCTGCGCATGTATTTGAACATGCCGCTATGAAACAACCACACGCCGAAGAAGTATAGACAATAAACCAAATCATATATATAAGGATTTATAGTTGCCGCGCACATATTGAAATGTCCCGCCCCCCGCCCCCCCCTCCCCTCCCCCTCCCCCGGTTCCTGTCGTTCAAAAAACCCTCACCTTCCTCCCCCGATCCCTCCCCCGAGTCGTTCTACGGTAGCCCCCTTCCTTAGCTTTTCTTCAACGAAATCGCCGGTTTCAAAACCAGCTCCCGGCCGTACATCCTGAAATACGGTGTCCCTCGACACCCTCCCCGACGCCATCGATCGATAGGCCCTTGCACACAAAAAAATATATGGATGCTTTGTTTTCAATCGTATCCTTCCTTATGTCGAGCAGCCATGAAACGTTCGTTAAACAAAAAAGCTGGTTTTGGGGGGGGCTATCGTAGAATCAGTCCCCCCCCCCCCCCCCCCCCCTTTCCGCCTATAGTTTGTTCAAACGACCCATTCACAATCGAAATCGGCCAGAGTAATAAACAACTATACGCAGTTGATATCACGTCATTATCTTTCTGACCATCCATGACGTAGTTTTCATTCTTTCCCCCCACCCCCCTCAACCCCCCCTCCAACACCTCCTCTTTTCCAACCACCCGCACGATCGCCTAGACCTAGCACCACGCGTATAACAAGCCCCTACATATCTTTGATCTCACAGCCGGAGTGTATTTGAATGTTATTTGTGACCTAAACCTCCTGAAAAATCCCCCCCCCCCCCCCCCCCCCCCTCTCGTTCTCCCTTACTCAAACGCCCCACCTGATATCGAATTCCGCCAGATTAATAAACACTTCACGCACTGGATATCACCTCATTATATTTCGAGAGCCATCCATGCCGCTGCTTCCCCCCCCCCCCGCCGCCCCGAACGCCCCCTTCTCCCCACCACCCGCACCATCGCCTAGACCAAGCACCACACATATAACAAACCCCTCACCTAAAACCCTTCCTTCCCCCCCCCCCCTCCCCCCCCCCCCTCCCCCCTCCCCCCCCCCCTCCCCTCCCCCCTCCCCCCCCCCTCCCCCCTCCCCCCTCCCCCCCCCCCTCCCCCCTTCCCCCTCCCCCCCCCCCCCTCCCCCCCCACCCGCAACCCCCCCACCCCATCCCAACCCCACTCCCTCGAACACTCCGCCCTCTCTCTACTCACTGATTGTTCGACTTACCCCAGGATATACATGATAAACTGATGCATTCTTTCCAAAACCGTCACATTTATCCCCTCAAAATAATGTATAGTTTCCACGCACAGATTGAGCTGCCCCACACGCCCCACCCCCGCCCCAACCCCCCCCCCCCTATGATAAACTGGTGCATATTTTATTTTTTCCCAAAACCGTCAGATTTATCCACTTGAAAGGATTTATTCGAGCGAAGCGGGTTTCTAATTCCCACCTGCGGTCCCCCCGTAATAGCGCTCTTCTCGAAAAAAAAAGTTCGTGTGTTTGTGTGTTTGTACGCTTTAACTTGAATTTAGACTAGGTCACAAGAAAAATGAGTGCTGTGGTGACGGACCACACTAAGATGAAAAAAAAACAGCACAACAGCACAGCGGGACACACGAGCACACAGAGCACACAAGCGACCGCCAACACGCACAGCGGTCGCACAGCAGTCAGCACCACACGCACAGCAGACAAAACACGCAATTAGAGAGCACGAGGGTAAGGTACACGGGCATGGGCGTCTTCAACGCCGCCTAAGGAAACCAATGATTTCCTCTTCTGCTGCAGATGCACGACCAATCAATTGCAAGTCAAACGTGGTGCCCCTCGCAATCACACGAACCAATGGCCCGTGGACGCACACGTCTGACGACAGTGACATCTATCACCTGTCGCTCGTTTTAGCGACAGCTACAATATCTTAGCTTCCACGCACAAATTGCCCGCCCGTCCGCCGCCCCCGCCCCCCCCAGTCCCCCCCCCCCCACCCTTCCCCCCCCCTCCAACCCCGCTCGCTTTTGATCAAAACCAGACCCCCACGCCCTTCAAAACTCCGCCCTCCTCTCACCGGTTGTTCGACTTACAGGATTCACTTGATAAACTGATGCATTTCCTTCCACAGCTGTCAGATTTTGTCCCCCTCAGAAACGGCTTTTATATTTTCCGCGCACAGGCTGACTAACGTAGCCCTGTTGACCCTGGTGTACAAGCTACACTGTAGTTGTAAGGGAAGTCGCCGACCTATAGCGTCATGCTCAAGAGACTGAAGTCTGGGTTTGGCCATCATCGTGTTGAAAATTGTGGGCCTTCTAATGGCCGTCACAAGATAGCATAAGACCGCCCTGACTTCTTCGCCATGTTGCGTTCTCTCCCAGGTACCATTGATGATGGACGTGATACCCTCGGTTAGCCCAATGCCATCCTTAGCCAGTTCCTAGGGTCTGCTAGTATGACATTTTTTTTCCTTTTCTTCTTTTTGCTTTCTTCTCTTATTTTTTCCTCGCCTTGCTTGCTCTTCTTGTCTTGTCTTTTCCTGCTTTTCTTGTCATTTTCTTCTCTTCTTTTCTTGCCTTTTTCCTTTTGTTTCGTTTTTTCTCTTTTCTTTCTTTTCCTTTATCATCTTAGTTTCTTTTCCTTTCTTTGTTTCTTTTTTCCCATTAACCTACGCCTGTCGTGCGTATGCGTAATGATAAATACTACGTGTACGAAATATATACGTGGTAATCTTCCTTGGGTGGCAATCGGAATATTTGGTTTCTTCAGGCGTGAGTAGTGAGACGTATGCACCGGCCTGGACCTGGCAAATCGTAGACTGACTGACTCCCGATTTCACTTTCATATGTTTCTGGTGGAGGCATGAATTGCGTCAGCTGTGATATATGCGTGTACCACCTTGGGTTGTGTGTGTTTTTCCCTGGGGTATTCCTCAGCTCCAGAGTGACTGGAGCCTGTCCTGTGACCACGGACTTGATTATGCGAGTTAATGTGAGAACAACAACAACAACAACAACAACATCATCCTTAACCCCTTTAGAGCCCCCGAACCCCTCCCTATACTAAATCCAAGTACTCTTGTCCCCAAAAACGGGTTTCCAGTTTTAAAGGGGTTAATGAGGACACACAACTCGTCATACGGGCGATCGGAGTATCACACACAGCTTGCAAAGATGAGTTTCGACGAAATCTTCGATCTCACAGCTGGAGTGTATTTTCATTTTTATAATTATATAATCAAGTCCGTCGTCACAGCGCAGGCTCCCGTCACTCTACCACACTTCGTCGAAGCTTAGAAAATCAACCAAAGCATATACATACATACATACGTGGATATATTACACCTGTAAAAAAAAACACCCGGTTACAACATTTTTCAAACGTTACGGATATTCGCATGTGCACTATAAACCAATTACTACTTATGATTCTTGAACGGTGCGGACATTCGCCCACTGTAAACCAATTACTATCACGCTCGCTGGAACCACCCAATCGGTAAAACCTACATTCCCTGTGCTTTTTACAAGAAAAACACCATTCCCTCCGCGTCAGCAACATCATGTGTGGTCAACATATTCCTTGCCGTACTCACAGCTAGCTGACGTTTTCTCAATTTTTATAAAATCGCTTTATCATGCAAAAACCTCGAATGCGCGAAACTGTTCAACGCAAAAAACAACAAATTTATCGAAGAATGCAGGAACAAACAGACCGAAAGAAAGGCAGGGCAATCGAAGGCCGCGCATTTCAGTGTACAGTATTCGCCCATCACACCACACCTCCTTAGAATTGGATTTAGACGTGGTCGAACTGGGTCCAACAGATGCCCGTAGTGTCTTCAGTGGCGTGAATAACCCCCCAAATAGTCCCCCCATTTTTTTCCCTCCAAATAATATATCGATCGGAGAAACACTACTCCCTGAATAAAGTAAAACACTACTATCAATACTACGTATGTATGTAGACTATGTAGTCTATGTAGGTATTTGAAAATGCCGCTATGAAACAACCACACGCCGAAGAAGTACGACGTATAGACAATCAACCAAATCATATATATAGACTATTAGTCTAGTCTATCCACCTAAATGTATGTATTAATAGTAACCAAAAGCCACACGGATACAACATTTTTATCGTTCTCATCATTCTCAAACGGTACGGATATTCGCACACTTTAAACTAGTTATTATCAAAGCTCACTGGAATCACACAATAATAGGTGAAATCTATAGTCTAGACTATACATGCCCTGTGTTTTGCAAGGAAACTACTATTCCCCCCGCGTCAGCAACATACGATTGATTGTAGTCTGCAAATTAATCGCTTGTCGTACTCACAGCTGACATTTATTTATATTTTTTTGTAAAATCGCTTCATTCATGGAAAAAAAACTGAGCGCGCGAAACTGATATTTTTGTAAAAATAACACGATTGTTTATTCAATCGATGAAGAAACAAAGAGACCGAAAGACAGGGCAATCGAAGGCCGCGCATTTCATTACAGCATTTGCCCATCACACCACCTCCGTACAACTAGTTTTGGGCATCGGCGAACTGGGTCCAACGCATGCCCGTAGTGTATTTTTTTGGGTGAGGAGCGATAATAGTAAAATCCAAGTGCGCTGCTCGATAACCTGATCCTGGCCGTTTGGTATACGGAGCAATCTCCGGACCGCGTCTACACTTTATCAGGTGACAGGGTGTGTGAGGGAGGTATTTTTCAATGTTGTTCATTTTCAACAGAGCTGTTGCTGCGCTGCCATATATATACTACCGGTCGCCCCGGTGGTGTATCAGGTTATCTGCGAGCCACCGGTATATCAGTCTCGTTAATTCGAGTCCCCCCGAGTGCATACACAATTCGTACAACAAAGGGATTTTTTCTTGTGCACAAATTTGCTCGCGGCAAGCGCGAGAGCATGATGAATTAGCAACACTCGATGAAAATCCCACTCGACGAACAGTGATGGGATCGCTGAATCCCGTGTGTGATAAAAATTGAAGGAAAGAACCAGCTCCAACCCCAACCCCTACGAAATACTCGTACGATATACCGATCAGTGTCCCCAAATAATGGGAAGGGGGAAGGGACGACACATGCGACCACGGACTATCCAGAAGCCGGGAAGTAGAAGCATGACAAAAAAAAAAAAAACTGGTGTGATCTATCATAGAGGAAAAGAACATCTACCGCATGTAAAGGGAAGGTTTTTGTGGGCACCACCAACAACACGAGCTGTCAGACGTGGACGCGACATCTCGAAGCCTACAACATCTTCGACCCCCATGGGAAGCAACGGGGCGCATATTCGCATGTTACGTAATGTGCCAAGGAACTACATGCAGAAACAATTAAGTTGGGTAGACCACACCAACCTAACTTGATATTAGGGTTCTCAATTACGTGCCGCCATCATTGTCGCCTCCCAAGCAAGGTATGCCTCACGAAGTTACGTAGCTGAGCGCGCATTAAAACGGGTCAACCTGTGCGTTGGATTGCATAACTTCCCCCTCCTGTCCATTGCAGGTAGGTGGCATCGCAGGTGGCATGGCATGGTTATATCACCTCGCCGTATTCCCAACGTGTACCTGGTATCTCTGTTCTATAGTTTGTGGCGCTTCAAAGCCCGTCACTCTAGGAGGTAGAGTCAAGAGAATGGGTATTGCTGAAAGTAGATGGGTGAAAATCCCCCTTCGAACACTCCGCCCTCCCCTCACCGATTATACGGATTGCAGGATACACTTGATAAGCTGATGCATTCCTTCCACAGCCGTCAGATTTGGTCCCCCTCGAAAACGGGTTTTATGGTGTCCGCGCTCTGATTGATTGATATCAACCCTCCACCTCCCCCGCCGCCACACCTAAAATCAAAAACGGCCAGAAAGATAAATACTACCCGACAGCTGATCTATAACCTCATTACCTTGCAAGCCATCCACCATGCGGTAGCTCCAATTCATGCCTGGTATATTATAAAAAATGAAAATACACTCCAGCTGTGAGATCGAAGATTTCGTCGAAGCTCATCTTTGCAAGCTGTGTGTAATGGAGTGCCCTCCGTAGAAGGATAGCTTTATAGATTCGACGTGAAGCCATGTCATGGTTGAGGTGAAACCACGTGACATTAGATGTCATATTCACGTCAACGCCATCATAGATGGGCGATAATGTAGGTGACGATGATGGGACAAGCAGGACGCCCCACATCTCACTACCTGCTCTACCTGCTCTACCTGCTCTACCCAGCCCTATCGTGGCTAGGCCTGTTTCGTCTGTCTTTTAGAGTTTAATGTAGAGGAAATAATGTACAAGCTTTTGAGTCTATCCAGCGAGCCATGAGGAGAGACCAAACAAGGGCACCGGAACCCATGAGGAGCACGCTTCCCAACACCGACCAACCACGCATCCCCCACTCGGAGTACCACCACAATTGGCGACGTCGTAGCAGTGAACGTGTCGACCTTGGGCTTCGTGACCTTCTCCCCGGTGTTCTTCTCTCCTCAAGGCAAGCTCTTTTCGGCTTGCACAGCTTTGCATTTTACTTTTCCCGTTTTTTTTGGTAGTTTTTATTTTTTACTTTTTTTTGCTTTTCCTCTCGTATTTTAACATACTCCCTTTCATCCAGTAGCGAACTTGGTTATCTATTTGTCTCCTATCCGCAAACCACGGGCCCCTCCGGGCCTCTACTATGCGACGGACTTGTTGAGTCTGCAGCTACCACGGCTTTGCGCAGCAGTTTTTCGAAATATTGTCTTCCCGTGCTCTCTCTTCGTGGGACACTACTACTTACTATGACAATCGAACGAAGAAAATGCTCCCCTATTTTTGTTTTGGTGCTATGGTCTATTCAGTTGTCTTCACCTCTTTTCCACTCCAAAAGCGTTCCCACTCTAATTCCAAGTGGTTCGTTCCCATATTGGGAGTCCTGTCCAGACGAATACCCCGCCAGGTTCCCGTAATAAAACCTTGTCGGAAATTTCGCAGTTGGACCCGTGTGAGCTGTTTGCACTCGACTAATTCGAGTGGCCGGCTCCGTTGCACCACACCTTACAACTGTACCGTGTCGTTACGGAATAGGGGTACATGTGCAATAGTTTGCCCTACCACACCTCCCCGAGTACGAGTTGCGCGCTTCGGATGAAGGCAATAACTCGCCTTTATCTCTCCTACTTTGGGTCATCCCCTCGCATTTCTGCTAATAATCTATACAGAGTATTATAGACACAGCAGGCCTGCAGTAGTGCGTGACTATATTTTTGGGTTTCGTTTTTTAGCTGAACCATGTATGGGTTTTGGTTTCTTGGCATATTTTTACCAGGTACCAGCACGCTGTGTGCTTTAACCTTTCGAGCATTGCATCTCCGACCTACAGCCTATGAGACACTCCACCTTCATGTGGGTTCGCTCAAAGTACGGCTCATCTACTCGTATAGGCCCACCACCAGCGGTGCGCGACGCCTGTAGCTGTACTACTGCTGTGTTGGCTCTTTCAGCGAGCAGTAGTGCACGTCGCGACTACTTTCACTAGTGTTCGTTCTGGTAATCTTCTATCTGGCTTTGATGAAACCTTCGAAACATTTCGTTTTGCCTTTTAACCGGAAGTTTTGAAACATCTTGTGCGTGAGATGGAGACTAGTAAGTGTGAGATGGAAACTAGCAAACTAGCACCAAGCACCAAGCGTCCTTGTGGTGCGCTGCTGTTGTTGTCTAACACTGCTATGACATACGCGCTCTCCTAGATACCAGTACTACCTGGTCTGAGTTTTGTTTTTCTTCATGCACTCTTTTGCTTATTATGTATCGTAGCTGCGTATCATACACTGGTATCGAATAGGGCAAACACTTGTCCTTCGTGCCTTTTTCTTGTTGGCAGGTTTTGGTCCTATGGTACATATCGATATGACACGTACGTGATGACAATACCATCAGAACGTTCTGCGATCTCCGGAACGTTCGTATGGATTCCAACCATCTATTAATAGCCCCCTGCGAAACAGCGTGCTACGGTTGGAATAACAAACTCACAGCTGACGCCCTTGAAAATTAGTTATAAAATACCAGGTATAGCGTATTCGAATCTGTGTGCAATTCTTACCAGCTTTATGACATACAGGGCTCTATGTTGCCGTTTGTCCCATGCTGCTGTTTAGCGCACACTTCGTACATTTTGGCCATTGCATCGCATCTACGCTGTTAAAATTTGACAAAATACTGCTGGAGTACGTGTATCTCGCCAGCCTTCTGTCATACGCAGGCTTTATGCTGCCTTAATTTGTCAGGATACTAGTGTCATATATGTGAATTCCGTCGGTTTTGTCTCACGCACGGCCCATATACCTTCTTCTTTGGTCCCCTTCGCATCCTTGCGCTCAGTGGCCACGCCCTTCGTGTTTTCGTAGGCCGATTGCTACTGGTATACCGTAGGTACATACCCTTTTTCGAGCTCTCACGGTTGTGAGCTCCATCATAGGGTTGTATATCTTGCAATGAGGCGTTTAAGCCTCATTATTACGAGGTGTGGGGGAATCTATAGCCTCATTTTCGTTTGTTTCGAATAGCCGCATCTTCGATCCCCTTCCCAATTCTGGATGTTTTCTTGACATCCTTTGATTGGCAGGTGACCTGCATCTACGACTATTCAGGGTGGCCTAGTGTAATGGAGTGCCCTCCGTAGAAGGATAGCTTTATAGATTCGACGTGAAGCCATGTCATGGTTGAGGTGAAACCACGTGACATTAGATGTCATATTCACGTCAACGCCATCATAGATGGGCGATAATGTAGGTGACGATGATGGGACAAGCAGGACGCCCCACATCTCACTACCTGCTCTACCTGCTCTACCTGCTCTACCCAGCCCTATCGTGGCTAGGCCTGTTTCGTCTGTCTTTTAGAGTTTAATGTAGAGGAAATAATGTACAAGCTTTTGAGTCTATCCAGCGAGCCATGAGGAGAGACCAAACAAGGGCACCGGAACCCATGAGGAGCACGCTTCCCAACACCGACCAACCACGCATCCCCCACTCGGAGTACCACCACATGTGTGTGATACTCCGATCGCGCGTATTGCAAGTTGTGTGTCCTCATTAAGGATATAGGTCGGCGACTTCCCTTACAACTACAGTGTAGCTATCAGGATCAACAGGGTGATGTTAGTCAGTCTGTGCGCGGAAACTTTATTGTAACAGCCGGTCGCCCCGGTGGCGTATCAGGTTATCCTCGAGCCTGGTGTAGGTCAGTTGCGTGTGTTCGAGCCCCTCCGAGTGCATACTCGTATAAATTTGCTGGGACAAAATTTAATGGACTTACTTGCTGAAAGCGCGAGAGCGTGAGTTAGCAACACTCGATGAAAAATCGACGAGCAGTGGGATTTCTAAACCCCATGCGCGATAAAAATTGAAGGCAAGAACCGGGGGGGAGAAGGGACGACACCTACTTGTGAGTGACCACGGCTTGTCCAGAAGCTGGAAAGTAAAAGTGTGGGAAAAAAAAAAGTCTCCTCTGTATCAGGTGTGTGAAGAATTTTCATTTTTAAACAACGCGCTTGCGTTGACATATATATCACAGCTGGAGTGTATTTTAATTTTTATAATATATGTGCTACCTGGTGTGATGTAGAGGAAAGGAACACCACTCAGTTTTCGTTTTTCAACAACGCGGTTGCGTTGACATAAGCTACCTGGTGTAATGTAGAGGAAAGGAACACCACTCAGCGATCAACCGCTACATACTAGGGAATGTTTTCGTGAGTACCACCAACACGAGCATCAGACGTGGAGGCGGAATCTACAGGACCACAACATCTTCGACGACATGAACAATACAGGGCGTTTCATCGTACATTAGCTAATAATGTGAAAAGGAATTTTACAGGCAGATATTATGTTGAAATTGCGGTAGACCACACTACCAACCTAATACATAGGGTATTTCGTACCTACCGTCCGCATGATCGCCTCACACCCTCTGGCATCAGACATTATTTTGTCATACTAGCAGGCCCTAGGAACTAACTAAAGACGGCATTGGGCTCATAGAGGGTATCAAGTGCATCATCAACGGCACTGGGCAGAGAACGAAACATGACGAAGAAGTCAGGGCGGTCTTACGCTTTCTTGTGACGGCCATTGGAAGGCCCACAAATTTCAAGACGATGATGGCCAGACCCAGACTTCAGTCTCTTGGGCAGGACGCCCCCCCTTCTCCCCCCCCTCCCTCCTCTCCTCTCCCCAGGCCTGGGTGTTGGAATATACGGAAGATTCCCCAAACGTCATTGCCCCCCCTTCCCCCCCCCTGACACATAAGTAACCCCCCCCCCCCCCCCGCCCCGCCCCTGCCGCCCCACCTTAAACCCAATGTGCTAGAATACAATAAACAGTACCAGGCAGGTGATGTCGCCTCATAATTTCTTATCCAACCGGCCTTGCCGTAGCTTCTATTATTTTATCCCCGCACCCCACCCCTCTGCCCCTCCCCTCGTTTTGTTATTTTCCCACCGCCCCACCAAAAATCAAAACCTGCGAGACAGAGTAATAATCGCTACCAGACAATTGATATCAGATGTCACGGTGACACCTCAAAATTACCGACATTTCTAGCCATCCATGACAAAGCGCCAATTCATACCCCCCCCCCGCCTCATCGCCCCCCTCCTATCCCGCCACCCGTACCATCGCCTAGATCTAGCACCGCGCGTATACCAAGCTCCTAACAGATATATATATATATATTCATGCGACCTAAAGCTTTTGGAAATCCCCTCCCCCCCCCCCCCCCGTCCCCCTTCGAACACTCCGTCCTCCCCCGATCGGACATACGACTTACTCAAATATACGTGATAAACCACTTTTTTTCTAGAGCCATGCACGCCGCTGCTGCAATTCACCCCCCCACCACCCGCACCATCGCCTAGACCTCGCACCACGCGTAAAGTAAACCCCTACATCTAAGCGACCTAAAAATGTTGTTTCAAAAATCCTTTCGCCCTCCCTTCCCCCCCCCCTCCCCCTCCCTCACCCCCTCCAATGCTCCGCCCTCTCCTCACCGCTTGTACGGCTTACAGGATAACATGATAAACTGGTGCATTATTTCCGAAACCGTCAGATTTATCCCCTTGAAGGGTTTATAGTTTCCACGCATGAACTGAGCTGCCTTACCTGTCTCTCCCCCCCCCCTCGCCCCCCTCTCTTGATCAAACCCAGGCCCCCGCGTCCTTCAAACCTCCACCCTTCCCTCACCGGTTATTCGATTTACAGGATTCACTTGATAAATTGATGCATTTCCTTTTACAGCTGTCAGATTTTGTCCACCTCAGAAACAGGTTTTATAGTTCCCGCGCACAGACTGACTAACATCACCCTGTTGACCCTGATAGCTACACCGTAATGCAAGGGGAGTCGTCGACCTATATCCTTAATGAGGCCACACAACCCTCCTCCTGCAGCAGTAGTTGCAACGGGAGTCGCCGAACACACCAACGACACGAAAAAAAGTGCTTTTCGGCCTCCGAAAAGCAATTTGATCGCGTTTTGGGCAGTGTTGGGCAGTAAGCAGAACTTATTCAATTCATTAAATTGAGCCGACTCGCACGACCGCGGGCCCGGTGGTATCAGCTCCGAGGACTTCCCATCGTAGGCTCGGAATGCGTTTGTCAACAATGCAATAATAGTTGGTTCGTTATCACACGGGGAAGTGCCATGCCATGGGCCATAGAACTTTGCATCCATCGCTCAAGAGCCCACAAAAAACGCCAACAGTGATGGTGGAAGTCCCTCACAAATTGTAGACCACTTGCAAACTCAATTAAAAAAATCATGCAGCGTGGGGTGAGGCGATATTCAGGTAATTTTGTGGTAGTTTTAGTGCGGAAACACTCAAAATTGCGGCACATCCTGTTGTATTTCTCGTTTTTTTTTTGTAAACTTCGCACGACATGCCCTTTCACAACCGGTGCGGTAGGGTTGCCAATCTTCACGGCCAGCGTCACAAGGTGGCACGACCAACAGTGATGCACGAAGTGATACCTGCTGCCGGGCGACGTCAACGTCTTCAAGTCGTTTCTAACGACCAAACGAAGTTTCCAGAACATATGTCATGCTATTTTGGCATGAAAAAATTGAGAACACTTTCAAGAAGATAGATGACAAAAACTTTCTATCACGAAACACTGCGCATTTGGCAAGTTTTGTCATCGAAACGCCCTCAGATTAGATTAAAACCCCCCCACAACAGAAGCAGGGAGCCAACGGTACGTCGACGCTCTCTATGGGATGAATGCTGGCGCAGAAAGGACACCATGTACAGCCCATGTGCTTAGAGGTTGGCAGTCCTTCCAGTCCGGCCAAATTCGCCTGGGAAAAGCAGGGGCGGCTGCTCTTTGTAATCATGCTTCAAAATCCGCTCAAAACGACGCCCATGTGGCATCTACGCGGGCCTCACGGCCAGTGCCGCCAGCTCCATCATAGCTGCTGCCGATGACACCGTGTATCCTCTGTACCTCCCGCTATTATTACAGAAGTTAGAACAATTCTAGCATCGGGCGTCGTGGCGTGTAGTCTGGTTTGTACAACCTTGCGTTGGCGCTATTGGCTTAAGACGGCACATGAAAAAAAATGCAAATCTCACTTTGCTATAGATAGCTCGAAAATTATCGCATAGTTGTTTTTATCGCAGGCAAGGCACGCTTGCCGTCGTGCCAAGAACGCCTGCCAGTGTCGGGGCAACTCCCCAACTCCACCTGGGCCAGTCGTGAGATCCTCGTTAAATTCTACCACTGACTACAAAAACCCCACGACGATTTATGAGACAGGCCAACCCGAAACTTATGCCCCGCTCCTTCTCCTGCGGAGCGAAGTAACATCTCACACCATAAGACCGGCCGGGTGATCAACCGTCCCTTCCCGATTATAATTCAAGCGCTAACCCTATCTACCCTGTATTTGTGAGTGCAAACGGATGTGGAGTATGGTCCTTCCGGAGCCTCCCGCACATACGTCAGGCACTCGCCACTTACTACTATCTAGCTGCACGCCAAGTTGAATGGTGGCACATCTCACGCCGCCAACTGGGCTGCCCCTCTGATTCTTCCCGACTGTAATGGGCACTGTGCCGGGTCTCTACCGCTACTATCGATGATGAGTCTCAGCCCTGCTATCGCTTCCATCCGCACGAGAACGGTTTCCACCCCCGAGACGGAAGCCTAGCCGTCAAGCGCAAACCCCTTGAAGCCGCGGGTGCCTAGCGAGGAGATCCAGCCGCGCTTAGACGGCTTTCACACCGGATCCCCCCCCCCCCCCCCCCGGCTCCCCTGAGTATGCTAATCGGTTTCCCATGCCACAAACCGCACCAGCTCGGACTTAGAATTGTCCCTGTTTCCGAAACGCGACGTTTACCTTCGCCTCAACGAAAGTGACCCCGCGATGCATCAGGCCAAACCGCGCGGTGAAAACGCCGTCCACGTACGCCTAAAACTCCGACGCTGAACCTACCAGGAATACGCCAACGCGAGGCCGGACCATGTGGCGTTTCCTCCGTCCAACATGTATGCAACAACTTGCCACCCATATGACCACCGGGACCAGAATGTGGGCAACCGGGCCTGCGCGCTTTCCATTCTACCCTGTACCAGGTATGCGCCAGTGCGGTGGGGGGGGGTTGTTATCCGCCTTGACACATGCCACATCGCATTGTACAACTACAGGCAACCCGCATTTGTGTTTAACTGGAGTGCAAGTCGTATCATGTTCGATACGTATCACCGCTTCCAACCCGTGGTCGCAACGATATTTATAATTGTTACCTGATTGTCGCCTTCCCCCCCACGCTGCTTCTTTGTAATAGCGAGTTTGAAAGTAGTCTATTATATGCACGGTAAAATGCTCAATGATACGACCACAGCGGTACGGTGCCATCACACGCATTACTGTTACGAGTACTCGCACTCGTACGGTATTTGGGTTTGTTACCTGCTACCGCATACTTTGTGCTTGCCTGCTGGCACAAGTGTGCTGCGCGAAGCGCGATGTACCCTACAGCAGTCGGTAGCTATTAAAATAGGCGGTACGTATACGTAGAGGAAAACATGCGTAGGCTGTGTCACTCCAGGGGTGTCATGGAGGATCATCACGCGCGATACGATAGATAGGAATGTGATGGGGATACAGTGGTGTTATCCCTCTGTAGTGCTGGTATGTGCCTGCCGGGAATACTGGCGCACTGGCAGAGTAGTAGCGGAAGCCAGAAGGAATTGCTTGGCATACTGCCACTGAGCTTGTTCCCATCTATAGACTGTACCTGGTGTGACCAAATAAGCTTCGGTAGGGGGGTTAGACTATATTGTTTTGGACCCTTTTTTGTGCAGTGGACCTCGGGGTAACTCGCGCGACTGACCCCCCTCGTCCGGGGGGTCTGAAGCTTTCGCGCAACATTAATTTGTCGATAGGAATGAGGCCAAGCGATTCCACAGGGTACAGCTGTAGCGGGCAACCAGCACTAGTCAACCGGCACTATGGAGGCAACATGCACTTACTGCATTTAACACTTTTTCGACAAAATACATTCCTTTGCAGGGGAAGGAGCCCCTACTCTCGGCTTGTCTCGGCTGAAGAACAACCCGATATATACAAATATGTTCACGTTTGCCCTCCTACAACGTGCAGCACTCGTAGCTTTTGGGCGCTGATCACTCATGAAGAATTCTGACAGAGAGAAGAAGAAAGCCGACGGAAAGGAAACCCCGGGAGAAAGAAAGCCATGCACGGACTCCACCCCCCAATCTCGTTGTGGAGCCATATGTACCTAACATTCGTGCTTCACTACTGAAGCAATTCGTGAAATGTACCTACCTAGGCAAAGGGATAGCTCGCATCGGATTGCACTTTAGTTCTCATTCCCGAGATTGGTTTGTGTGTGGGGTATGTATGCAAGGTGTCTCCAGGTGAGGAGGAGGTTCGAAACAAACTCTGATGATCCCCCACCGTAGCGTAGTATGCGTGCATGCGTCTCATTTGTGGTCCACCGAATGCGCCGTCTCCTACCTTTGAAGGCGACGAGGCGAGGCAACCTGCTACGCAAGCACGGGCGGAAGTTATTATCGCCATGGCGTCAACAGCGGTAGCGGCCTTGGGCGACCAGAGGGAGAGGATAACTCAGGCGGCAATAGACCGCTACGAGTCCGACGACTTCTTCAACTACTATCAACAGGTCAGTCCCGGCCAGAGTTACAGCACAAACAACGCGCACGATATCTTGCTGCCTACAGCCTCGTGTTAAATGCACACACGTTGTGCAAGTACGTGCATCGCAGGCCTCCGTTCGACAACGCACTGCCAACTAAACGCCCCCCCCCCCTCCAATTACGGAAAACACACCGGCACCCCCCCCTCCCCCCGACGCGCACCTCCAAAACCCTCATCCCTCACCGTATCTACCGCCACCGTTCGAAAACCATTCGTCTACATACCTACATATTATTCCATGCTAACAACCACAACAGTGTTACGTCCCCCGATTACGGAAAGCACATGATCGACTAAACGCCACACCCTCAGATCATGGAATGCACTAAAACAGCTGAACTCCCCGGCCTGTAACGACGGCTAAGAAAGAAGTAGGACGTTTATTTTGTCGGCTGAAGGCTGTTTAGGCTGAATCGGTTTCAGATCGGCGAGGCTTCACAACGCAAAATCGTCGGAACGTCGTTCTTTTTTTTTGACAATATATATGGCAATGTTATTGGACAATGTTATTGGACAATGTTATTGGACAACGTGATTGGACAACGTTATTGGACAATGTTTTTGGACAACGTGGTTGGGCAATGTTATTGGACAATGGGATTGGACAATGTTATTGGACAATGTTATTGGACAATGTTATTGGACAACGTTATTGGACAATGTTATTGGACAACGTTATTGGACAATGTTAATTGACAACGTTACTGGACAATGTTATTGGACAATGTTATTGGACAATGTTATTGGACAATGTTATTGGACAATGTTATTGGACAATGTTATTGGACAATGTTATTAGACAATGTTATTGGACAATGTTATTGGACAATGTTATTGGACAATGTTATTGGACAACGTGATTGGACATGTTATTGGACAATGTTTTGGACAACGTGATTGGCCAATGTTATTGGACAATGGTATTGGACAATGTTATTGGATAACGTTATTGGACAACGTTACTGGACGCATGCTGCGATAGCGAGGCATAAACCAGTTTCTGGCTTAAACAAGTGTGCATTTGTTTTAAGACGGGGCTCCTTAATAACCCAAAACCGTCGGAATTTCGATCGTTTGTTGAGCAGTAATTCCTACATACCTAGACTAGGCCATATGAGTGTTCGTCTTATGGCACCCCTGTTTTTCCCTCAAACTCAGTTTTTGCCTGAGGTACGGCGATAAAGGTGCCTAATGAAGGCGATTCAAGGTACCTAATAAAGGCAATAAAGCTCCTCGATTGGTCAGGAGACTCGGAAAAACGAAAGGTGGACCTGCTGTATAGCGCTATAATTAGTAGTGTTAGAATGCTTTAAATACTGTCAGTGGCATGCGTTATAATGTATTTGTATGCCTCGTGGGCCACGTGCTTGTCAAAAGGATTGCAGCTTCAGTTTGCTCGAAATCGGTGTTTTGGTGTGTTCGGCACTAATAGCACTAATAGTGACGGTGTGATGTACTAATAGCACACTAATAATAGTGATAGTAATAGCATTGTATGTAGTAATGATCACTTTATTGAAGTGAGGAGCCTCTAGAAGGCAGAACAAAAGGTGCATACCTCTACCGTATGATAGCGTGCGTCCTGGCTACAGGAACCGCGCACACAAACCAAACGCCTCCCCCCTCTGTCGCGGAACACATAATCCCCCCGATGATTACACGAAGCCCACTTCTATCAGCTGAACGCCACACACCCCCATTACGCAAATAGTCAAACAGTTAAGGCAAGCAACAGCTGAGTGCCCCACCCCTCATTTACCGAACGTACATCCGCAACAATACGCCCCCCGCCTCCCATTAATACCCCTCACCTCCCGCCGACTTTGGAAAGCTTACTGTTAATACTAACCTTCTCGCGCGACCCCGAACCCCCTCCATGCCTCTCGCCACGTTCCCCAAATGAGCCAACCCACGGTAGGGTTGCAGCAGAAAGTCCCTGAACTCCTCACATGAACAACTCAATATCTCACCCGAAAAATGACTTCGAAGGCATTCGTTCGCACTACCCAACCAAGCTCCTATCTATGCCTTAGTCCAAAGATAAAATGTAATCGTGAAATTACTTCATTGACCGGCAGTTCCTCACATGAGGAACTCAATCGCCCAGGGACGTTTTGGCGCCAAGCGTGCAACCCCTACCGTGGGATGACTCAAATAATGCACACAATTCGTATATACTGCAATGCCTTTCCCGTACTACCACCCTAGACCTAGGTCTACACCTGTGCTTACCCGCAGCAAAAAGTCCCTGAGCTCCTCACATGAGGAACTCAATATCTCACGCAAAAAATGACTTCGAAGGCATTTGGTCGCACAACCCGACCAAGCTTCTATGCCTTAGTCCAAAAATACAATGTACACATCGTCAAAAAACTTCAATGGCCGGCAGTTCCTCACACGAGGAACTCAATCGCCCAGGGACGTTTTGGCGCAAAACGTGCAACCCCTGCCGTGGGATGACTCACCTACCTGTGCTTACCCGCAGCTGTGGGGAGAAGAGTACATGCATGTAGGTCTGCCCACTTTCAACTACCCCCCACCCCCCCCCCTAACGGAAAGCGCCTTAACAAGCCATCTCACGCACCCCCGAACCCCCCGCCGTGCCTACCGCCGTCTTACACGAAACCTTTTATGCCGTATGGCTCTACAATTAACAGGTGTGGGGAGAAGAGTACATCCATGTAGGCCTGTACGCGAAGCTTGAGGGCGAAGACACCAAGCTGAAAGGGGTCGACAAGATCAACAGGGCCAGCTGTGTCAACACGGCGGAGGTTCTCTCTCTGTGTTTCCCTGCCGGCGGACACGGCCCCGCCCCCTCGAAGTGTGTCCTCATGGACATGGGCGCCGGGCTCGGAGGGACGGCACGAGTGGCCGCCAAGGATTACGGCTGTGATGTGAGACGCCTGCTAAAAAATGGAGGAGAAGCACGTTTTGACCATTTTTGCTTCTCACTGACGGAGCCCTTTCTAAAGGCCACCTGTAACCAACATCGGACCAAAGGCGCGGTAGGGAGATCACTTTCGGAGCCGTTTTTAACAGTCACGCACCTGCGTGACCCCTCTCCTCCCTCAGTTCCTTTCTCTTCGTGTTTGAATTATTAATCCGAACTGGAATGCTTAGCTTCGCTGTACTAAGCAAATCGCTCAAAGTCACGATATTCAAAAGTGACGTGCAGCGCATGTATGTCTCGTGCGAGTGGCTCGAAGGCGGCGGTCATAAAGTGGGACCCCTTTACCGCAGCCTTGGCCATCAATACAACACAATACAATACAATGCAATACAACACAACACAATACAATACAATACAATGCAATACTACAATGCAATACAACCCAACACAATACAATACAATGCAATACAATACAATACGATACAAAACAAAATACAATACAATACAGTACAATACAATACAATACAGTACCATACAATGCGATACAATACAATAAAAAAATACAATACTATACAATACCATACAGTACAATAAAATACAATACAATAAAAAAATACAATACAATACATACATACATACAATACATACATACATGCATACATACATACATGCATACATACATACATACATACATACATACATACATACATACATACATACATACATACATACATACATACATACATACATACATACATACATACATACATACATACATACATACATACATACATACATACATACATACATACATACATACATACATACATACATACATACATACATACATACATACATACATACATACATACATACATACATACATACATACATACATACATACATACATACATACATACATACATACATACTACATACATACATACATACATACATACATACATACATACATACATACATACATACATACATACATACATACATACATACATACATACATACATACATACATACATACATACATACATACATACATACATACATACATACATACATACATACATACATACATACATACATACATACATACATACATACATACATACATACATACATACATACATACATACATACATACATACATACTACATACATACATACATACATACATACATACATACATACATACATACATACATACATACATACATACATACATACATACATACATACATACATACATACATACATACATACATACATACATACATACATACATACATACATACATACATACATACATACATACATACATACATACATACATACATACATACATACATACATACATACATACATACATACATACATACATACATACATACATACATACATACATACATACATACATACATACATACATACATACATACATACATACATACATACATACATACATACATACATACATACATACATACATACATACATACATACATACAATACATACATACATACATACATACATACATACATACATACATACATACATACATACATACATACATACATACATACATACATACATACATACATACATACTACATACATACATACATACATACATACATACATACATACATACATACATACATACATACATACATACATACATACATACATACATACATACATACATACATACATACATACATACATACATACATACATACATACATACATACATACATACATACATATTGATGTTTTGTAGAAGGGCCGCTTGTTGGGCAATCAAAGGTAGAGAACAATAGACATCTGAGTCTAGAGGTGGTGGTGAGAGGAGTGAGAGAGGGTGGGGCACGCCCGCGCTCTCTCTCTCGTAGCTACGTACTCAGACCCCGCTCCTTCGTTTGCTACAACAATAGTACTTGAAGGACCCCGTGTACAAAAACAAACAAACAACAACAACTCGTCGGGGTCCTCAAAAGAACTGGTCGTAGTTACGCCGCATTTTAGTCGAACCGTAACTTAACACACCGTGTTTTTCCATTGCTGCCTAAAACATCACCGATGCTACTACTGTTGTGCTCGGCTACTGCAACACGCTATTGACGACCCAGTGCTACCTACGTTGGCCGACGAATAGCGGTTAGCCGATCCCAGTTCTCGCCGGTCGTAGCTCGGGTAAACTTGCTTCTTGACTCGTCGCGATCCCGAAGCTACCGAGTGGTACTTCGTTACGTATCGTGACTGCTGCTCCCTGTTTACAGCAGTATTACAGTAGTGCTACGTACTGCTTCCCCCGGCTACAGCTACCTGCTCTCCTTTGCTATAGCAGTACTGGTGCTAACTACTGCTGCCCCAGGCAACAGCAGTGGCGATGAGCATTAATCAGAGATATAGGTGTTCACGCCCTAATATCTTCAACACTCCCCCTTAATGGTAATCGCACTGCCGTGGGCACTGAAGCACCTACTAATGTTAACCCTGTGGATTGTCGATACTCGTTTTAAGTGTGTACGAAGTCAAGTAAGCGAAAGCAAACCTTTTAACTATACTGGCTGTAGCTCCAACATCTTCCCGATCATCAGCTAAACGCCGTCGTAACTAGGGCTCTGCCCGGTAATCAAACGACCATCGACGTCGTGAAACAGGGTCCAAACAAGCATACCGCACAGTAAAATGTATGTATTCCCAGACCGCTCATGGTCCTATAAATGTCAAACAAATGATGCCTACCGCCTTTGTCGCACCAGGAGCGCCTCCGTGTTGCTTCCAGATTGTCCTTTAGCCTTGAAGTTGTTGATCAGCCCAATGAAGTATCGGTGGCGGTGTTTGCTGAGGAACTTTGTCCCGATGTCGGCTATGTTGAGCTCGGTTGGGACGTAGTGGATGCTGATTTTTTCCTCCTGTATGATCTCACGCACATAGAACAGCCTCAGTGCCACGTGTTTCGCACGCGAGCTGTAGGTCTTGTTTCCGGCCACGTGCAGAGCCGAAGTGTTGTCGATGTGGATCGGGATGCACTTGAATGCCTCCTCGAATCCTAGCTCCCCCATCATACCGGCACAGTAGACTGCTTCCTTTATCGCCAGTGCTGCTGCCACAAGCTCGGCCTCCATCGTTGACTGGGCCGTCAGCCCTTGCATGCCCACTTTGAAGCTCACAGGCCCGTTGCACATCGTCATGACGTACGATGAAGTTGACTTGCCGTTGTCCGGGTTGTTGACCCAGTTGGCGTCTGAGAACGCTGTCAGCTTGAACCCTCCTTGCGAGTAGGTGATATTGAAGTCGATGCTGCCGGCGAGGTATCGAAGCAGATGCTTAGCTGCGCCCATGTGTGCTTTCGATGGCTTCGACCTTGCCCTCGCTAGCTGGTTGACGCCGTAGAGGATGTCGTAGCGGCTTACTTGAGCCAGGTACATGACGCTGCCGACGATGGACTGGTACCGCTGCGTGTCTGCTTTGCTCAGAAGGTCCCCTTCCCCCTGGTTGATCGATAACTCCGGCCCGGCTCCGATCGTGTACACCGGTTTGCACTCCCCCATGCCGTATGTCTCGAGTACCGACTTGGTGTAGTGCGCTTGTGAGATGGTGAGTGTTCCTTTCTCGCGGTCGCGAGTGACTTGCATTCCGAGCACCATCGAGACGTCCCCCATGCACTTCGTGTCGAAGCGTCGCACCAGCTTCTCCTCCAGCTTCTTGAGCAGCACTTTGTTCTGCCCCACCAGTAGAAGATCATCGACGTAGATGGTGAGAATGACGGTGTCCTTGTTCCAGCTTGGAAACGTTGGCTGTCCCTTGGTTTCGGGGTTGTAGATTCCATCCTTGTGCGTGTAGGTGTAAATGCAGGGGTCGGACTTGAGTGGCTTGAATCCTATGGCGACCACGAAGTCGTCGATGGTACCATGCCAGTTGGCTGGTGCCTGCGGGATTCCGTAGAGGCTCTTGCGAAGCCTCATGACTTGGTGGACTCCGTTTTTGTCTGTCTTCTCGCGTCCAGGCGCCATTTTCACGAATATCGTTTCGTCGACAGGAGAGTTGAGAAATGCCGTGGGGACATCGTACTGTAACACCTCGAGGTTTTTTCTCCGCCGCTAGAGCCAATACCATGCGGATGCTTTGAAGACGACTCACAGGAGCAAACGTGCTCCCGCAGTGAACCCCTGCTACCATCCCCCAACCGAGCACCACCACTCTAGCTTTGTGTGAGTCATCAGCCTTCACCTTGTAGACCCACCGTGAGCCGATGATTTTGGATCCCGGAGGAACCGAGGTGAGGGGGACGAGGTCGTAGACCTGGTGCTTGATCAGGCTCGCTATCTCCTTGTCTTCGGCTGCCTTCTACAGAGCAGCCTCCGGCAGCTTCCTCGCCTCTGAAAACGTGTTCGGAACTATTTTCGCTTTCATCTCCCCCTCCGGACGCATGTGAAGTTGCGTGTTAGTGGTGGCATAGGCGTACTCCGCGAAGGTGAGCAGTTCCTGCTTATGAGCCGTGTCCGGTAGATCTGCGCCGGTGTAAAGGTTGAGCTGTTGTAGCTCGCGCAAGGTACACTCGGTAACCAGGGAACTGAGTCCCCCGGCAGCAGCCGCCGCTCGGTGCGTCACAGCAGGCGTAACCTCCAGCGTTCCACCAGCCTCTGATTTCTCCTCGGGCGTCGCTCCTCCAGTCCCTACGGCGGGCGCCCCTGCGGCGCCGCCTGCCTCCGGAAGCGGGCAGTTGTCGCCAGCAGACGACGGCGGAGGTGGCTGGTGTCCGCTCAGAGGTTGTTGTCCGCTCTGCGACTGCGGTCCACCGCGTAGCAGTTGTCCTCCCTGAAGGTCACTGTGGGTGAGTTGGCGAAGCCTTGAATGGATCTCGGCTAGTTCCGGGCTGCGGGGTTCCACAATGGGAGTTGTGGGGCCGTACGCCGCGTCGTTGTTGACGTTGATGTGCGATGTGTAGTCAGTAGTGGTAGAACTTGTAAAGCAGACGAAGAAGCTGAAATAGCTGATGAAACGGATGAAGTAGCTGCCGCTAGTCCTGCTGCATTCGCTGCTGTACGTAGTAGTTGCCTCTGCTTGCTGTACGGTGTGTAGTAGTCTCTTCGGGAGACGTCGCTGCTGTAGTAGGCGTTGCTGTACCTGTCGGTGCTGTAGTAGTAGACGATGCTGTAGGAGTAGGCGTTGTTGTAGTACCAGTCGTTGCTGTACACTCGGTGTGTGATGACAATGATGATGATGGTGGTGGTGGCGACGATGCTTGCTCCGTGTCTTGATCGAGTAGTAGTATACGTAAAACGCGGAGTAGTTGCGGTAATCTCAGCAGTAGTAGTTCCCGCTGAAGAACATGTACCTAGGCTGTAGAGCTGTTCCAGGCTCCGATCCCCTTGTCGATGCTGCCCTCCAATGGACCGCCTCCGGTAGTTAGCTGCATGACGTCTGGAAAATTGGTCGAAATTTCATCCTTTTCTCCCCCTTCGAACGGCTTTTCAGTCGTCGGGGGTCAGGCGAAACAGCGCCAGCGTCGCAGCTGTATCTCCCTCGTTCGTAGATAGTAAGAGGGCAATGTAAACGTTGGTGTTGCTGCGCTGCCACTCGAACCAGGTTGCTGCCGACTGCCGAGATGTGCTCTTCCTGTCCCGTGAGTATGTTGTGGATAGGAGAGGTCGATTCGCTGAAGTGGACCTGGACCCGTACCTCCCAGCCGCGGTATGCGCGCTCGTTCTCCCCATCGAACGAGGGAGGCGTTTGGCTACCAACCTTACTTCGCTGTAGTTTTCCATCCTCCTTTTGGTTGTTGTTACTTCTTTCTTTTTCTTTTTTTTTTTTCTTTTTTTTTTACACCGCAACGGTATTATGTTGCGGGTATATTTTCGCTTTCTTCTTTTACCGCAACAGTATATTACGGATTTATTTTCGAATTCGCCTCCCACTGTGATCAGCTTAGACTCTTCTTTTACCGCAACAGTATATTACGGGTTTGCTTCCGAATTCGCCTCCCACTGCGATTAGCTTGGGCTCTCTTCTTTTACCGCAACAGTCTGTTACGGGTTTATTTTCGAATTCGCCTCCCACTGTGATTAGCTTGGACTCTCTTCTTTTACCGCAACAGTATATTACGGGTTTGCTTCCGAATTCGCCTCCCACTGTGATTAGCTTGGGCTCTCTTCTTTTACCGCAACAGTCTGTTACGGGTTTGTTATCGAATTCGCCTCCCACTGTGATAAGCGTGGACTCTCCTCTTTACCGCGACAGTACATTGCGGGTTTTTTCTCGAATTCGCCTTCAGCTGTGATTAGCTTTGACTCTCTTCGTTTACCGCAGCAGTATATTGCGGGTTTATTTTCAAATTCGCCTTCAACTGGTGATTAGCTTTTTCTAGGTATTTTTCTTTGCTACAGTAGTTGGTGTTGGCGTTAGCCGCAATTACGCCTTTTGCGGTCTGTCGCTGCAGTTGTTAGTAGCGGACGTTTGGATGTAGTGCAATTTCTATCGCCCCGAGCCACCTGTTGTTACCAGATGTTTTATCACTCGACCCGATAGGATCGCAAACGCAACCACACACACGCCCCGACACAATATGAATCGACGCGCTATGCACTGCTATCCTGACGATGACGAGCCGACGTTTGGATGTAGTGCAGTTCCTACCAGCCCGAGTAAACTGTTGTCACCAGATACTGTGACACTCGACTTTTTTGTTGTGTTTTTTTTGTTCGATTTCAACCCTTGCCCAGGCCAGCTCTCAGTTAGGATCCCTCGTGGACGTCGTCTTGAAAACCCTTAGATGTGTACACCTTGCTGTAGACCGAGGCTCATAACCTATTCAGGTATAGTCGTTATACCCTTGACAGGTGGTCGCACAGGCGGGCACAGGCAGCAGCATGCTGTCATGCTGGTGTTGGACAAAGATGATCCACTGATGATAAAAACCCCAGAAGAGTGATGTTTTGTAGAAGGGCCGCTTGTTGGGCAATCAAAGGTAGAGAACAATAGACATCTGAGTCTAGAGGTGGTGGTGAGAGGAGTGAGAGAGGGTGGGGCACGCCCGCGCTCTCTCTCTCGTAGCTACGTACTCAGACCCCGCTCCTTCGTTTGCTACAACAATAGTACTTGAAGGACCCCGTGTACAAAAACAAACAAACAACAACAACTCGTCGGGGTCCTCAAAAGAACTGGTCGTAGTTACGCCGCATTTTAGTCGAACCGTAACTTAACACACCGTGTTTTTCCATTGCTGCCTAAAACATCACCGATGCTACTACTGTTGTGCTCGGCTACTGCAACACGCTATTGACGACCCAGTGCTACCTACGTTGGCCGACGAATAGCGGTTAGCCGACCCCAGTTCTCGCCGGTCGTAGCTCGGGTAAACTTGCTTCTTGACTCGTCGCGATCCCGAAGCTACCGAGTGGTACTTCGTTACGTATCGTGACTGCTGCTCCCTGTTTACAGCAGTATTACAGTAGTGCTACGTACTGCTTCCCCCGGCTACAGCTACCTGCTCTCCTTTGCTATAGCAGTACTGGTGCTAACTACTGCTGCCCCAGGCAACAGCAGTGGCGATGAGCATTAATCAGAGATATAGGTGTTCACGCCCTAATACCTTCAACACATACATACATACATACATACATACATACATACATACATACATACATACATACATACATACATACATACATACATACATACATACATACATACATACATACATACATACATACATACATACATACATACATACATACATACATACATACATACATACATACATACATACATACATACATACATACATACATACATACATACATACATACATACATACATACATACATACATACATACATACATACATACATACATACATACATACATACATACATACATACATACATACATACATACATACATACATACATACATACATACATACATACATACATACATACATACATACATACATACATACATACATACATACATACATACATACATACATACATACATACATACATACATACATACATACATACATACATACATACATACATACATACATACATACATACATACATACATACATACATACATACATACATACATACATACATACATACATACATACATACATACATACATACATACATACATACATACATACATACATACATACATACATACATACATACATACATACATACATACATACATACATACATACATACATACATACATACATACATACATACATACATACATACATACATACATACATACATACATACATACATACATACATACATACATACATACATACACACATGCAAACATACATACATACGTACATATATTCAAAAATATATACATCATGTAACACATTCAACACTAAATTTCACCACTACATTCAATAACACATTCAATAATACATTCAATACTAAATTTACTACCACATTCAATAACACATTCAATAATACATTCAATACTAAATTCACTACTACATTCAATAACACATTCAATAATACATTCAATTATATATTTAGTTATACATTCAGTTATTTATTCAGTTATACATTCAGTTATACATTTTTTTAGAGTTTTTTTCAGTTATACGTTCAGTTGTACACTTTATTATACATTCAAGTATACATTCAATTGTACATTCAATTGTACATTCATTTATGCATTCAATTGTAGATTCAATAATACTTTCCAATATACATTCAATTATACGTTCAAGTAGTCTATACACTAAACATTATATTTATACATTGTACTTTTACATTTTATATTTTACATTTTACATTATACACTATGCACTTCAACATTATAAATCATACGTAATACATATAACAAGCTGCTACATATCTTTGATCTCACAGCCGAAGTGTATTTGAATATTATTTGTGACCTAAACCTCCTAAAAAATCTACCCCCCTCCCCCCCCCCCCCCTCTTGCTCTCCCTTACTCAAACGCCCCACCAAATATCGAAATCCGCCACATTAATAAACACTTCACGCACAGGATATCACCTCATTATCTTTCGAGAGCCATCCATGCCGCTGCCCCCCCCCCCCCCCCCCCCCCGCCTCGAACGCCCCTTTCTTCCCCATCACCAGCACCATCGCCTAGACCTAGCACCACACGAATAACAAACCCCTTACCTAAAGCCCTTCCTCCCCCCCCCCCACCCCCGCCCCCCCACCCCCCGCCCCCCCCCCGCCCCCACGCCCCCCACCTCCCCCCCAACCCATCCCAACCCCACCCCCTCGAACACTCCACCCTCTTATTACTCACTGATTGTACGACTTACCCCAGGATATACGTGATAAACTGATATATTATTTCCAAAACCGTCACGTTTATCCCCTCAAAATAATGTATAGTTTCCAGGCACATATTGAGCTGCCCCACACGGCCCCATCCCCCCCCGCCCCAACCCCCCCCCCACCCCCCCCCCCCCGCCCCAACCCCCCCCCCCCAATAATGTACTGGTGCCAAAACCGTCAGATTTATCCCCTCGAAAGGATTTACAGCTTACATGCACAAATTGCCCCCTTCCCCCCCCCCCCCCCCCCCTCCAAACCCGCTCGCTTTTGATCAAAACCAGGCCCCCACGTCCTTCAAAACTCCGCCCCACCCCCCTCACCGGTTATTCGACTTACAAGATTCACTTGATAAAAGGATACATTTCCCTTTACAGCTGTCAGATTTTGTCCCCCTCAGAAACGGGTTTTATAGTTCCCGCGCACAGACTGACTAAAATCATCTTGTTGACCCTGATAGCTACACTGTAGTTGTAAGGGGAGTCGCCGACCTATATCCTTAATGAGAACACACAACTCGTGATGCGCGCGATCGGAGTATCACACACAGCTTGCAAAGATGAGTTTCGACGAAATCTTCGATCTCACAGCTAGCTGGAGTGTATTTTCATTTTTTATAATAATACATTATCTTTCTAGCCATCTATGACGTAGCTTTCATTCATCCCCCCTCCCCCCCTCCAACGCCCCCTCCTTCCCCACACCCCGCACGATCGCCTAGACCCAGCACCGCGCGTATAGCAAGCCCCTATATATATGATTAATACGCGCGATCGGAGGATCACACACAATGTTGCGAACATCAGTGTCAACCAAATCCTTGATCTCATAGCTGGGGTGTGTTTTAATATTGTATGTGACCTAAACCTCTTGCACCCCCCCCCTACCCCCACCCCTCGCCCCATTTGTTTTGTTTTTTTTCCTCGCCTTTTCTCGCTTAAACGCCCCACTTAATATCGAAATCCGCCAGAGTAATAAACACTTGCCACGCCCTGGATACTGCGTCGTTATCTTTTTAGAGCCGTCCATGTCGCTGCTGCAATTCTCACCCACCCCCGCCCCCACCGCCCCCTCCTTCCCCACCACCCGCACCATCGCCTAGACCTAGCACCACGCGTATCGCAAACCTCTACATTCATGCGACCTAAAGCCCTCCCCCCCCGCCCCCCGCCTCCCCCGCTCCATTCCCCCCCCCTCCCCCACACGAAGGATTCATAGTTTCCACGCACAAATTGACCTGCTCCACCCGTCCTCTCCCCCCCCTCCCCCCCTCCCGCCCCCCTCTTGATCAAAATCAGGCCCCCACGTTCTTAAAATCTCCGCCCTCCCCTCACCGGATATTCGACTTACAGGATTCACTTGATAAAATGATGCGTTTCCTTCCACAGCTGTCATTTTTTGTCCCCCTCAGAAACGGGCTTTATAGTTTCTGCGCACAGACTGACTAACATCACCCTGCTGACCCTGATAGCTACACTGTAGTTGCAAGGGGAGTCGCCGAGGACACACAACCCGTAATACGCGCGATCGGAGTATAACACACAGTCACAGCTTGCAAAGATGAGTTTTGACAAAATATTCGATCTCACAGCTGGAGTGTATTTTAATTTATATAACAATACATGGCACATAATACATAACACATAATACATACCACAGCAGTGTCTTGTACGATATGTTTTTTGCGATTATGCAAAGTTAGGTTGGGTAGGAACTGGGTCCAGGAAAGCAGACAGTAATAATAATATTAATTATTTAAAGTTGTTGTTGTTGTTGTTGTTCTCACATTAACTCGCGTAATCAAGTCCGTGGTCACAGGACAGGCTCCAGTCACTCTGGAGCTGAGGAATACCCCAGGGGAAAACACAAACAACTCATTGAAGATGGTACACGGGTAGATCACAGCTGACGCAATTCATGCCTCCACTAGAAACATATAAAAGTGAAATCGGGAGTCAGTCTACGATGTGCCCGGTCCATACCGGTGCATACGTCGCATTACTCACGCCTGGAGAAACCGACTATACCGCTTGCCACCCAAGAAAGACTACCTACCACGTATGTATAGACTATAGTACACGTAGTATCTATCACTACGCATACGCACGACAGACGCAAGTCAATTGGAGAAAAGAAACAGAGAAAAGAAAAGATGATAAAAGAAAGGAAATAAAAGAGAAGAAAAAAGTATTGAAGACTGATTCTACGATAGCCCCCCCTCAAAACCATCGATTCTGTTTAACGAACGTTTCATGGCTGCTCGACACGAGGAATGAAGTTATGAAGAAAATATCTTCATGCATTTCCTTGGTTGCAAAGGACTACCACTGCTACTACTAGTATTACTATCGAACGATGACATCGAGGTGGCAGGGGGCACCGCATTTCGGGAGATACGTCCGGGAGTTTGTTTCGAAACCGGCGATTCGGTTAGAGGGCTACCGTAAAACGACTCTGAAATCGTCCAACGTTACAATCCACGGCCAACACACCGTCAGATTTTGTCCCCCTCAGAAACGGGTTTTATGGTTTCCGCGCTCAGACTGACTAAAATCATCCTGTTGACCCTGATAGCTACACTGTAGTTGTAAGGGGAGTCGCCGACCTATATCCTTAATGAGGACACACAACTCGTAATGCGCGCGATCGGAGTATCACACACAGCTTGCAAAGATGAGTTTCGACGAAATCTTCGATCTCACAGCTAGCTGGAGTGTATTTTCATTTTTTATAATAATAATCCAGCGCGATCGGGCTATCACACACACAGCTTGCAAAGATAGATGGGTTTCGACAAAATCGTCGATCTCACAGCTGGAGTATATTTTCGAATTTTATAATAATAATCCAACCCAACCCAACCCACAAAAAAATCAGCAGAACACAATTGGATAAGAAATAGGCTTTCACCATTTTCATTTTATAACCTAATTTAGTGGGGTGTTTGGCGGTGGACTGTCGTGACATTCGTCGCGTCGGTTTCAATACTATTTTCAAGTTTTATTTCCCCCAATCCTGCAGAGGTTGGAAACCGCAACGCCTCGCTGGTAGTACTTTGTTCTCTGTGGTTATGCGACAAAAATGGTGATCGGCTCATACTGTATGGCTTGGAGTCGGTTTTTGGGTGAAGGGTAAGATAAATCCTCAAAGCTAAGATTCCCAGAAAAACTAGATGCTACCTTTATGTATGATAACGCGCGAGGGGAGTGTCGATAATATATTTTGCATAATGATTGCAGTGGGCTCGCAGGTATGAGGTCGTTGTCCCTGCATCAGTATTAGTCTAACCAAACAACGATTGAATGGCGACATGCTGTCAATCGTTTTTTTTTGCCACTTGCGGCACCGACCAGGGTGCACACTATGCACGCGAAAACCCACCATATTTCTCTGCCGCGGACGCCCCCAGTCACTATCCCAACCCCCCCACTCCCCCGAACCCAAACCCTAACCTAAACCTGCCTCCTCCCCCCCATGTATACAAATGTCACCTTACAAGGTCATCTGCATCAACATCTCCATGAGACAGAACGAAAAAAACAGGTCCCTCAATAAGGCAGCCGGCGTGGAGGGCAAAATCAGCATCCCCGGCGAAAAATCGTTCTTCGATACTGGCGTACCGGACGCCAGCTGCGACGTAATCGTCTCACAAGAAGCCTTTCTGCACGCGGGGGCTGAGCGGCACAAGGTTATAGAAGAGGCGTCACGCGTGTTGAAGCCGGGGGGTAGGATGGTCTTCACGGACTTTATGCAGACCAAGGAGGCGGAAAACAAAGAGGTCGAAGTGGTGAGTGCAGAAACACTGGGCCGGATGGACAAACGGAACCGCAGGGGCAGCGAGAGATCACATGGCCGAGAATCGAGCTAGCCAGACGATTGTCGTCAATCGTCTTAGATGTGAACCATTACTAGGCATTCCACAGGGCGCGTTGACAGAAAGCGCATTGGAGATGGTGTACCTTAAAACGACAACCGCCGGACCAGAGTCAACGCTGAATTAATGGCTTAGACTGGTGGTCACGCCAGAGCAACATACGCGGGAGTTGGAGCAGGAGGAAGAGGAGGAGGATGAGAATGAAGAGTAGCGGGAGAAGCAGGAGTAGCAGTAGTAGAAGTAGCAGCAGTAGCAGCAGCAGTAGCAGTAGTAGCAGCAGCAGGAGCAGCAGCAGCGGGAGCAGGAGGAGCAGGAGCAGCAAGAGGAGTAGGAGTAGCAGTAGCAGTAGCAGTGTAGCAGTAGCAGTAGGATAGCAGGAGGAGAAGGAGGAGGAGCAGGAGCAGGAGCAGGAGCAGCAGCAGTAGAGTAGCAGCAGTAGCAGTGGCAGTGGCAGTAGCAGTAGCAGTAGTAGTACTTGAGTCGTTCTGCGGTAGTCCCCCTAACATTTCTTTGACAAATCGCCGGTTTCGAAACCAGCTCCCGGCCGTATCTATCTCCTGAAATACAGTGCCTCTTGCCCGCCCCGACGTCATCGTTTCGATAGTCCTTTGCCTACAAGAAAAAACATGAAGATGGTATTTTTCATACATCATCCTTCCCCGTGTGTCGGGTAGCCATGAAGCGTTCGTTGAAGAAAATCCCTGGCTTTGGGGGAGGCTATCGTAGAATCAGTCACTCGTAGTAATTGTAGTATTTGTAGCATTCGGACGACTTTATGTTAAGGAGCTTTGGCAGAAAACGAAAAAGAGTCATAAAGTGCTACCTACATTGTAGCGCCCGTCCAAAGTGCTTGCTACCTCTGTCGCAGCACGCTGCTAGATCCTGCCCAATGTCGCATGTCTGTCTGTTTTGTCGAGGGCAAGACACATCTCCTTGGCGCGACGTATTGCTGTTTTGAAGGTGTGCAAGGCCTTCGCTCTTGACGACATGGCCACGCTGAGCTCGTACAAGAAATGGGGCAAGGATTACGGCCTCGAGTTCGTCGAATTTCATGACCACATCGACAACTTCGGCGTGCACTACGAAGAGGTGAGAACTCTCCCTCCCCCTCCGCCCCCTTCTACGACGTGTAGTGCGTCGAGTTCGCCTGACCTGACCTTAGGAAACATGAAGATGCCGTTGGAGTTGGTGAGTGCTCCCACCCTCCGCGACTTAGTTCGTCGACCTCGCTGATCCGATAAGAGCGATGAGGGTGCACGTCGAAGCTTACTTCGCGGCTTTGTTAGCCGTAATACATTGCTAAGTCGACACCTTCTGTCTGCATTTTGAAGCGGTGAGGACCCCTCTCATTTCGCGGTTTGGTTGGCCGAGCTTCCTCCCTCCCTCTCTCCCTTCCTCCCTCCCTTCCTCCCTCCCTTCCTCCCTCCCTTCCTCCCTCCCTTCCTCCGTGGTGTCGAAAGCCGATTGGACACGTGCTACGGTAGTCTACAGGATGGTTCAAGACAAAGAACCGAAGTTCTCTCCTCCACGAAAATGCCGATCGTAATATCTAGTCAAAGAGTGAATACTTGGTATTATAATACCCACCCCCATGACCGATGACATGGCCAGTTTTTTTTTTCTCCGTTTAACGACCCCGGACTGTCTCCAGGAGGAGCAGAGCTCGTGTCGACCAAATACGACAGGCCTTCATCTTTTTTCAATAATATTCACGTTTTTCCGAGCGGGGGCGAAAAGCAAAACGCGCACACGATCCGTGTTTGGACGTGCTTGACCAAAGCCACAATGGTATGGGGTGGGGTGGGTCGTCTTTGGAGTTTCTTTTTGCGGTGGCTCTGGATCGCTCGCGCGAGTTACACCCCCGATGGTCCTTGGCGGTCTAAGGCTTCCGCGTTCTACTTTAACTTAGTGATTTGGTGATACGAATCCGCACTGGGATGGTAAGCTACGCTGCGCCAAACTAATTGCTTAGCCTAACCCCTTTAGAGCCCCCGAACCCCTCCCTATACTAAACCCAAGTGGTTTTGTCCCCAAAAACGGGTTTCCAGTTGTAAAGGGGTTAAGACTATTTTTTTGGGTGACGTCCAGGGTCCCACTGGTGCGAGTATGATAGCGCTCGATAGTGTGATAGTATGATCGTATGATATAGCTATAAACCTGGTAAGGAAGAAGGGGGTAGACAATCATACAATAATGATGCTACAATGATAAAAGTATGATGCTACAATACCATCGCCTAGATAGACCTAGCACCACACGTATAACAAACCCCTCACCTAAAACCCTTCCCTTCCCCCCCCCTCCCCCCCCCCCCCCCCGCCGCCCCCACCCCCCACCTCCCCAAAAACCCCCACCCCATCCTACCCCCACCCTCTCGAACACTCCGCCCTCTCTCTACTCACTGATTGTACAACTTACCCCAGGATTAACATGATAAACTGATGCATTCTTTCCAAAACCGTCACATTTATCCCCTCAAAAATATGTATAGTTTCCACGCACAGATTGAGCTGCCCCACCCGCCCCACCCCCGCCCCAACCCCCCCCCCCTATGACTTTTTTTTCCCAAAACCGTCAGATTTATCCCCTTAAAGGATTTATAGCTTCCACGCACAATATTCCCGCCCGTTCGCCCCCCCCCCCCCCCCCAATGCCCCCCCCCCCCCCCCCCTTCCCTCCCCATCCAACCCCGCTCGCTTTTGATCAAAACCAGGCCCCCACGTCCTTCAAAACTTCGCCCCCCCCTCACCGGTTATTCGACTTACAGGATTCACTTCATAAACGGATACATTTCCCTCCACAGCTGTCAGATTTTGTCCCCCTCAGAAACGGGTTTTATAGTTCCCGCGCAGACTGCTTAACATCACCCTGTTGACCCTGATAGCTACACTGTAGTTGTAAGGGGAGTCGCCGACCTATATCCTTAATGAGGACACACAACCCGCAATACGCGCGATCGGAGTATCACACACAGCTTGCAAAAATGAGTTTCGACAAAATCTTCGATCTCGCAGCTGGAGTGTATTTTCATTTTCTATAACCCGTAGCCTAGATCATTCGAAGGATACTACCATGCCACGCCTGTGAAATTCTTCGCGCAAAAAATCCAAGATCTGGCCTGCCTGTGTTCAATAGGCATGACCTGCCTGTATCCAACATAAAGCAGAATCTAGCGAAAAAAACTACATCCTACGCGAAACCCAAGTCATTTGAGGGAAATAAGGTATCATAATCATTTTTACGCACTAAATCCAAAATGCCCACGCCGTTTATCAGATAATAGACCCTGAAATTTTGCACACGTGTTCCACACGCAAATCGCAAGCTCTGACCTCCGTTTATATTTTTGGTTTTGTCTTTTTTCCCCCGAAAATGTTTGGGCTACTAAGGCGGTCCACATTTTCCGAAAAATCTTTTTAAAAACTGACAAAAAAAACAGGCGAAAAAAGAAAAAATGTGAGGTCTTCGCCAGGGCACGCAGAAGACGTTTGCAAAATTTCACTGTCTGAGTCGAAAAAACGGCGTCTGGACCTATAAAGTGTGAAGGACAAGTGCGCTACGATAGGGCTGTGTACCTCTTTTTTCTCTGAAGCTCTTGAATTTGGGAGCTTAAGAAGACGACTCCCAAAAAACTGATTTGGAGAAAAGAAAAGCTGTTACACCGGATAAACAATCCCATGGCCTAGGCACTCAATGAAATTCATGGTTAAAGTGTCCAATTGTTCCGTCGATTTGCGGTTAAGGAGCCCCTTCAATCGGAAACCATTTCTTCAGACGAAAACTGCTACCTCCATCGTAGCACGCATCCATTCCATTCCATTCCATTCGCCGGGGAATACATTTGGGGTACTTTCATGTGAACCAGCCTGTATACGGGTACCACTTCCTCGCCAAAGTGCTTCTGGGTCTAAGGGCTTCCTCGTTTGAGTAACTACCCCTAATCGTTGGAATGCCGTTCGTTGGTGATTGTGATATCATTATCAGCTGACCGAGTTGGTTCCCTCGTGAATCGCCTACTTCGATCGAACTGCTACGATATTGAAAAGAGGGCTTGAGTCGTAACACCCCCCTGTGCAACGGTAACCTGTCCGCACATTTCCAGCTGATCAAGGTGCTCAAGGCTGACGGCAAAGACCTCAAGGGCGTGCGGCAGGAGTTCGTAGAGGAGACCTTGGTGGTCCATCAGGCCTGGGTCACAGCGGCGTCTCGTGGTCTCATCAACTGGGGGATAGTGGTGCTGCAGAAGAAGCCGGTGGGCAAGCGAAATGGCGTGGTGTTGATCATATTCTTGCCACGTTTTCCGTCCGGTATTCAGTGTATAATGTGCGGCAATGAGCTTCCACGTCGATCACTCTTACGCGTTCCCAGAATGAAGGCATCAGAAAGGACGAGCGCTGCTGCAGAGGCTCACCTATACATTGCGACGCTCAGCACTTGAGGAGTTCCATATCATCGTCGAAAAACTCTTTGAAGCGCCTTAGAAACACCTTAGAAACCCCTTCTTGACCCAAAAAACGACCTGAAAACAACATGAAAAAAGTGCATGTTGCCAAGCAGCCCCAAGGCCTAGGTATATTACAACATTGCGAAACGCAAACGGTGCTTCAAAAAGATGGTTCAGGCCCCTTATGGATTGATTGAGCCCTGTTCGTCAGGTTGTTTTTTTCTAGGACAAGTGCTGCCGTACGCCTACTGGACCATGGTAGAAGTCGTGCCATTGTGCTCATCATGCTCTTGTAGATGCCCTTGATGAGTGGTTTTCTTTTTCGGTTTGGTGTTACTCACAAAGTCAGCGCTTTGCGGTATCTCGCAGTTCCGTGCCTGTTGTCCCGTCACTCCGTTGTAGAAACCATTCGTCGCCCCGAACGTTGCTCATGCAGGGTATCTGGTTTGGCTACGGATTTTTCTGCGAAAGTCTCGTGCCCTTCAATTCGCGAGGGTAATTTTTTTTCTTGTTTTTCAGGCTCGCTAAGCAAGCCCTAGTCAACGCTTTGCTTCTGTCACACGGCTATGGTTCTTGCTACCTCGTCCCGCCGTTATCTCTCGCCCGAATCGTTAGGTTTGAGCCGTAGTATCTCGACGCTGAGGAGCCACCTGTTCGGATCTCCAGGGACATAGCATGATTGGAGAAGTAAGTGCAATTCAGCCCGCAGATCTTTAATGCTCGACTTTCTTCATGGAAGGCAGACAAGCATACTCTGGACTGTTAGCGCGATCGTCGCCTGCGGTAGTAGACGCAAGGCGATGGGAAAGGTTGTTCCGTGGCGGATGGATGTCTAGGATCGACTGGAGCTAACCACTCTAGGACTCAGGGAATTTAGCGGGGGGGTACTACGTTAGGAGTTAGGGGTAACACTCTTTTGCTTTGCAAACTAAGTCTTCCTGGTGGGACTACTCAACAGAGGAATTACCCAACGCCGTTTGAAGCCCTTTGCTTTGTGTTTTAGGTTGTTCGTGGCTGTACGTAGCTAGGTCATGAGATTGGTCACCGGGTCGCATTTCGTCATGCCCAAGAGACTGAAGTCTGGGTTTGGCCATCATCGTATTGAAAGTTGTGGGCCTTCTAATGGCCGTCACAAGATAGCATAAGACCGCCCTGACTTCTTCGCCATGTTGCGTTCTCTTCCAGGTGCTATTGATGATGGACGTGATACCCTCTGTTAGCCCAATGCCATCCTTAGCCAGTTCCTAGGGTCTGCTAGTATGACATTTTTCTTTCTTTTATTTTTGTTTTCCTTTTTTCTTCTCTTTCTTTTCTCTTCTTCTTCTTTCCTTGCTTTCTTGTCTTGTCTTTTCTTGCTTTTCTTGTCTTCTTCTCTTTGCTTGCCTTTTTCGTTTTGTTTCGTTTTTCTTCTCTTTTCTTTCCTTTCCTTTAGCTTCTTTTCTTTTCTTTGCATATTTTTCTCCAATTGACTTATGCCTGTCGTGCGTATTCGGAGTGATGGATACTACGTGTAATATATACGTGGTAGTCTTCCTTGGGTGGCAATCGGAATATTTGGTTTCTCCAGGCGTGAGTAGTGAGACGTATGCACCGGCCTGGACCTGGCACATCGTAGACTGACTCCCGATTTCACTTTTATATATTTCTGGTGGAGGCATGAATTGCGTCAGCTGTGATATATGCGTGTACCACCTTGGGTTGTTGTGTGTGTTTTTTCCTGGGGTATTCCTCAGCTCCAGAGTGACTGGAGCCTGTCCTGTGACCACGGACTTGATTATGCGAGTTAATGTGAGAACAACAACAACAACAACAACTTCCCATGCTTCCCCAAGGTCAGCATATGGCTCCTCAAACCGGGAGCGTCAGAAAACGTACGTACACATGCACCGTGTAGCATGCAATAGGAACATACATACCTACAGTAACATACAGTTGAGCGTCAGAAAACGTACGCACACATGCACCGTCGCATGCAATAGTAACATGCATACATACAGTAGCATACAGTAACAGTACACAGAGTAACATACTACTGAAACCGGGCGATGCGAGGAGGGGGCGGGGGGGTACTCATTTCATGCACAGCCATAGTCTTAAGACCATATGGTACTGTGGTGTAGACCCTCGCATCCTGACAATGCTGGGACGGAGAACGTCGGGTTTTCACCGGCCAGGCAGACATCACGAGCACCCAGTACGAAGCGCCGCGAGTCGTTCGGGGAGTTGCATGAAGGGCGAGCTGCACCCTGTACTAAGAACCACTTGTGAGGCGGACTTCCGCACCATGGTGGGCGGGGTGCATTAATCTTATCATGCGTGGGCCGCAGCCGGCAGGGCCACATACCCTACCTACCCTCGCGCTATGCAATACCGGTACGGAGCTGTTTCGGGTGTGATGGTGATGGTCGGATTCGCCCTTCCAGACCCCAGAGCTTCTACGACACGACGTAAACAGTTACATGAAAACCGGGCGATTCAAAGGAAGGGGGCCAAGATGTGTGTGTGGGGGGGGCTTATTTGTGTGTTCGGACGAAGGCTACTGTGCCGAGGATTTTCGTTCAAAACAGCGTAACAAACAGCTTCATAGTATAGATGGCAGTGTGGCAGTAACCCCAAGGACTGACACGTGCTACGATGCAGGAGAAGTCACGTTCAAGCGACTCTGCTTTTGTTATGAATTACTGGGCTCCTTCACACTGGAAAGAATCCGAATTTTATTCATTCTTGTTTCGAAATATGTTTTTTGTGTAGACTATGCCTCTAGGCCATGGGCTTACTTGTCACAAAATCACTTTCATTTTTCTCTTCGAAATCAGTTTACGGATGGATGGAGTGTGTAGAGCTACTAATAATGTAAGGAGCCTGCCTTAGCAAACGAAAAAAATCTCTCTAGCATTATAGCAGTGTGTCACCTGCAAAGCAATAACGGCTGATTTCGCGAAGCAATATTAATAGTACGCATAAGGCCTGCAAGGTAATCCCCGCTCGCGGGGGAGACCCTCATCCGCTGCAATAAAACTCGAGCCTCAAAAGGGTTTTTCGCCTGCAATACCGTGGCGTTGACAGTTTGCCTCTCATTTCCCGCATAGCTGCGCTGCACGTTCGACACATCGACTGAAATGAAATGCCCTAAGAGCGACCATTAATAGAACAAAACGACCGTATCGTGGCGTTGGTGTGTCGCTTCCATGTGGCTGCACTGCACCTTCGGAATCCCACCGAAATAGAAAGGCCCTCAAAGTGACAACTACTATTAATAGTACAATGCCACCGCGGCCTAGGTGTATGTTAGGTGCGAAAACTAAAGGGTAGCGCGTTGAGGAAAACCTGTGGAAAAGGAGAAGGGCATGTGATTAGGAAATCTTGAGTGCGTACAGTACGCATGTTTTGTACGTACTCGAGAGGGGAGGAGGCGCGGGACGGCTAGGGAGTGAATCCGTGGTTGAAATCGACACAACTCGCCGCCCTGCGCATCCCCGGTGACGAATGGCAAATTTTGATTGAGCTGTTTGTCGCGTATTTGATATATGTTTGTAAGCGCACGTGCTTTCTTTGCCATTCGAGCGGTGTGAGCGTGTGATTCCCCTTGGTGAGTTAATCCCCCGCTCGCAAATCCACGAGCAGTGGGAATGCTCAACCCTTTGCCCAATAAAAATGCAGGCACTTACCGGGGGCGGGGGTGCGCAGCTGCGACGACGGCTTCATCTCCAGAAAATGGAAAGCAAAAGTGATGGGGAAAAAAGCCTTCCCAATTCAATAGCGTTGTGGCGTGGTCAAGAGCGATTGCTACGTGTTGTGAAGAACGTAGAGCAGTAACCATCTCTCGGCCAAGAAAACGACGAAGTTAGCTGGGAGTCGTAGGACCAGACGTGTTCCCCTACGGTTGATTCGGAATATTGACGATCGTTTCGCTCGGTAATTCACGACAATATGCCGACAACAAAGGTGCACAGTGTGAAACGTGTACCACTGCTTGCTGTGACGCTAAAATGAACGGATGTAGCGTACAGGTTACCGTCATCGAGACTTAATCGGGAGGAGAGTCGACTCAAAAAATAAAACGTTATCCTGGGTCCGATATTCTCACCGTCTGTTCCTCCGTGCGAGGATCGATGTGGAAACAACCAATTCGATGTAACACGTTTGTTTTTTTTTGTTTCGATTAATCGACCTACAAGAGGCCCTGCACACCACGAACCCACTAGAAACAGACGCACTACTATAATAGACGTACACCCCTTGCTCCGTAAACTGATACATCACGCCGGTGATGTTGGAATTATACCTTCAAATTTATTAAATACAGGAGGTTCTTGCCCCTACGTGGCGAACGGTACCGGAGCAGCCCAAGCCGACGCAAACCAAGTATTTGCAGGCTGCATTGCGTGCTGGATTCAGACGAACGACAACAGGGAAAAAACGAAAGCGACCCGATGCTCTGCCCCCGGCACGCAACAACTCGCCACGATTTCCCTTACAGGGCATTCTACTCTACCGGCCCGGCCATAAGAAAGGAAAGAGCCCACAACGAACTCAACCTGACAACAAAAAACTCAGGAGGAGTCGTTGTACAAAACTTAATGTGGAAGACACCCTTCAAAGTACAAACGCTAGCCCGGGCCAGTATTTGCTGTTAGGCGGGCGATACTACAGGACCCGAAAAAAGTGTTGGAGACTGGCCCAGTCGCTAAGTGGGGGGGTACACCTTTGAATACCCAAACCCCGGCAACCCTTTGGCATCTTCCCCGCCCCTGAATGTAGAAGGCATTCGGTGCTTCTCTGGGGGGCGGAATATCGGGTCAAGAGCAACGCTCAGGGTGTCTTCGATGACCCGGCCGATCATGCCCCGCAGCAAGGGGCACACGAACTCCAGGCACGGGTTAGAGTTCACCTGGTGGGAGGTGCCAACAACACGAAAAAAACGTGGTCCATCTCTTGTCATTTCTATCGTTAAGTTTGGCAGTGTGCAATGCACGCAGGAGCATCAACGTCGATTACTTACAAACGTACGCCGAAAAAAAGAAGAGAGCCAACATGAACCAACACCATATACCAGGTATATAAAAAAGGAAACCTGTGCACGTAGGCTACCTCCATGCGGTACGTCTAGCGTAGCGTAATCTATACCTGATGTCTGGTATTTATTATGCCACCTCTACAGTAGCAAAAGATCAAACGCCTGCCGTGCTTCGCTCGCAGCAGTTTTAGCCCTCGAGCTTTCGATGTGTACGAAACAACACAGTTTTGGGCAATGGCGGCGGATATCGACCGTTATCCTACGGACGAAAACTGAGCGAGCCTAGCGTTTCGCACAGTGGCAAGCAAGTGCAACGGCACCGCGCAGGGAGCGAACTATTTTGCGAGAGTAAGCGCCAGTAACAGCTGTGTATAGAAGAGCAGCAGGGACATCTAATGACGGCATTTTAGGACTGTTGCGGAAGGTGATTTTCGCCAAGATAAACTGCCGGACGCTTGCCATATTACAGTAACTACTGCTAAATAGATGATCGGGAAGATTATGTCGGTCGTTCATCGGTGACCGGTGCTTGGTTTTCGGTGACGGCCCTTCATGAGACGCCTTTGTGAGCTAGAGGTGTGACGAAGGAGACGAGAAGGTGGTGCGTTATGTCGCACGGTCCGTCTTCGTTCCCCCCTCGTGAGCTAACGACCGAGGCGAGCGCGGAATCCTCGACGGCGATCGAACCGGTCTACAGACATCCCTCTGCACAACTTGTGCGCAGAAGCATGCGCATCACGCCGACAAGCCGAAGATAAGGATCGACGTTCACCATGAAACCGTACCGTAAATGACCAGGGCTTTTCACGGTTCATGATCCGACCCGCGGGTCGGGTCAAGGGGGTTTCAAAATCTCGCGGGTCGGGTCGGGTTGGGTCATTACGTTTTAAAATCTCACGGGTCGGGTCGGGTCGGGCCAAGAGGTTTTCAAAATCTCGCGGGTCGGGTCGGGTCGGGTCAAGAGGCTTCAAAGTTTTGCGGGTCGGGTCGACTCGGGTCAGGAGGCTTCAAAGTCTCGCGGGCCGGGTCGGGTCGGGTCAAGAGGTTTTCAAAATCTCGCGGGTTGGGTCGGGTCATGACCCGCGAGATACGGGTCACTTCGCGGGTCAAGCCATAATGACCCGTGAGTTGTTTTGGGCTGACCCGCGGGTCAAACCCGCGGATCTGGCCGGAGGATCCGCCATTTTCAAACTTACAGCTGAGAGCCACATTGATGCCGTGCAGGCGCCCCGCGGGTCGGGCCCGCGGGTCCGCCCAAAAAATACAAACATTTCCGCTTCCTGCCTCCCTCGTGCCGATGCTCCGATCATATGTCATCACGGCGTGCAGAACAATCACCAGGCAGTACCCCTAGCTACCCGTACCAAGACATACAGCAGTGTGACGCGAATCCCGTACCTATTGAAGCCGTAACAACAGTAGTAACATTACGGTCATACCAGTACGAAATGTGACCAAACGTAAAAAGGCGAGGAAGGGCAATCGTCGTCGAAGCAGCAGCAGCAGCAGCAGCACTGGCAGCAGCAAGCACCAGCAGCAGACCCCGGATTCTCGCGGATCGCAGCCCCTGCTGACAGACCCCCCGCCCCAGTTGTGGGCTTGCTGCCGGAGGCGGCTCAGCTAGGCTGCTTGCCGCGGCTGGAGACTGCACAGATAGAAGGTAGATACAGCAGTAATCTACTGTAGCAGTAGCTAGCTCGAGAATTATCATACCAGTACGAAATGTGACCAAACGTAAAACAGCAAGAAGAGCAGCCGTTCGTTGTCGAAGCAGCAGCAGCAGCAGCAAGCAGCAGCAGCAGCAGCAGCAGCACCCTGGCAGCAGCAAGCACCAGCAGCAGACAACGCATCCTCGCGGATCGCAGCCCCTGCTGACAGATCCACCGCCCCAGTTGTGGGCTTGCTGCTGGAGGCGACTCAGCTAGGCTGCTTGCCGGGGCCGAAGATTGCACTTATTATTTATAACTAGCTCACTCGTCGGGTCGCTCGTCGGGTCGACCTGGTGGTCTAGCGGTACGGGCATGTCCATGCATGTGGGTTGCGATTTCTTTCCTATTTCTCGCGCGCACACCACATGACATGATCATCAGCTGCAAACAATGCCGGTAAAAAACGCAGAGAACACGACATACTGGGAAAAGTACGAGGGACCGAGGACCAACCAACCGACCGAGGTATACATGCTTTGACCCGTGCCTTTTTGACTTTGACCCGTGAGAAATGTCACGGGTCAAGTTAACGTGACCCGTCAGACGACCAGAATCTCGCGGGTCACCCGGATTGTTGCGGGTCGGGTCGGGTTGGGGCGGGTCGGGTTGGGTCGGGTCAGGACGATTTCAAAATCTCGCGGGTCGGGTCGGGTCGGGTCAAGACGTCTCGAAAATCTCGCGGGTCGGGTCGGGTCGGGTCAAGACGTCTCGAAAATCTCGCGGGTCGGGTCAGGTCGGGTCAAGACGTCTCGAAAATCTCGCGGGTCGGGTCGGGTCGGGTCAAGACGTCTCTAAAATCTCGCGGGTCGGGTCGGGTCAGCTGACCCGACCCGACCCGACCCGCGAGATTTAACCCGACCCGTGAAAAGCCCTGAAAATTACCATCTAACGACATGCTTCTCGGCAACAACTTATGCCAGATTTGAAAGTTAGCGTTCACCTTTAAATAGTTATTTAACCGTTTTGCAACGATACCTGCGTCTTGGAGAAAAACTGCTTGGAAGTAGTACAAGGCTAAGAGGCTTGATGAACGATGCGCCTCCTGCACAAATTTGTGTGGAGAGGAGTGTGCTTCGCCTCGATAAGCCAGGCTTGAAGGTCGGGGTCCACCATGTTATCGTATCTCAAACACTCGACCAACTACGTGCCCCTGCTTAATGGCTTGTGCGCAAGCGTATACAGGCGTGCGCATTACCTCGATAAGCCAAACTTGAAGGTCGTCGTCCACCATGAAGTCGTAACCTAACAGCTCGAAGGCGTACGGCCTCCCACGCTTGTTCATGCCGGCGTGCGCCGCTGCAGCGACGGATATCGCCACCAGCGAGTGCATTTTTGGTCGCAGGGTCTGTTCAACCCACCCGGCTGCTTTCCCCTTGTGAATCGATCTGCCCATCCCCACGTCGGGATTAAAACAAGGCACAGTAGGTCATAACACGTTAGCTTACAGGCGGAGTGTTGAGAGCACGATTAAGCGAGACGAATTTGTAACGGTCTGAGAATTCGTACGTGGAGACAACAGGAACGTTTTTTTCCTCGGGGGGGTGCTCCAGCTAAATGCTGAATACAGAGTTGCGTATCGGACAAACGTGTCATACGGTGATCTAACGTTGGCATCGCGGCAGACGTCGAGGACATAACTATTCACGGCATCGACGGTGCCTGCGTTAAGGAGTTTCCCTTTGTGTACAAGGCGGAAGATCGCCGCATCATCGTAGCATTCATGCAACGTTAGCTATGCATTGTACAGTGTAACACCTGCAGTAGTAGTATTTTACTTTACTTCCAACGTGTTTTCTACTTGTAACCACTACATCGTTGTGGCTTTCGTGGCGTAAAACTTGCCTTGTATTTACCTCCGACGTGTTTTTTTTACCACGTACCACAATTTCCACACACTCTGACATGAACGCCGTCAAGACACGATAAGTTAGAGCGTTAAATCTCAAAAATTGAATCAATTCATACAAATTCACGACAAGAAACCTCCACCTTGTTTGTACCACGTACCACAGTTTCCAAACATTCTAAAAAGCACAACGTCAAGACACGGTAACTTGGAGGCTTAATTCCAAAACATGCAAGTAATCCATACAGACTCAAGACAGCTAATCACTTTCCAGCTTCAAGGGAGACGACTTGTATATAACAGATTATATGCCGGGTCTACCATCGGGCGGGGTGATAAATGTACTCATTCATACAAGTAAATAATTCAAGAACAAGGCTACCGGGTAGGGGGGACCCCCTGATTTTCAGTACCGGTCTTGAGCCACTGGCGCGAGTGACTCAGTACTCATGGACAAGAGATATTTAGGCGATGGTTTTGGGGGCAGCGTGCGAAGATAACCTTTCCATTGCGGACTGATTTCGTCAAGTTATATCATCAAAAAAATGTAAGACCGCAGAGGAACAGAGGGGTTACTGGGCTACTCGCGCGAGTGACCCCGAGCCAATGCAAAAGAAAACGGCCCCAAAAGGGGGACCCTTATGGTACCTTAGCCTGGGTCTCACATCTCATTCAGATTTTTGTTTGGGGGGGAATATTTAAGAGTCCCGAGTTCGTTACTATTTACCAGGTATTCATTTTCGGGATTTTAGGGACAACATGCGCTTTGCGTGCGGGAAGCATCTGACCCACCCGTCCCCGTCGAGCCAGTCCTGCAGGTCCGCAAGGGAGAGCTTGTTGCCGGGCTCGTCCTGGCCGTAGCTTGGGCTTCTTCGCTGAACCGCGTTGTTCGTGAGGTGGACAAACTAAATCCGTCGCAACATTCAGGGAGGAGAAACGAAAATACGTCGCAAACATACAACGGAGGACACACGATGGCGAGGAAGTAGATTAGGGTAGTTTGAAGCGTGTTTTCACGGCCTGATTATGTCGTTGCCAGACAGAGCTCAGGCCGTCATCCATCGTCCGAGAGTTAGGCTAGTAGTGCGGGCGCATGTGGACAATTTCTCGGCAGTGATTTGCATCAAATAAATGTGGCCCGGATCAGCACAAGAGAGAAACGCTGATTTTTATCGTACCGCTGGCTTACATCCTACCCATCCTTGCTTGCTGAAGGGATGATCACGACCCTCAACCGCTCGCAACGGCCGGAACAACAATGGTCACGACCCATAACCACTGAAAACCAATGTCATGTGGGTCGTCAGCCATTATGACGTGTAAGCCACGGTCACCGCAAAGCATCGGCTTCTAGCATCCCTTCGGTGGCTGTCGCATCCTTCGAAACCATGGGCCAATCAACACCGTGGGGCTGCAGAAGCCACCGCTTCGGCTTCGGCTCTCACCTTGTCCTTAGCCTTGCTTGGATCGTTACTGTACTTCACCGAGCTGGTTCGCATGTACGCGTCTCGGTGACACCAGGCCGTAAGAGGGCACGCCCCAACGCTGGCACTGTTTTCCCCTCGTTTTCCGCGAGCCTTTAGAGGTTCCCCCACGCTCTCGACCGATCTAGTTTCGGCTGAGTGGTCGTTTCCCCTGCTGCCATCCGCGCCGCTCTCGACCGCCCCAGTTTCGGTCGAGCGGTCGTTCACCCTGCTGCTATTTGAGCCGTGTTCGGGTGCCGTAGACTGTGATCGACGTCGCCAGGATCGGGTAGACGGATCGGCCACAACCAGAACAAAGAGGCGTATATCAAACTTGCGGCCTCGCACCAAAAGCGGCCGCTCGATGTAGCGTTGGACTATCCACCCGCTGCGGCCGGGCTTGCCGTGGGGAGAGTCCACTACGCTCAGGACTTCCTAGAAACACGCGGTGGGATGAAGGGCATCAGACTGGGCCCATGTTTGGTACGGCCGACGCTTTGACTTCTTGCGCTTTTAGTGATGTTTTCGTTTACTGCTGTAACCATGGTCCCAATCGAGTCCCAAGCAGAGCTCCCTCAAAACCGTCGGTAAAAAAACAAAGGGGTGCGATGCGCTGCGGATGTGGCGCTCAACTAGCAGATTGTTTGTCAACACGTTCTCACTAGAGTTCCCGAACAGCATCCGGTGGCTACGGCTTTTCTGGTGTGAGTAACCACAAAGTGTAGTCGCGCTAGCATGTCGACTTACTTCGCGTACGTGAGTCAGCGGCCGCAAACGCAGGCACCTCAACCTTGCGGTCAACGACAGAAAGTACACAAAAAGCAAAAATCGATCTAGTAGACATTGAATGTCTCGACGATGAATTTCCTCGAAACATTTATCGGGGGCGAGATAAGACTCGCGTTCTCGGTTGGAGTTCCACTGCTGGTGGCACAGGCAGGAAGAAGGGGGGTGGACGCGTGCTGCGGCAGGGGTAGCTGTTATTGGCCACGCAACCTGACTGACGTGGGCGCCCTCTGCTCAAGAACTACCTAATATCGCCGCAACCCCGCTTGTTTTGTGTACGATACTCTTCATTCTGTACCAAGGAGATGGGATTGCGCATCGAAGTACATAAGCATAGCAGCCATCCCACAGTAGGGGATGAGCAGCATCAGTCCCTGAGGTCCTCACATGAGGACTTCAATATCTCACCCGAAAAATTACTTCGAAGGCATTCGTTCTCACAACCCGACCAAGCTTCTATGCCTTACTCGTTGTTAATAGTCCCAAAAATATATTATCTCGTGAAATGACTTGATCAATGGCTGACACGTAGTTGCTCACTTGAGGAGCTCAATCGGACACAAACCTTACTAGTTAATCCGACAACTGCAACCCCTACCGTGGGATGAGTCATCATACATCACCGTTTTTCGTAAAGTTAGATTTTAGGCAACGCATGAAGCCTCCTCACGTGAGGAGCCCCAGAAAAAAAAGTGCTACACCGCTACCATACGTGAGCGGCGTCGGCGGTCACCTTCAAGGAGCAGCAAATGTGGATGCCGAAGCCACAGTTGGAGTTTGCGGCGGGCTTGACTACCCACGTAGGTGTGCCCCCTGCCGACCCTCCCAACGCGATGCCGCTTCTGCTTTCTCTCGCTTCTTCGCCACGTCCTTCGGCAGAGCTCCCTCGACTTCCATCTTTGTTCGTGGCACACTCGCCCGTTTCTCGTCCCCCGAGCGTTACCCCAGTGGCAAGTCGAACACTATCCAATTTCAAGGGCACTGGCCCACTCTGGCCTGGAACGTCATTTATTTCGTCGTCGGCGCCATGAACCGCTGGTTGGCACGTCCCTGGGGCGTGTCCCGGATCGTCAGTCTCCAAATGACGCCGCTCAACCTCCCGTTTGACTTCGGAGTCTTGGGGTGATCGAGGCAGCAAACCTGTCCTCCCATTAGCCTCCTTGTTGCAGACGCCGTTCTCGTCGATCAGGAGTTTCGATGCCCCGTCAGTATTCGGGGTTCTCGGCCGACGAGGCGGAGAGGGGAATACCGGCGACGTTGTTTGTGGCTTCTCAGAGCACGGTACGACTGCCCTCTCGGAAGGACGAGCCTCGGCGGTTTTCGTGATTGCAGAGGAAGGGTTGGTCTTCGCGTCCATAGCGACGCAACACGCCAGGAAGTCTGCACGCTCATCTCCAACTTTGGCTGCGCCGATAGGTGGTGTGCCAGCGTGTTGAAAGGCACCGCCTGCAAGGTAAAACGTCTCCGGTACGACGTCGGCTAGAGTGGGAATGCCTCCGGAAGCGCAGTAAGCTCGGAGGCTTTGCCACAGACCCTATAGAGAAAGTAGAAGTATAAAAAAATACAAAAAAAACGCGAAAAGCAATAGAACAATGATGTGATATGTATGATACTCGGTAAGCTCTACTTGTAAGGCATCCTACTTTTACCAGGCAGGGTTGTTGCATGCTAACGAGACTCCACGCATGCGGGTTGGGATGCATCGAAGATTTCCGGGAAGCGGAAATTCTTCGGTCTCTACTATCGCCCGATATTTGCTCCCATTGGTCTCTTTGCTCGCCAAAACGCGAGACGTGTCCGCGGATGGGAGGAAATTCCTTCCATGACAAAATACACTTCCAGCCCGCCCACAAGGAAAATCCCTACAAGAACCCCAGCCTAAGAATCCGGGGAAAATAAGAAAAGTTGTGCTGGTTGTACTGAAATTAGTGTAGAATACACCCTTTCTCGGAATAAGAAATCTAGCCTAGGTCCGTATACTGGCTTCTTCTCAGAAGGCTGGCACTGCATACTCACATATGTATGTGAGCGGCATTCCAGTGTGACGCGACGGCAATAGCGCACCCCAGCGCACGTTGGCAATTGGGAGGACACGATTCCGAATTATGGGTAGGTTGAATATACTCGGAGCATCAGCCGCGAGCAATCGCCAAAATCATGTGCGTAGGAACACGTGTAGGTGGAAGTTAGGTGCTGCATGCACCTGCCACGGCAACCAACGCCCGACGTCCCAGGTGGGCTCGTCTTCAGTCGGAGATAATCCAACATGAATATTTCTAACCATGCCCATGACTGCTGTTTACCTCGCTCAGCTACTTGCAACGTGTCAGGTCCAGAGCCATTGATCGCGCTAGCGTGTCCGTCGAGACCCTCTAGGCTAGGGGCAACGGTTAAAGCGGTCTGCCTCGCAAAGATAGAAACAACAAAGGAAACTATAATGGCTGCCATGCAAGCAAAGCCGGAAAAACAACCCCACCCACAGCAGTTAAGTTTATCAAGACGCTGGGAGAATAGCGAGCCTCCCGGATTGGCAACAGGGCAGAGTCTGGGAACGACCATGGAAAATCCGCCATCCCAGCGTTTGATAAAGAGCAAGAACTCCTTCGAGCGGAGATGTCCAGAAACTGCGGCGGCAGCGGGGGAGAGGACCCCATGGGTCGATCTCGTCCACCATGCTACCGTCAGAATCACAAGCTCGCACCTCGCTGGTGGCCCCACCGCTGGCAGCTGGGGGGAGGGGTGGGGGGGGGGGGTGACTGCGTCCACTTCTCCCGGACGCAACTGCCCCGACGACCTTCTTCCGACATTTCAGATGGACCTAGCTTGACCCTGACAAAATAGAACACGGGTCCTGCCGATCACGATCGTGAGCGCTGTTTACCTCGGCTAACTGCATAACGCCTGTCAAGCCCCGGAGTATCGATCATGAGGGCGGCGGGCGCATCCTCTGGCAGTTCTTAGAGGTAAAATGAAATGATTTCTTCGGACCTCGCATTAATGTACCCCGCTCTCTGCATGCCTTACGATGGGGAACTCTACTAACAACCTCGGGCCGCTAGGCAGCTGCAACGCTTTTTGATCAGCAGCGCACAGAACCAAAAGGTGATGCAAGTAGTGTTCGCTGATTAGAGCGCACCAAATGAAAGCTTCCATGTGGGCCGCGCAGTACACGGAGGGATCCTTCCATCGCACCTTCTTCGAGACGAGCGCAGCATTAAACTCAAAGTGGTTCACAGCCTGCCGCACGTTGGCATCCAGATTGGTCCCTTCGATGACCGGTCTTGACCCATACATTTCCCACCACAAATTAAAAGTTTTGTTGCTGCAAAACAATCACCGAATCCGCAAAAAATAAGGCGTGGACAGCGAGCATGAACGGTAGGTAGGGGGCATTATTGGTACCACTGGAGAAAAAACAAATTGTTACCCGCAGGTGTCTGATTGGTCAACGTTGTTGACCTTTTCTTAGACCCTTTTATGTCAACCAAAATCATGATAATTCGGTATGGTATCATAGCAAAGCTTACTCAAATCAGGCTGGTACTGCTCTCACTTTGGTTTGCTGCGCTCTGGTGCTGTCATAACGATGCCTGCTGGGCTGCGGTTTGCTGGGTGCACTTCATGCTTGCGTAAGTGATCAACCACGTGCGGGTTGATCGTTCGGCAGCATAGCTGCAGTGTCATCAGCCGTCTAAGCAGAGCGATCAAAACTACATGTATCATCACGCCACGCGTGTGTCTTACGTGCCATTCGGTGCCACTTTGGACGCATCCCCAATCCTACCAGCCTGGGTTGTTTCGTGTGCCTTCACTCTGTAGTAATAGCCATGTTTATTCGACACGTTTTCCTTCTGACGTCTCAAAGCTGAAAAAAGAAGTGTTGTGATTCGTGGGGAACTATTTCGATGACACGCACACGTGATGTCACCCAAGGCGATGTAAATTTCTGCACATGCAACAACATGCAACAAAAGCGAACAGCTTCTACCTGCTCGGCTGTGGTGATCGGCAACGAGTAACGATAGATTTGGTAAGGCTCGAAATTGCGGAGGTTTACCAAGGGCGTGACGTGGTTCGCCGTTGAACGGTGGGACATCGACGTTGCGATCGGTCCGTCCGGTTATCCTCGATCAATTACGCCGACTGCTGTCCTGGGCCAACAATGACAATAGTCGTGGTACTTTTCGTTTCGGGATGGTGTCCGTCCGGCAAAAGACGATCGTCACGAGCGTCGTCGTCGGTATTAAGGGTGACACAAGCAGATGCAACGCGGTTTCCACCACGCGAACGCGTTGCTGAGTGGGAATCCTACAACATGTCCTGCCTCGTCCTTGCGAAAAGACAAAATGCGAGCCACTCGGTCGTCTTGTTCGCGCGGCCGTGAACCCACGGCGGTAGCGCACTCTGCCGAAAGCTTGTTCGTCAGCAGGTGCTACGTGTTGAGCAACTTACGTCACCATGATATAGGTTTGGGCGTTAGAATGAACCAAACCTGGTTGACCAAGGCTACCACAGAGGTAGCAGTTATTGGCCAAGGTAATTTCTGAGTGATGACGGGACTTCTTAACGCAAGATCATCGGAATGCCCCGTTCGTATTGCAAAATGGTTGTTTTGCATACCTAGGCCACGGGTTCGTCAACCGGATTGCAGTTTCAGTTTTCTCAAAATGGGCGTTTTTGGGTGAAGGTACTATTAATAATACCAATGAGCACATTATTGAATTGAGGAGCCTCCGAAGGCACAAAAAAATCGTGTATCTCTACCGTAGCAGTAGAGCTTGGGTCACCTTCGGGGCATGATTCCTAAGCGGCTGGGAGATACTATCGGCAGCTGCTCTGGCTACCCATTTTTTTGAAGTGTTGTTCTACTACGTGATATTCACCGCCGACACATGGTTGTTTTGTTACTCCTCGCCAACACAACGTGTCCACATCCATTTTTGAGAGAGGTGCATATCCGCTCTCGCTGTGTTGAACATGGGGCTACCCTCCCTACACCCGTAGGCTTGGCCTGTTGAGCTCATTCGGGCACGTGACTGGCGTAACCCAATGGGTAGCGAATTTCGAACAACAACAAAAATACGTTTGATGTCTTTGCACTCTTGTCTCGACAATTGCACTCACCTGTATCCGACGCTTGTTCCCTTGCCACCACGAGCGCCTTTCATGCTCCTTTTCCGACTGAGTGCATTGCTGCTGCGTACGACAGCTGCAGTCGTTGCGTTCTCCTCCTTTCGAGCGGGACCCCACCAAGGCCTCCGACGAAACGCCGCCAGGACTGCCCTTGAGTTGTTCCCGGGAATGACCACATACTGGGGCGCGCATCACAAAGGCATGGGCAACAACGTAAGCATACATGTGCTTTACATTTGAATGAACGGCGGCACAGATTGCGTGATACTTCTATGACGGCTTCTTCGCATTCGACTAACACCATTTCAGAGCGACATCGTTTTTGTGCATTCGTCGTGAGCACTAGTTCAGCCCCATGCTTCCCGGCGGCTTCTCTGTACCGACGTCTTCGCGCGCACATAGGACTTTTTTATAGCTCCGATATAGGCATGCTGCACACATCGCAAGTGCTACATATGGCATAAACATCACAGGTAAGTGCTGACCGTGTGGGGCAAATAGCAATACAACCTCTTTGTGAATGATCTTGCGCGTCTCGGCAATACAGTAGTTATCGGGACTAATAAGTCGTCTGACACGTGTTCTAAAGGCAAACACGCCTACAGTACAGCACTCTTCACCGTGGGGTTACTTTCCCTCTCGCCTTGCCTCTTTCGCCAACATGCTGTAACCGTTTTGACACTACTGCCGCGCGCGCCCACTCCTCACAAGCGTTCGGCGGTTCTACGGCACTATATTCCTAGTTTGTAGTACACCCAGCACACCCTCGTCTTCATGTATGGGTGGAGAAGGTGCGTGACACAACCAGCAGAACACTGGGTCTCGTGACGCGCCGAGTCATGGCCGTCGCGTGCTGAGTATTGCCGACATCCCCGAGGCCGTTTCGGGCGAGCAAGTCAGCCTTGTCACTGTCCAGAATTCAAACTACGACTCAGGCAGCTGACTGGCCGTCACAATCCATGCCAGAGGCCGATGGCTCTTTCTAGAAGATTGGTGCTATAGGGCTAGTATGTAGAGCCGTTGAGGTCTCGCGGCACCCAGGCAGGGTAGTGTACTGATATTCTGTCTCTCTGTCTGTCTGCCTGCCTGTCTGTCTGCCTGTCTGCCTGTCTGTCTGTCTGTCTGTCTGTCTGTCTGTCTGTCTGTCTGTCTGTCTGTCTGTCTGTCTGTCTGTCTGTCTGTCTGTCTGTCTGTCTGTCTGTCTGTCTGTCTGTCTGTCTGTCTGTCTGTTTGTCTGTCTGTCTGTCTGTCTGTCTGTCTGTCTGTCTGTCTGTCTGTCTGTCTGTCTGTCTATCTGTCTGTCTGTCTGTCCGTCTGTCTGTCTGACTGTCCGTCTGCCTGTCCGTCTGTCTGTCTGTCTGCCATCATAATCTCGCGACCCAGAGCGCTTCAGCACCGCCTCGCGGGATGGATATATAGGGTGGACGACCCAAGAAATGGAACACTTAGTCTCATGTCGTGCAACAGTGTATGCAGTATGGCACGCTGAACTCATATATACCAGGCAGCAGTAATAATAGTACGTACCCTCTGGTACCAGGTACATACGTAAGGTACCAGTACTTGCTAAGGCAGTACTAGGCATAGTAGTATTTTACGTACGAACAAGACACCACACATAATCGTACGCACGTATGCCGTGCCAAACCACTTGCTGCACCTCAGCAACACCATGGCCTACCGCGTTCTCGGCCCGCTGGCTCTGCCAGTCGACTTTTGGTGGTGCTTCCCCCTCGCACCAGCGCCCCCCCCTTTTCGAGATTCCGGAGCTTGCTGGCAAGGCCCATAACCCCTATCAATGTTTTACGTCATGCATTTATGGAGTGACCTTGTATCCCGCCCACATGATTGTTCACCACGTTATGGCACCGCGGCCCTTGTGCCACGGGCTGAGCCGTGGCCGCACCGCAAGAAAATAAAATACAACGGTCACGAACGAGGCGCCCTGTCTTCTACGACAGTCGCTAGGCGGGCTTCGGCAGATACTGCACTACGCGAAAAAAGAACAATGTATGTATCGCGCTCGTATACATGCGTGGTGATTGCTCCTCGGGCGCGTGTGGGGGGGTAGGTAGCCCGCAATGCTGTCTTCAAACACTGAGCACGGTGCAGCGCAGCGTAGCCACCTCCACAACAAGATACGTGCCACTCTAGACTTAAATATAAGAACCGTTTAAATATTAATTATAATATAAACCAGTTATTACACTTAATAATATGGGGAAAACGCAAACGGGTGGAGAATCAAAGCCGAGCACGGTGCAGCGCAGCGTAACCACCTCCACAACAAGATACGTGCCACTCTAGACTTAAATATAAGAACCGTTTAAATATTAATTATAATATAAACCAGTTATTACACTTAATAATATGGGGAAAACGCAAACGGGTCAAGAATCAAAGCCGAGCACGGTGCAGCGCAGCGTAACCTCCTCCACAACAAGATACGTGCCACTCTAGACTTAAATATAAGAACCGTTTAAATATTAATTGTAATATAAACCAGTTATTACACTTAATAATACGGGGAAAACGCAAACGGGTCAAGAATCAAAGGCCGCACATTCAATATGCGTCCGCATATCCGCCGCCACTTCTCACCTTATATCGCACTGGAAGCGAGAAGTCGCCACTCCGCCGACGCAAGAGAGACCCGCGTCGTACCGGGGACGGGTCTGGTGTTGCTACGCGTTCGTCAACAGGACGGGACGCCGACAAAGATAGTGATCGCCTCGGTGGTAAACTGACAGTTACTTTTCCCTTGCCCGCATGAGGGCTTTCTTTCTTCGCAGTTTTCGTCTTGGTCACCCTTTCAGCCGCAGACTTGTGCCCCTCGTTGGACAGCTTCTGTGTCGGCGTTGCCAACAATGGTGTATTGTCTAACCTGGGAAGCTTTAGAGGAGACCTCGACACGTGTGGATCGGCTGTCATAGCATATTGGGATCCTGCGAGAGAGTCCGCCCTTCAGCTGTAGATTTCAGCCCAGGAGGGGTTATCAGTTTTCGATTTTTCTCAGAGGCGTGTTGTTTTGGGATGCATGTTGTAGTAACCCTCTTCTTTTTCGCACACTTCTACGTTCCAGCTTCTGGACAAGCCATGGTCGCAGGTGTCATCCCTTCTTCCCCCCGGTTCTTACCTTCATTTTTTATCGCGCGTAGGGTTCAGTACTCCCACTGCTCGTCGATTTTTCATCGATTGTTGCTAACTCACGCTCTCGCGCTTTCCGCAAGTCAATTTGAGCACAAGAAAAAGTCCCAACGAATTTTTACGAGTACAGTAAATCAGTATACACTCGGCGGGCTCGAACTCTCGCGTAACTGACCTATACCAGGCTCGAGGATAACCTGATACGCCACCGCGACCGAGGGATACTCGCAATGCCTTGTATGATATGAACAACATTGTAGGTGGAACTCCTAAACCATGTGGCATCGGGACCAGGGCCCGTGGGTCAGCGCCTGCCAGGACAGCAGTCTTCTGCAGGAGGGGATGTTAACGAGCAGTTCCCACCACTACAATAACGTCTTGCAGATGCAAAACCATTTGGTTCATAAGAGCATTTTTTTGTTTTTTTGAACTGCGAGCTAGGGGTGTCACCCGCCGGGAAAAACAGGAACCGGGTACCCGGTGGGGTCTCCGTAGTTGTACCCGGGTACCCGTACGGGTACCCGGGTATCCGGGTACCCGGGTACCCGTATCCATCCCATCCACTGCTGTAGTCGAACGGGGGGTACAGACGGGAAGCGGGCTCACCTTCTTTCTGAATCAGCCATGTAAGGCATTAGTATCACATGTGCTTCGGGCTTCTGTTCCCCGTGTAAAACAACCGGCGTCCCAGCGTACGGGCCGACACAAACTCTTATTTCTCCATGAACTACTATTATGTATCGTTCGTATGTATTTCTTTTGTACGCCGCGATCTGCACAAAGGTACGGTAGTTGGTCCAAGTACATGCATTTCGTGAAGTACAGAAAATCAAACGGAACACGAGAGAGACGACAGTAAAACAGGAACAACGCCGGACTGCTTGCTGCTGCCTCGAGCGTGAAAAGTTCAACAACTTGGTGAACACCCCCCCTGTACCCACGAAGCCCAGTAGGATTTCCTACCTCCCCACTACTACTCCTTTCCTACCTCCTCCCTCCGCCCTTACAAAGCACAGTGGACAGGCGGGATAGGGACTGTGCCGTTGTCGCTTGGCCGCGTCGGCGGCAAACTAAATTCTCGACGTAAGAAACAATCCAGAATTATTTACTTGTCGAGGAGACCCGACGCTACAGCCGAACGCACAGCCCTGTTCCATCTCCCGACGGTGTAGTGGTACGCCTAATTGTTTGAATACTTTGGGGGTTCCGTGTATTGAATGGTAGGGGGGTAACCCATGCGATACCCGGGTACTGAAAAAGTGGAACCGGGTACCCGTGGGGAGCTCAATACCCGGGTACCCGTATCGGGTACCCGGGTATTTTCCCGGCGGGTGACACCCCAACTGCGAGCGCATGATGAGCATTTTGATATGCCCGCGACGGCGGTAATCTGCTATGCATGTCAGGAGAAGTGGGATCGGTCGGGGAACCCCGTGCCGAAAGTGGATATGCCGTTGGTTTTCTTGTTCGGGTCCGGCTACCGCTGCTCAGCGTGAGTTGAACTTGCTACATCTCGATGTACTGCTGTAGTCTAGACTATACTTGCCTACATGCCTGGCATACCACAAGGCCACATAAGATACACAAAGGCGTATGTTTAGAGAGCATAGCTACCAACAAAGGTATCTGTACCAGTGTCGCACAGCAGTGCGTGTAATAGGGCTTTCACTTTCCTGAGTTCGTCTCTCCCCTCCTTTAGCTCCTGCATTAGAGGTATCCCTGCCTGCTGAGCGTCATCTTGGCTGAGCATGAGCCACAAGGCACTTCGTTCCGCGGGCGGCATTCGCCGTGCTCTACGCTCGCTCAGAACAAATTTAACAAATTACAAGGGCTCCGCATGGGCGCCGGCATTCGCCGGCGCCCATGCTTCGGGTAGGGCAGGGCAGCACTTCGACAACTTCAGGTGTAGCTGTCCGATTTGGCATGCATTGAACTTTAAAGTAATGCCAAGAGTTTAATACGAACATGGGATTGTGAAAGTCATGATTTGACAGAAAAAATACGTAACATTATACTATACAACAAAGAAGGCAAGGATAGGCGAAACACACTATGTTAAATGCGCCGTCAAGTAAAAGTTGGCGTCTATCAAACAAAAATACCGAAAATAGTATTATTGAGAACCTGCGTCGCCTCTAGGCGAAACGAAAGATGCCTTGGCATTAATGAAGAGACTGCACTGCTGTCCCCGTGGCAATGGAGGTTCGAAGTCGACAGGATGCAAAGTCGGTTTGCATCAAACGTCGACATGAAGACATGTCAGCCGGCGAGGTTTTGGAAGAAGTTTGCTTTGTTAGTTACGTGAAGGCTGTCGCATTGATTGGTCTGCGTGGTTGCGGGCGTGGAGAAAAACGAAGAAGAGGAGGGCGATCTCTCGTTGCGTCGGCGTTGTCTAAGATAGGTGCGGGGGTGGCTTTGCTCGTACGGGAGGTTGGCGTAGCGCTTCTTCTCTGTTTTTTCTCGAGAAGGCGGGATATGTGTGTCTGCTATCTTTGCTTCGTGGGTGCTTTCACGTTGTCGAAATCGGACGCGTCCCCTCAATACATAATATCCGGAGTGTCTCTACCATGACGACTGCTGATGGTGCCGTGCGTATTTCCCAGAGACTTGACATATTATTTACTGGTAGAAATAATCATATACCTTTCTTTGCAACATTTTTTTTTCTTCATCCCATTTATCATCCCCGCACCATTCTCGCGCTCCCTCCCAGTAGTAACTCAGATCCGGGGTCACATAGCGGGCCCTCCTCCTCCCTCCCCACTTCGGCACGTGCCTTCATTTTTACCGCGAGGAGAATCGAGCATTTTCTTCCCTCGTCGACTCGCGTCGATTTGTACCTAGCAGGCGCTCTCAGCAGTTGATCTCTTTTTTTGATTGCATTTTTGCAAATTAGGTCATATTCATCGTGGTGGGTGTCGAAGTCAAGGACAACCAAACGTTGTTGGTATTCGAGGGTAAAACCACTAGACCACCGGGGCGGCCGGCTGACAACTGATTAAAACAAAACAGGATCTTTGCATAGGGTTCGAAATCGTGTGGGCAGAAAAACCAAATTTGCAGGAAGCAGCTGAAAGGTCAAGAAACAGGCAATATTTCAGTTGTTGTTCTCACATTAACTCGCACAATCCAGTCCGTGGTCACAGGACTGGTTCCAGTCACTCTGGAGCAGAGAAATACCCTAGGGAAAAACACAAACAACCCAAGGTGGTACACGCATAAATCACAGCTGACGCAATTCATGCCTCCACCAGAAACATATAAAAGTGAGATCGGGAGTCAGTATACGATGTGCCAGGTCCATACCGGCGCATACGTCTCATTACTCGCGCCTGGGAAAACCGACTATACCGCTTGCCACCCAATAAAGACTACCACGTATATATCACACGTAGTATCTATCACTACGCATACGCACAACAGACGCAAGTCAGTTGGAAAAAGGAAACAAAGAACAAAGAAGAGAAAGGAAAGGAAACGGGTGCATGGGGCCAAGAAAAAGAAAAGAAAAATAAATTTTGGGGGGTCTACTGGCGAGGCTGCCACCAGAACGGGATGTCACATGTCACGTGGTCTTTCGACGGTCTACAGCAGCAGTAGTACTACGAACGACTTCCGATACACCCACCGAAGCACGGACTACCGGCCAATTACGCGATCGACAGCTGGCCGTGGTTGTCACGTGTCTCTGTGTTGGGGGCCCCTGCCCTGCCTCTCGTTGGCTCTTGAGAGTGATGCGTGTACGACTAAACTTGCCAACGAACGGCACTCGCATTGCACTTTGAGCTATCTGCTGTAGTTCTGGTTGCTACTTGTTGCTGCATTATGTGCTAGACGTTTCGCCCTTCGGCTACTGCTGCTACACTTGTTGTTGTGTGTTTGCCAATGTCGTCAGTTGGCGTTCATGCTCGTCGTACATACTGCTGTTCTCACCGAGTACGTGCGGGTTTCCTCGTACCTCAACCGTACGACGACGAGCTCAAAACAGAAGGGAGGTGACATGAAATGGCATGGACAATGGCCACATAGAAGCGAGCACAGCGGGATAGTTCGCTGCGAATCAACCGCACTCGTTCATGCCTACAGCAGAGGCTGGCTGGAGTGTCAGCGGCCGTGCTAAAGCCAGGGCCAAAGGCCGAACAGACGGCTCTTCTACCTGCGTGGTACTGCACTTTGAGCTATCTGCTGTAGTTCTGGTTGCTACTAGTTGCTGCATTATGTGCTAGACGTTTCGCCCTTCGGCTACTGCTGCTGCACCTGCTGTTTTGTGCTTGCCAATGTCGTCAATTGGCGTTCATGCTCGTCGTACATACTGCTGTTCTCACCGAGTACGTACGGGTTCCCTCGTACCTCAACCGTACGACGACGAGCTCAAAACAGAAGGGAGGTGACATGAAATGGCATGGACAATGGCCACATAGAAGCGAGCACAGCGGGATAGTTCGCTGCGAATCAACCGCACTCGTTCATGCCTACAGCAGAGGCTGGCTGGAGTGTCAGCGGCCGTGCTAAAGCCAGGGCCAAAGGCCGAAGAGACGGCTCTTCTACCTGCGTGGTACTGCACTTTGAGCTATCTGCTGTAGTTCTGGTTGCTACTAGTTGCTGCATTATGTGCTAGACGTTTCGCCCTTCGGCTACTGCTGCTGCACCTGCTGTTTTGTGCTTGCCAATGTCGTCAGTTGGCGTTCATGCTCGTCGTACATACTGCTGTTCTCACCGAGTACGTACGGGTTCCCTCGTACCTCAACCGTACGACGACGAGCTCAAAACAGAAGGGAGGTGACATGAAATGGCATGGACAATGGCCACATAGAAGCGAGCACAGCGGGATAGTTCGCTGCGAATCAACCGCACTCGTTCATGCCCACAGCAGAGGCTGGCTGGAGTGCCAGCGGCCGTGCTAAAGCCAGGGCCAAAGGCCGAACAGACGGCTGTACCTGCTCCGTTTTGTCTCGAAATTCTGTTACGTGAAAGTATCATGATTTGGGAGTTATTTGGTCACGAAACGTCTTGCCGTCGGTAATTTGTGTCACGAAGTTGTTGGATATCGTCGGTAAGTTGTGTCACGTTTTAGGTGAACCCACACTAAAAAATTGAATTTCCAGCTGGCAAAACGAGCAGAAACAAAAGCAATAAAATGCCGTGCAAGAAACCAAACGAACTAGTAAAAAAGTACAGCAAAGAAACTAACGCTCGAGAGTATGCCACCGCAAAATTCCAAACATTATCACGTACCGTTTGGAAATGATGCCAATTTTGTAAATCATTCAGGCGTTGCAGCCATGAAGATTCAACAATTTTTGCAAAATTCCTCCTCGACACTCGCTCGTCTCGCTCAGCGCCCGTCCGCGTTCACGTCGATGTGCGGAACGGACACGGCAGGGCGAGGGACGTTGGAGCCGCCGCCCGAAGGCGGCGCTCGAACCAAGCCATATTCGACCGAGAATTCCAGTTCCGCGAATCGCATACTTAGGCCGAGACAAAAAACTCCTGACCAAAGTCCATGACACCAAGGAATGACTCGATATTCAAGGAATGGTTTTATATATATTTATGTGAAGCGGACAGGTCTGTGATTGATTGTAGGGGCAAGCAAGCGACTTGAAAAAGCCAAGAGCCTTGCCGCCATGCTCCAAGAAAACAACCGGTACCCCAAATGCATGAGTACATTATGTACCTGGTATCTAGATGTGTTACTTGCGATATATATTATATATATGTATTGGTCTCGAAGTTTGTGACTACGTACAGAGCTTGTCTCTCTAGGATGACGAATCGGCACGGTCACTGAGTTTGCTGCGCGTCGATGGGTGGAAAAAACAGTTTGATACGGCACACTAAGCAGCATGGAACATGTGGTTGAAGTGGCAGCAACGAGATGGCTGTTTTTACTCGCGTCATTCACACCTTACAATTTTTTTTTTTTTTTTTTTCGCACACTCCTACTTTTCAGCTTCTGGACAAGCCGTGGTCACAGGTGTCCTCCCTTCTCCCCCCCGGTTCTTGCCTTCAATTTTTATCGCGCATAGGGTTCAGCAATCCCACTGCTCGTCGATTTACATACGACCTGCTAAAAACAGTTTTTTGCGTCTAGCGTAACGGCGGACCGTCACAAGCCTCAGGCCATTTCTTACACAGTCGGATTAGTCAGTTGAGAACGGTCTTTTTCGCCTGAAGCCCAAATCGGGCTATCTTACACAGTCGAAAAAAGGCTTTTTCGGCTCAAGTTTTTCGACTGAGTTTTCCGGCGGGGGGATCCAGTCGAAAACCTTGATTTTTTCGACTGGATCTGCCAGTCGAAAAAACTCCGTCGAAAAATTTACACCAGCTTTTTTAACCCATCGCACCGCTCATCCCACCACAAAGCACACACCCGCACGCCCACACAACACCAATACCAGGTACCACACCGCAATATCACACAACAGCGCCGACGCTGCCTTGGCTATCACTGCTGTTGTTTCTCGCCAAAAGCCAGTGTGGCGCACTCCTAGCTCCGCTCGCCAGCAGCGTGTATCACACGACGGCAGCAGTGCGCGATATCGATGTAATTTTGCCAACAACGGCCAGGCCTGCTGTAGCTTTGGCGGCTCTCGGCTGAGTGCAACGCCACGGACGTAGCTTTGGCGGCTTTCGGCTAAGTCCAACGCCACCAATCCGCTTGGACGAAGGATCGTCGCGCGCGAAGCAGGCGTTGCTCGCGAAGAACGCGCGAAGCACAGCTGACAGAGCTGTCAACCGATTTTCGACTACCATACAGCAGTACTCCCTCACACCAACCGCCTCAAGGAAGAGCGCCAAAACTATAAAATCAACTCGACTGATTATATGAAGAAAGACAAAAAGAATCCAGTCGAAAAGGGCCGTTTTCGACTGGCGGGATCCGACTGTGTAAGAAATGGCCTCAGTATCAGCGTTACTTGGCAAAAACGAAATTTGTTGTTGGTGGCTTTATAACGCATTATTCAACGAAAAACAACAGCGATGGAAAAATGAAACATCAACACTCATACACGGTGGCTCTCGGCAACACATGTCACTGTGCTTACTTGCGTTATCGCACTCAGCTATCTCGTCGACACTAACGTACCGCTAAATGTACTTTGCTGCTCTGTGCAGGGCCGATTGCAGGCTGCTCAGCTGTGCTTGCGGTACGTAGATACGCGGCTATCGGAGCTTGGTTTGTGCCTTCATTTCGTCGTGTGCGCAAAAAAAACAACAAAATAAGGGAAATAATCAAAAAGAAGAAAATAAGCAGCCCAGGGATCGATGCCAAAGGGATTATTTCCCCGTCGGCTATTTGGCGCTGAGAGTAGTTTGGAGGCCAGAAAACTGCCGAGGGTGGCCTGCGAAGGCGTAGACATCACAGTAAGTGAGTTTACTTTGTATGTTCATGTTCTGGCGCAAACCATGCTAGCGGCCTCCCACCTCTGCCGTACAGCAGTACGCATCACCGTGGTATATATGATTCGACCTGGCGAGAAACGGGAATGCCGACGGACCCAGGCTGGATTGCTTAGGACCCTTTTGGAGGAAAGGGCACATTCTACACCAAGTTCACTAAGCGGCTTCCGACCATCGTATGATAGTTTCCTGTAAATATCAGCCTGGCTTTCTTGTGTGTGCCTATTTTCTTAGTAGGTGTCGTGTGCTATTAATACTACTGCAGGCTACTCCTGTGCCAAGGTATGAACATGAAGTGACGTGGGTCGAAAGCCGCGGGTGAGCGAGTAAGATCAAGGAGAAATCGCTCCCGCGCGAGAGTGCACACCGCAATCATGCATATCACGATATAGAAGCTAACGAATGATTTTGCAACCTCTACGGTCCGGCCGTGGTATTGATGGCACCAGTCTCTCGTCGAATTGTCTCGCCAATGGTGGTTCTCCTCTGCCTCATGCTCTCAGCGGCGTCACTGGCGGAGCAATCTCGCAAGAACATCCCTGTTTCAATTTTCACACCGTTTGGGTCTCATTTTTGTGGACAAAAGCAATAACAAGCGTCATGCGATAATTAACGTCACATAATACGAATACCGCACCAGATACACGCGGGGTTTCGCCGCGGTGTGTTGATGCCCGCCGCCGGTTCCGGGTATGCCTGAGTTGCTGAGAGACTTGTAAAGGTACGATATCGCAGGCGGTGGCCGTAAAAGCGACAATGGTCCTGCCAAGTCGCTCGCCCTTGGTAATATTGGCGCGTCGTGCAGTAGCAGCTGCGTTAATTATGTAGTAACGTGTTCACCATCAGCAGGCAGTACGCTTGGACAACGGCCGATCACGCTCGGGTACTACTGCGTACGTGCAGCAGCAGGCAACAGCAGCAGCAAAGAGCGGCAGCAGCAGCAGCAGAAGCAGCGCTCCTCGTACTAACCGCAGTGCGGTGCCAGCGCAGAGAACCAACCACAAGCGGTGTTCGTCGTCGTTATCATATGAAGCAGCAGCCGTGGTATCTACTCGCAGGCACGTACAATAACAGCAACAATCTTAGCCAACCGTCGATTATCCGTGTTGGACCACGTATATCCAGCAGCAGCAGCAGCGGCGGCAGCAGTAGCAACAGAGAAGCAGCAGCAACCGCAGCGGCAGCAGTAGCAACAGAGAAGCAGCAGCAACCGCAGCAGCACTGCAGCAGCAGCGTGCGTCTTTAGCAGCAGCTGCGGAAATACACACGCACATACCGCATACATGATCCTCTTGAAGACGCACTATGTACGTCGAATCCCCCAAAACAATGAGGTCGACCATCAACTCTGCCACTTTGGAGAGCCTCTATTGTTTCTTGGGCCCATGCCGAGTGCCACGTTACGGAATCAAGTGCTCCCTAGCCAAAACCGGCAAATATATTTCCATTCAGACGAGAGTCGCCGGCAGACGAGTTTCCTATAAAAGCACGTCCCTTGCTTCATTCCTTGGCGCAGCATCATTCATCACGGCGGCATCACGGCAGCTGCGGCACACAGTCAGTACGACTGAAACGATCTATTTCCAGGAATGATAACCAACGAGCCCGCTTTTCGCCTGGAACGACGCCACGTTTCGTAACCGTGGCCTACATCGCCGTTCATGATATGACGTGGGGACGAACACTCCCCTGCCGCTCCACAAAAGGCCTCACGGTACAGTGTCGGCATGACACGTTCCGCGCCGACCAAGGGCAGGAAATAGTTCCGGCTCAGTGCCGGCTGCACTTGTTCGACTTTTGTGCCAAAAGCAATGCGAACAACGACTCAACTAAGCTGTCCTACGAAATCAGCCGTGTAAGTATCCCCTCGTTCTTCCCTCGCGTTCGGTGCAAGCAATTTCTGCCTGGTCAGCGAATACACGACGTGCTCTGTCTCGGCATGGCAGGGATGCGAGGATCTATGGTTTTTCTACTTAGGCCGTGCATGCCATTGAGTCCACCCCCCCCCCCCCCGCCGCTGCCGCGCTCGCTCGCTCGTGTGTATCCTTCCCCTGCAAACATGTATCATCACGTCCACGCCCAGGACTGGGCGTCCTTCGACCGTACCAAGACGACGTGATTCGACGAGCCGTGAGTCTGTACGGGCAGGGGACACGTCGGCTGCTTGTGCCGTTGGCGACGGGCCTGGGCAAGACCGTAATTTTCACGCACCTGCCTCAGGTAAGAGGAACTTTTCTGGTTGAGAGCGAAAATAGTCGTGTGCTATTTCGTTTAGGGGAGGAAATCATTCATCATCACCTGTAAACTTCCAGACTGGTGGAGAGAAGATATGCCTCGAGGGACAGATTCATGGCGTGCCCGTGGTGCGGTGGCTTGCATTATTGACAAGCACTGTAGCGGGTATGTTCTGCTATTAGACTATAGAGCGCAGCAACGCCGTACCTTGGCATGACGTTTGTCGTGCAAGACTAGACGATACACAACCGATCGCAGGATCCCTTTTGCGTGTGTTTACTTCACCTGAGTGAGACGATGCCCTCTGGTTGGACGGGCTACTTTTCCCGGCAAACTTTCGCTTGGATACAGTAGATATTTTGGGTGTTAATAATTTGTAGTTGGACATGAAATTTGTGAACAAAACATGGAGATCTACACTTGTATATATTGCTTGCCGCTTTTCTGCTGCTGGGTGTATTCTAACCCGCCACCCAGGGTACCCTCTGGAAGCTTTCTCGAGACGCGATTTTGTCCGCGATGTTGCCGGCATGGGCTGAAATCGCCAGCGAGATTCGTGTAGAAATAGACTGTGCACTAACCCACACCATAGCCCCTTAACCGTTTTCTAACTGCAGCTAATATATCGACTTCTTTTCATACCATTTGACCCTTAAAACGTCGCCCAACTCTTTATCGGTTGATCGATGGTGAACCAACTCTCGTAAGGGTTGATCAACTGTGGATCAGCTCATATACGGGTTGATCGATCGTGGATCATCTTTCATGAGGGTTGATCAAGTCGTAGTCATATTTTTAATCCTGCTCTGTCCGATGGTATGCACTCAAGCCGATTCAGCCCAGCTCAGTGTTCAGTCCACTCTAGCGTACTGTACTCGAATCCAATCAACCCCGCTCGATGTCTGATCCAATCTAATCCAATCGATCCAGCCTCAATTCGATCATATCCAATTCCACCCAACCCGATTCCACACACTTCAACCCAGACACCCAAGTCCAGCCCACTCCGGTCGATCCAAAGCTGTTCTGAGCCAATCCCCCTAATTCAATCCAATCCGATCCGATGCTGTCCAATCCAATCCAATCCAATCCAATTCAATCAAATACATTCCAATCAAACTCAATCCAACCCAATCCTTCAATACCTGGTATATTCTAATTTGAGCCGTGACCTGATCGATCCGATTAAATTAGGCGTTTCCAGAGCTATGCCGAAGAGGGATCGTGGTGCTGGTCCATCGCAACGAGCTCGTGCAGCAGGTGAGTTTTGCGGTGGTGGATCAACTACGCCGTGCTTACCGCACATAGCTTAATGTACTATACGTGGACCGCTTGCGACACATACGGAGCAGATGATGCAACACGCGAAGTCGAGCTTGCCGTACCCGCAGTGGATGGAATTTGCACACGAAATGACCTTGATTTTATTTGACGGGATCTCGCACGATAAAAATATCTTCGTTTTCACTCAAGGGATTTAGGTCGAAACACTCGCGATTGAAGAACGACACCAGGTATTTCGCCCGAAAATAGTCTTGGTTTAAGAACCGCACCTGGGTTTGTACGCCTCCGTATGATGAGCTGGGCTTAAGGTTGTGGATGCTTCGATACGGCCAACATGGCCGTTTCATCGTTCCCCACGTGCTGGATTTCTTTTTGAAGGACATGTTTTGGGCATCTATGCCATTACTGTCGCTCCGGATCATATAGAAACTTATTTGTAGGCCCCCGGTACTCCGTATCTATACCCTACACTAGCATAGCTTAGGCATGTGGCTGCTCCATAAAAACCAAGGCGTGCGTTACGTACAGGAAGGGGGGATAACAAGGTTATCTGCTTTAGAGACCCAACCTGTGAAGTACTACTCTCTAGTGCATGTGTTGTAAAGTATGGTTCTCAACGGTCTCTCGTCACGCCCAAGACTGCGCGGGGTTGCAGCAGCAGGAAGTATCCGCGGTGTTCTACCGCGCGCGACATAGGTGGCCAGGTGACCTCGAGAGCGGTCCATTTAGACCCCCCCCCCCCGCCTTATCTGACCTCTTTTGGCGATGTATATGTCTGCAGGCCCTCATCGTGCGTTCGCTGTATTAGGTAAAACCAAAGGAGGATATGCCGAGGGCGGCTCCTCGATTGCTTTCATGTTGAACGTAAAATATTATTGCGTTATTGCTTAAAGAGAAGGGCGCAACACCACCGGATTTGTCGCCGCTTTGTTTTGGTGTGGTGTTCAGGTTACCCTTGAGTCATGTGCACCGTCATCTCAATCGATTTCTTTTCTGGGTTTATTTCGTGTGCAGGCGGTGGCTTGCTTTTCGAAGTTTTGGCCACACCTGTCCGTCGGTGTGGAAAAAGGGGCGGCAAAGGCGCACCCCGGGCTAGACGTGGTGAGTGACAGAGTAAAAAACCGAACTTGGTCGACGCCGCTGCTATTGCTGTAGGGAACATGATGCCGCCCATTGAGAGGCCTAGCAATACATGCTGGATTGCGTTTCACGTGCCAGCTGCGCGGGGGGTCGATTTTTGCGACAATGCGTTCACGCAATGCGGATCCTGAAGGCCACAGCGTAGCGCGCAGATTATTATGTTCGGTATCTGTGGCTAGACGCAAATTTCCGGTTATACCTTCTAGAACCGCCAAAACAGATCCCACACAAATTCCAATTGGGTTGTCCCGGGAACCGTGGGATCGGCTCTAACGGAGTGAAGGCCAGGGTGCGGCGGGGGGACTGGTCTGTTTGTTTTTTTTGGCAAAACGCACTTCAAGACGCGCTTATCCTGAAGTGGTAGCCGCCGTTGACATCTTTGCGATGTGAACGTCTTTCCGCATCTGATGCAACAGATCAAAGCTGTAGAGTATTTCTGACAGCGGAGCGCCCGTGCGCTGGGAGCCTTGAGAAGTCCTATTGGTACGCTGCCTTAGCCCTTATGCTCCTGCAAGACATACTGCACACTAATTTCAAGTAATTCGCCCCCCAAAACGTACGTTCGGTTCTATAGGGGTGCGGAGGCACTTTGTTGTTTTTTTTGCACTCGTTTTTTTTCTCGAGGGCCGGATTTCCCCGCTTGACTCGTGACGAAGCCTTCATGGTTGCTGTTTTCTGGGCATGGCAGGACGAAACGTTATCGCGCAGAAGTTCCTGCGTCATGTACCAGAAAAAAAGCGTCTGCGCGCTTCTTCGTTACTAGCGTCGCGGCGTTTCACCTCCTCCGGGTTACAGGCCTGAAGAAGCGTGGTCTAAGACGCGTGCTACGATAGAGGTAGCGGTTACCGGCCGAAATACTTATCCTCTGCTGAGGATGTACCGATATATTTCACACCTTGGGTAACGTAACACTCGGATAACATCTTCGTTATGGGGCCCAACGCAGGCGTTTGGCCACATCGTAACATAGTATTGGCGCGGGAGGAGAAATCACGGTAACGCCGTTACATACTGTAGTGTTAACTGGAAACTCACGAACGTGCAAACGCTTGAACGTGAAGTCTCTGCTGGATCCCGTCTAGCTCTGGTATAGTAAGATTATGTTACGCGGTGATCCGTCCTTGCATCAACACCGCAACACAATGCTAGACTTTTGCCATATGCGTACGTTATCCCTCTAACATGCCCAAATCGATATCCGCAGATTTGCGAACATGATAACATTATGTCACCGTCTACGCAGCGTTACACGATACACCGTAACATTGTGTACCCCTAGTGGAGTGGTAGGCATAACGCCCTGACATTACGTTAACACATTGGCCAGCACCTCCAGCACCTAACATTGAGTTACGTATAACACACTATCATACCATTAACATAGTGACCGGCAGTACTAACATTACGTTATTCGAACCCCCCGTCTACTGCCTTAGGATCAGATAACGTAGCATTTAGCGTACGTTAGCAACGTGACACTCTTAGCTAACCGGTACATAACATCATGTTAGGATGTTAGTCTAAACGCCGACGTCCCTCTACGGTAATGTTACAATGTTACTGTCATTAAATATCTGATTTTAACGTTTGTTTATTGTGTTACCATAACAATCAATCCCATCCTAACATTATGTTGTAACGTTACCGTTCGGGCCGAAGTCGTTCCAACATTATGTCTTGACGTTTACCTTTGGATTTTCCCGGGATCTAACATGTGTTACCTGTGTTAGCGGCAAGGCGGCGCCGCGGAGTAACATCATGTAGCCGTGTTAACCTGTTTCACGGAAATCCCGACGCACGGAGTAACATAGTTCAGCCGTATTTTTCCTAATTCGCTACGGACTGCTGTCGCTAACCCGGTAACATAATGGTAACGTTTAATTGACCGCTGTCGCTAACACGATAACATCATATTAATGTTTAATTGGCCATGCACGTTATCCCTTCAATGCGTGTTACGATGCAGTAGCCACGAGGAATTCCACTAATACATTAACATAGTGTTATGTAAGCGTTTAATTCGCCATGCACGTTTCCGTCTAAATTGTGTTACGGTAGCAAGTAAGAATTCCGCTGACACCGTAACGTAACGTTACTCGCTACAGACTGCTGTCGCTGTATACGGTAACATAAAGTTGACTTTTTGTTGACTGCTGTCGCTAACACGGTGGCATAATGTCATTGTTTAATTGACCGTGTACGTTATCCCTTCAACGCGTGTTACGATGCCCACTAGGAATTCCGCTAACACATAACCATAGTGTTAATCGCTATGGGCGGCGTACCCTAACACCGTAACACATACACTGCGGTAATTACGGGTCAAGATAACCCTCTAACATAATGCTACGCGATCGCCCGTCGATAGCGTACCGCACTAACACTACGTCATCACAAACCCAGAAAGTGTTAGTAGTTAACGTAGTAACGTAGTATTTTCCCTTTTTTTGTTGATTCGTATCGCTTACGTCAAATGTTAATTGTTACATTATCCGAGGTGTGATATCTTCATAAAAAACGTTTGTGGTTTGCTCCAGTTTTCGTTAAATATGGGATTAATCGGCGGACTACACTTAGCAACACATACGCTGTTTTGTTGCAGGCATGTTTTTGATGAGGTTATGAGGTATTCACGTCCGCAGCCTCAGCAAGTAGTAGGTACCACCTCTACCGCAGCATGCGCCTTAGCCCAGTCTTAGCCCATTCGGGACTCCTGGTGTAGCCACCGAAAAAGCGGCGAGTGTGATCTTATCAGCATTCTAGAAAAAGGCGTGCACAACGTGTCAGTAACTCATCTTGCTTCGTTCGTGTCGTACATCTTCGTACGCTACAATTCGGACACGTGCTTTAACCCAGCAGCACGGACTGCTGTATGTGACCGACCGATGCTGTCATGGACGAAGGACGCGCTAGGGGGGGGCGGGGGAAGGGGTACCCCGTGTTCGCTCCTGCTAAGTTGAGGTCACTCGCGCAAATGGCTATAATATTCACATCAATGAAGCATACAAATGCGACCATGACTGTGCAGATCGCGAAACCGAAACCCACTAAGAAGGCCGCTCGCATGGTTAGGAACTCCGAGCTGCTGCAAAGACGAAGCTTTAAAACTGGCCCCCCTCCCGTAACCTTCATCGATCAGCAATAGTTTCGACAAGCTTTTCCGTTAAAGCCCCATAGCAGTGTCGTGCATATCCCTACGGTGCGCTTCGGGCACACCAAATCTACCCCAGCAGCACGTGTGGTTATGGCTGTACTCGTAGCCGTCACTTGTTTTGGACAATGTTCCCCTTGTGGAGCCTCAAAAGGCCCGTTGCATTGGCAGTCGGATGCATCCACACGCTGCTCACTCTCCCCTGTTTCCACCGCGCATGGCGCCATGTGCTGCCGTACTTTCAGGTGGTTGCATCTGTCCAGACGCTTGGGAGACCCGGCTCCGGCCCAGCGAGACTTCAGAAGTATGCCTCCTACGGTGGCGTAGTCATCGTAGACGAAGTGAGCCTAACGAGAATTGTGTACAGTAGATTAACTCACGTTGTCTGCAGCAGACCATGTGAGCCGCCCGAAAAAGTGCGTGCTGTAGACGGAGTAAACCAAACGAAAATTGCATGCAGTCGACGGATCTAGCTGAAGGCAAATTTTATGTGCAGTAGACGAAGTGAGTCTCGAACAAAAATTATGTGCAGATAGACGAAATCATGAGGGGTTTTCTTGTGAGCCCCTGTTTATTCTTGCCGAAGGTTAACTCCGTGCAGTGGCATAGTCATCGTGGCCGAAATGAGTCGGGCAAAGAGGTTTGTGTGCAAGGTTTTGTTGTGAGCTTGTTTCATTTTGCGGACGGCTGATCTGTGGGCGTGTTTATTGGGCTTATATTGCCCGTGTTTTGTGCAATACCTGTTGATTTTTATTCGGCGCGCCTCGCGTTATATGTGAACATGTTGGCGTTCGCCCCCCTATGCTTGTCAAGAACGGCGCGATATTGTACTACGGATCGTTCCTGCGAACGCCGAAAAGACGATTTATGAAAAAACGTGACGGTTCGTGACAAAATTTTTTTGACGTTGCGTCACGGCTAACGTTTTTCTAATAACAGCAACTTTTTTTCTGTGACGAATCGTGACATCAAGTTTCAATAACTTTATAATCGGCTTTCAGTGTCACGATCCGTACTCGTGTCAAACATCACGAATCGCGACATGGTCACGTTTTTTTTTTGTCACGATTCGTGCCATGTGTTTTCTGTTAGTTAAGAATCTCTTAGGTGGCATGCGAATCACGCTTGACGTCATTGTCTTCGAGAAATTTTCGTGCGACACTTCCTTGTCTTTCCGATCAATGTCTTCCCGTGCCAGGCACACCATGTCAAGAAGGGTGGCACTTATGACACCATCCTCAACGCGTTCGGGGTGGGGAGCGAGTGCAAGGGTGACACGCGAGACGGACGTCTCTTGGCTGGTTTCACCGCTACTCCGTACAGGTGCTCCTGAACCGAGTGTCTCGCTTCTATCTCATTGTGGTATGGCCTGAGCGCTTCTCCGTGTTTGCCGGCTGTGGGAATGTATGTCATGCGCACCGCCTCGATTTTCGGGCGATTAGCCCCCCTTTGGAGCCCGGCCCACGTTTTTGAGAACGACACACTTGAATTTTTTGTGGGGTGTACTTTTTTTTTGGTAAAGGGGCTTTAGAGTCGCGATGTTGACGGCGCGCCGACAAACTAACGTCCAGATTGACTCACGCGCTTCCCGTCCCTGGGATTTCTGCCAACATCGGGAAGAGCGTCTGGTCACGCTCGGCCTCCGATTTGGTTTTGGTCGTGCAATCGAACGGTCGTTTTCGGGTATGAAAACGCCCTACCCTGCGGCAAATATTGAATGCTGAGCATTGGTGTTCGAGTGCTGCCCCACGCAGAGCCCGTGCAAGCTGTGGTGCTAAACGTCCCGTTATTATTGACCTCACATAATTCCACCCACGTTTCGGGCGCAAACTACAGCAGTGTTCCCTCTACACGGAGCCATGGGTAAGTGCCAGCCGGATACCATCTGTACAGTAACGGCAGCCGGCGCTGTTACGCAATGGTTGTTCTCATCTGTGCCATACCTTTTACGCGGGCGCTGTAGCAGGCAACCGGCACTACCCGACGGGTGCTATCGAGGGATGACTACTGTGCCGGATTAGACTTCAACATTTTTGTGCAGGGTGTATGGGTTACTTGTAGCAGTGTTATAGTGCCAAGGTGTGATGAATTGGTCAACTGCAGTGTAGTAAAGTTTGTGCAGAGAGCGTCAATCGTAGGCAATGGGTGTCTGATCGACGAAAATATGTTCTGGCTGTGGCCGACCCTCGTTGTTTACCGTGGCCAACCTTTGATTTTGTGTCAACATTGGGATCGGGGTACCAAGCGGGAGCCGGGTGCGAATATACTTCGAAGTATGTGTGTTACTCATTGAAACAACCCGAACAATCAAAGTCTGTGCGTGGCCGACGAACGGGTTTCGTTGAAAGAGATGGCAAGTTCTATATTGACCACCCGCGCCCTTCTCTTTCTCTCGCTCGTGTTTCGTGCTCCACTGTACAATACCCCTCTTATCATATCCATAATGTGGTGTTAGGGCGGATGGGCAGTCCTTACGGCCGTTCTTCGACTTCAGCATAGGAGAGCGAGACCTGTCCTGGGGCATTACCAACGGGTATCTTGTCGACATTCACGCGTACGCGGTGAAGACGGCTACGGATATAGGAGCTGTACCCATCCGGATGCAGGTGCCGTGCCCGAGATTCCCTGTCGTAAAACACACTCAAAAACGCGGTCGGAAGGGGTTTGTGCTGGACAGCGAGGTAGAGAGATTCGATACGTAGCAGCTTTATGTACCCACGAGTGGACTATGATGTTTTTCCTTGGCGCGTGCCAGTCAGTGGTCGGAGATTTGAGCAGCGGCCAACGCCGAATATATCGGCGTTGGTTTCACGTGTTTGCCTGACCGGGCGATCGCGCTGAAAGCGTGTTTTAGGGGGTAGAGCTTTCGCACATTGCGTCCTTGCTCTGTTTTTTCAGTTCGGCGTTGTTTTGTTTCGAGGTCGACATTCTTCTTGGTTCTTGGTCACCCCAAACCTCTTCTTCCGTGGCTGGCCCCGGCTGCGAGAAATACAAATCATGACCTCTGAAAACCAAATAGTGAAGGGAAAACGATTACAATGAGAATGTTGAATAAAATGCGCGTCGTTGGGAAATGATATGGGTATCCTTGCTCAGTTCGCGTCGTGCAAAATGACGAGGTGCTTTGGCTGGCCTTCATCATGGACAAACCTGCTTGATTTCCTCTTCCAGCTGCTAATTTTCCCATGTATCGTTGTCTGGGGTACCTCGCTATTTCTTGGAGACGAAATCGATCGTTTTTATCTTCAGCGGTATGCTGCTCTCAGTATTCTGGCGCTGGTGTGATCGCGGCAGTAGCGACGGCGATCAAGTTTTTAAGCTCGGCGAAGTAAAACGCAAGCACCCATGGACTGCCCGCCCCCGCACTTAACCTGTGTAGGGGTGGCTGCATAGTCAGTATACCTTTGAGCCTTACGCAGACATAGCCTCCTCACCTTGTTTTTTTCTCATCCTCCGCTGGATGGGTAAAACAACTTGTTCAGCTCGCCATACTTCCACAAATGCGTCGTGCGGCAATTTATTTCTGTTTCCGACACAACGATATTGCAGTGGAAACAGCAGCGCCAGCTAGCGCGGCTTCCGACGGCCGCGGTACATGCTCCCCCTCCCTCTATTCGCGACCAAGGTCGCAAACTGACATGTACTCACTGCAATGTGAACTTTGCAGGAGTTCGCCACCGGCGCTTTGTCGGCCGCGGTGAACAACGACCTCCGCAACGCTGCCGCGGCCCGCGCAATGCTGGATTACGGGGTGGACCCTTCGGCGAGCGGAAAGAGAAAACCAAGGTGCGAGTTGTCTCCAACGGTGTTGCTTCTGCCCCGCTCTTTAGACGTATGCTACCGGAGGGGTAGCACTTGAAATGTCATCAGGCTCGTCATTTGAGACTCTATTTTACCCCGCCCACGTACTGCCTTGACAAAAAGAAAAAAACTGTTCAGCCCGATGAATGATCCCATGGCCTATAGGTACATAACGAACGTGATTGCAAATGAGAAGCGATATCCCAAGGATGGGGGAAAATTCGTTAGTGTTTTTGGTGAAGAATTGTTACCCCCAACGTAACGCGTGTCGTCCGGGCTGCTAGCTATTTTGGTGCCATAACTGGTATGTTTGGAAGTGTGAGACTCGTATAGGCGACCTGCTGCGGGTGGGCCGGTACCAGTCTGATCCTGCTGTATGCCATCGTGGCTTGCCGCGGGTTGCCAATGGTAAACTGTGTCATGACATGTTAAACCTGGATGGTGACATGTCTAGCGGGGAAAATTGTAGAACGCGTGTTTATCAAGTCTTCCTCAGGCGCGCCAGGTAGAACTAGCGGCGGCTGCTTGCGAATAGTTCGAGTTTATCGTCTGAGGTCGTTGTTGCCCGTGCGGGGTTGCTCTTGGCGTCTCTGTTCCTGGGGGTGAGGCGAGCCACGCGCAAAGAGCGGCTACGATACAGCATTCGCGTGGCGCATGCATGGGAACGTTCGATGGGCTGGTGCTCGGCCAGCCCGCAGCACCGTGAGCAGTTCTTGACGCACGGAGAACGCGAAGCTGTGTCTGAATCGAATCGGTGCTTTTTTAAAGCGGTTCCCTGACTGTTGCGCTCGCGGGTACGAGTATTCGTTGCTCGGCCCAAAATACTCCTCCAACACGATGGAGATGTGCGATTTTGTCAACCTTTTAGCATGGGCGCACAGCGCCATGTGTGTGCAGTTAACTGCTGCGCGCGCGCCGTACAGTCGTAGATCGAAACTACGGGCAATGGAGGGCACACCCCCATTTTCGCTTACATCTTTGGGCCTCTCGCGCGAGTGGCCTCGTATCTCTCTAAAACGAACTTCAAAAAAGTTGTTTTGGCGCGGCGTAAGATAGCACATCCTCCGTGTGGTGCATGTAACGATTCCGATAAACGCAGAACAGAAGGAGGTTGAGCCACCGGCGCGAGTAGCTCTTATGCTGTCGCGAAAAGAGGGCCTAAAGGCGACTATTAATAGTGCGACTACAGTACTACTACAGTAGTACAATGCTACCGCAGCCTTGGTCCGTACCGTGTACGAAACCGACCATCCCCTACTCCAGCAGCCAGCGTTTGCTTCGTTTGGCCGATTGTTCTTTGCTCGTCATTTGCTGTCGTCGCTTTGTGCCGGCGCGCGGTCGCGACGGGGTTAAGGAGGCGGTGTTGTGTATTCACTAGTGTCGACGACTATGCACAACGAATATGCACACGCAGTTATGGTTTTGTTTGGATGATGACTTGTCGCTCTCGCAACGCATGGTGTTTATTTCAAGGGGACACGTGGCTAGTGCTGTGATGTAGAACATTGACAGAAAACCACGTACCCCCCCTCCGTCCCCCTATGTATCTGCACGGCCCAATGGACTACGCGAAAAAGCTAAAACTGCGATTCATGTGGGGGACCTGTACTTACCAGAAAGAAGAAAGAGATATACCAGTAGTCGGGGGGAGGAGGGCGGGGTTACAAATATGTGCCCGTGTGGCGCAACAATAAAGCAAGACTCACATAGTAGGAGAATGTGAAATATACAAGGAGGAACGGGATGCGTTAGAGGAAATGAGGAAAATAGACGTATGTGACATGGAAGAGGTTGGTAGACAAGAGAGTAGCGAGAAAATGATCGCTATCCTAGGAGATAGACGGTGGCCGCAGACGGCGAAACAGGACGGGGATAGGATAAGCAAACAGTTTCTATTCAGTATATGGAAGAAGCGTAATGAGCGCCCAAATGTTGGAGGCGTCTCTATCAGGAGTGGGAAATGTGCTCTATGCGTGGTCAATGGTCAAATGACTCAAGCCAAGCAACAACCCCCCCCCCCCTACGTCCCCCTAAGCATTGCAGAACTGGACGCACATATTGCTACAGTAGCATATGCGACCTCTTACGAGTTGCACCTTTTAATTTCCTATCCTGCTGCAGATCTAGCATCAGCACACCCCAGGCATGTCCTTATGCTTGCTGCAGATCTAACATCAGCACACCCCAAGCATGTCCTTATCCTTGCTAAAAACAAATCGCTCAACCTTTTTGTCACTGCTAAACAGGTCCCACGCTGAAATCAAGTAGCTTGTCGCCAAAACGTAGGTGCGGTTATGAAAGAGTTACGTCGAGACGTCAACTACAATAATGTTTCCATTTGCTGCCAAACGCGCGCTTTGCTGCTTTCATTATCAGTTATTTGGTTTGCTGTTTTCATTATCAGTCATTTGGGTGCATCCACGAATTAACAGGTCGTATAATGCGTGTCAAGAAATCGTTATTTGCGATTGCAGTTGCTGAAATACAGGCATATGTCGCGAAATCGCTGTCGTTAGCCGTCGCAACTGATGAATGCGCGTCGCAAAAGTCGGTTTTATTTGGTGGTCGCGATTAATTGAATGCATGTTGCGATATCATTTTGATGGTCTGGCAGGGCCATCGCTTTCTGCGTGGACGTTGCCCACGCGCACGGTCTGGCGCGCGTCTTGAACGAGCATGGTATCACCACGTTGGCGATAGACGGGAAGATGAACAAGGAGGTGAGGATTGCGAAGATCATTTTTTCGGGTCGATGTTGACAGCGGTGGCAATGTCGGTATACTATGGATATTTATCGAACATGTGAATGCGGTGCAACCCAAGCAATACGCGGTGTAATTCATCCACACGCGGTACAACCCAAGCAATACGCGGTGTAACTTCATCCACACGCGGTACAACCTGACCCAAACGCCGTGCAAACCTGAGCCAAATTCGGGGCTACCTGAGCACGTGCGGTGGGACCCGAGCCAAAAGCGGTGCAAACTGAGCCAATGAGCTACAGCACATGTGAATAATGCGAGGTGTGTGAAGGCGTAGTACCTGTGGTGATGGCAAGGAGTTTGTCGGCTTTAATTCGGAGGACTTCATCACGACAACATTGGTCTGACCTGCCAGCAGCTCGTGTTTATTTATTTTCTTTACGCACAATCCAGCCCGCAGTCAAAGCGAAATCGCTGACGCGTGCTACAATCGGTGTGGCACTTTTTGGTCCAATTATTTCTGATTGGGGGGATTCCTCAGCTATTAATAGTGACTAAGAACACAACGTACCAGGTACCAGTTATCGTTATCATTCCATTTTTGTTCTTACACCGCTACAATGTGCCTGATACGTTATGGTTCTTTGCGTCTATAACTAGTGAATAAGGCACCAAATTGCTCTACGGGTTGCGTTTCGTTCGTTCTCAAACTGGGTCTTTGTGTGAGATATACAGCTCCTCAAGCCAGGAACTCATGCCCATATTGGTGCACGTAGGTATACGCCCGTTTCCCCCCCTCAAATCGCTTAATGTCAGACTTTGTCGAGAAAGACAGGCACAGGCGCATTCAAACTTGCGCGATTCAACGCCATCTGCGATAAAGTCCCTGTCTGTAGTGAGAGCTGAGCACTTGCTCGATGTTGGCGGTTGGACGTGCTGGTTGTGCCCAGACGTAGAGTCGTAGCGCTCTTCGACAACGATGAGTGATGCCCGCCACGCCGTTAGACTTGACTTTTTTTTCAAGTACGTACGGACTGGACTGGACTGGACCTGTTTTGAGATGGTCACAGGTTAATGTAGCTACTGTAGGGCTGTACACCTGTGGAGGACTGCACCCACGTTCTGGGACATCCCAGGTACTACCGATTGAGTATGGGACAACTTTGCTGTACTGACAGGGTTAGGAACATGCAAACCGTGCAGTCCCCCGGGGAGGCGCATTGTCGGAGTCCCCCTTCGTACACCCGCTTCCCCCGCTTTCCGCCCGCGACGACGTCTGCTTGCCCTGTCAGGGCCGCTCACCCCAATGCTGTTATTTGGCACGTATGGTAACCGGAGCTCAACGTGGAGTTCCCCGCCACCCCTCGTCGACGAATAGCCGTGAACAACGTCGAGTAATAATATGTGCGTGGTTTTTGTGTTCGCAGGGGTTGCTGCCGCGTCTGCATGCTCAGCGCCGAGGTATATCCCGGGCGAGACCCTCGTGCTTCGGGGTAGGAGGCCTCGTCCAATCCAGTACTTGCATGAAATGGTCGGCGACAAAGCTAAATAATCTACAGTACCTGGTACCTTTTTAGGGAGCTCCACCAATGGTATGAAAGCCACGAGAAGAAGACACCAGCGCTTCGTGTGCAAGTAGTTTGTGTCGGCAATTGTCTGTCGACGTGCAGTTAGTCCTGGCCATCCCATTTTCCTGGAAATTGTGCGCTGTGTCATACTTCGAAGTATATTTTAACGGATTGTCTGCAGGTGTTGAAGCTCGTTGGCCCAGATTTTCACCGCTTTTTGTCTCAGGTTGCGCCGCGTTTATTTGTATGGCGTACGTACCAGATATTTACGAGCACTACCGCAATTCCCGTCGTTTATCATCCGCAGAAGCGAGAGCAAGTCCTGGGTGCTTTTCGTTCCGGCGAGGTTTCGACTCTGACCAATTGCGGCGTGCTGACCGAAGGGTTCGACGCTCCCTTTTGTGACACCATTGTCATGTGAGACGAACATCCTTTTTTTTTGTGGCCCTTTTATGACAACATTGTCATGTGAGACGCACATATATGTACACATGCACATGTATGCATACATATATATATACTTGCGACCCTTTTGTGACATCATCGTCACCTGAGATGCGCTTATAGTTTGTGACCCTTTTGTGTGACACTATTGTCGTATAAAACGGGCACAGTTTTTTTCTTTTCTTGTGACCTGACCAGAGCAGAACGATGACAGGGCCGTTTCGACGAAGCATTCACGCGAAACCCTTACGCCGTCACGGAGTGAACAGTGGTTCAGAACGTGCGGCCGTTTCGCTTTGCATGATGTTCTGTTTGAAGCTGCAATGTTGTATTGGTAGTTGTCGTGCGGTGAATCACTTCCGTTTTTCCGCGGTTGCTTTGTTAACCCGTCTAAACTGTACCCACATTTCGAGGGACTCAGGTATTGGAGTTAGACATAATGTCAGTTTTGCAGCAAAAAGCGTGTTAACATGCGTATTCGCGTCGGCACGATAAATATTCTGGTGCGCAAACCCACGTTGCAAGGTTGTTCGATCAGGGCTCCGGGTGCCTGCCTGCCACTTTGGCAAAATTCACTCGAGTGCCTCATGCATACATCACAACTGCGTCCATACGACACCCATGCGAAGGCGCACATACGCTTGATGGCTTGCCGCTTCCGCTCTCACGAATGGCGGGCTGAAGCCGGCACCAGCACTTCGGTAGTTGTTGACTTCAATTCCCACCGTCTCTGCAACGCATCTTAACACGGCCCTCTTTGCCGCGACCATCCTGCTCCAGGTGTCGTCCCACAAAGTCGAACACTCTGTACATGCAGATGCTCGGTCGGGGCACTCGCCCGTGGTTGCCGTCTGCGCCCCAAGGTGAGGACACCCTCAAGGCAGTCGGAGGAGACCGATTCTGCCCGATAGCCGCGGATCGTAGACCTCGTCCAGGCGCAGTTTCGAGTCGCTTTCGGTTCAATCATGGTGGTTGCTTAACTTAACCCTTTTGGGACTCCAGAGGGAACAGCCGACGAATGAAATTGATTATCACAGCATGGACCACATAAAGCAAACCGGGCTGCCGGCGTAGAGGGGCTGTTGCTTCACGATAAGGGCTACGATCCAAGGAATTGTTCGACAATCTACAACAGCAGCATAAATACTGGTCATCGTGCTACGCGCTCGCCTTGTGCTTGTGCGGCTGATGAGGCCGTACATACTCCGTTGTTTTTAGTTGCCATTTTTTGGGTCCAGACATGGCTAAGGTGCCAAGATCGAACTCTCACGTATTAAATAGTTGCTTGTATAGATGACTTTCGATGGAATTGTCGATCTCACGTCTGATATTTGAGTTTGCGTTGTTTTTTTCAACAGTCAGGGGCCGATTTTCTTTCCTCGATAAGTTTCGTAGCCACGAATCGTAGACCTCTTCCAGACGCAGCTTCGAGCCGTTTGTTTCGCTCGTCGGAGCCCGCCGCTGCTGCTGCTGCTGCTGCTGCTGCTGCTGTACGTTTCAGCTCTTGTAAGCATGCTGGGATGGGAGACCGACGTGCTGAGGGTTTATGCTACCTGACGTTCGATCTCTACGAACCCCTCGCTGTGCCGTTGGCCACAGAAAAATACCCCCCTCCCTCGGCTGCTCTTCAGAGATAAAATAATGAGGAAGATTGAGCGTGCAGAAATCGGGGCTTGTTAGGCGCTATTGAATCTCAATACGCGGGAGGCGTGGTTCGCTAGGCGACACAGACTTGTTGAATAGAAACGGTATGGTTGAGGTTGGATTTGTACTCAGGAGACAAGCAAGAACGCGGCGAATACCCGAGAAGCAAAGCATACGGCGGAGTGCCGACAGCTGGTTGGTAATCGACTGGCATAATCTGCCGCTGCTAAGAGGATTGTGGCTGAAAGGGTTGGGCAGAGAGTGCACGCGAAAGGCGTCGGTAAGGTATGGACTGTCTATGTTTCGAATCCAACGATGTTTTTGTGGTCGCACAGGATCGGCGGGTGGTGCGCTTCCTCCAACAAGCAAGGAAAGAAAACGTTACATCCAGGAATCGCCCAAGCCTCGCATGCACGTCATTGACCTGGTCGACAACTGCGGCAAGCACGAGGTGAGTCGGCGTGTGATCCGAGCTTCTTTAGGGGAGCTCCCTTATTTTCTTTACGTGCCGGGTAGACCACTAGTAACAACACAAGCGGCCCCGTGTCTCACTCTCTCAAATACGGACATTGAAAACAAAATGTTTGCGCAGCGAAAGTTACGATCCCATGACTATTCCAATCGCGGCATCTAAAACACAAAAATACAGAAGAAAAAATATCATTACGTGAAAAGGAATACCTGGTACAAGTATAGGATCGTAGTAGCCTCGTATAGGATCGTAGTAGCCCTTCGCGCGAGTGCCCCTGAGCCGCTACAACAAGAGGCCCTCAAACTGCCCCCCCGCTCCCCCCTCCCGACCATAGCCTTACTCCTATGCCTGTTGTGATGTCTGGTCAAGCGGCCGGCGCAGGAGTAGGACGGCCGCCCACGTTTCGCTGTTTGCAGGGTTGCTGTTTTGTTGCAGTTGTTTCTTTACATGCGGCGCTGATTCAGCCGCTGGTGTAAGGCAGTGCTGAGGCAAAAGACGGCAGATGCGGTTATCGACCCTATCGCGCGGCCCTCAGAGGAAAGTTAAACTCGAAAAATGGTATGACTCTGAACGGAAATATGACTCCGTCCACGTATTTGGGGACAGCCTACTTGGGACTGATGCGTAGATAAAACTACAGCGGTTGGGGGTCAATACGAATTCGATAAGGTCCATAAATTTCCGTCTGTATTGTTATATTGTTGGAGTTATTTTTGCGAGAACCTGCACTTGTAGCAGCTCCATTGCAATGGCTGGCGGTCTTGACAGCAGCTTCTGGCTTGCAGAATCCAGGTGGACACAGGCAGACAGTCTCACAGCCAGGCGGGAAACTGTGCAGTTTCTTCGCGTAGACCGCCAGATGTACGGAAAGATAGACAGGCCGAGACAGACAGACAGACAGGCAGACAGACAGACAGACAGAGAGACACGACAGAGAGACACGACAAGACAGACAGCGACTGTCGCACGATGCTGATGGACATACTCGCCAACTGGCCTCATCGTGAAAACTACTCAGGTGATGAACGTTTCGGCGGCCCTTGGGCTTTCCTCGGAGTTTCGAGGCGATGAGGCAGGAGAGGCTTTCTCCGTGGAGGTGGGACGTTAGCGTGCCAGCAGATTGCGCAAAGGGGCCTCAGACGCCCTGTTAATGCTGCGATTCTGGGGTGATGAGCCGGAATATGAGTCTCCTGCGCCGGTTTCTGACTCAAATATTGGTTTGGACACTGGGTGTAGCACTTGCAGCGCTGGTCGATCCATGTCGAATCGTGGTGTTCTTGGCCAGCTGCTGTCATACGATTTTATTTACCGCATACGCGAATAGGCTGCCATACATAACAAATGTCACGCGCTGCTTGCCTATCTGCGCTTAATTTGCTAAACTCGAACTGTGGCTTCTTGTCCTGAAAAAATGTACCTGTTCATTGCAGCGCGTCGCGTCACTCCTTGCCGAAGCTCGCGCGCTGATGGGTGAAGACAGATTATCAGAGGCCGAAGACTCTCCACTCAGGAAAGCCAAGAACCCTAGAGACCTGGCGCTATTGGTCAAGCGCTACCGCCTCATTGAGGCAAGTGTGTCGAGCGTTTTGGGATTGTCCCTATGTGTTTTTTTTTATTACGGTCACGTGCATCTTAAGCTGGATATTGGCAGCCCCTCTGTATTGTAGCTGTTGGGCGGTTCTGAAGCCCAGAGCTTATGACGTAGAAAAATATGCTTGCCATTGCAGCCGATATGAAATCTGGAGAGTCTGTGACGTAGAGTGTTAATAGATGCTTGTTGTTACCGCAGATCTTAGGTTTACAACCGTGGTAGCGTCGACAGCGATCGTGACAGTAGTAGCGAAAGCTTGAGTGCACGCATTAATCGAAGAGGGCGAGGTTCGAGGCTGTAGCGGTGGGCCCTGGAAAAAAAAGCACTGAGCTGTGCCAAACGCTCGGCAGAAGCAACGAAAAGAAAATGCTGCACCTGGAGTGAAACCCTGAACAGCTTACTACCACAACTGCCCTTCTGGCCGTGTACAATCTGTACAAGGTACAAGGTTCCCCTCCGGAAGATGGGTGACGCAAGGCTGATGATCACCTACGATTGTATTACTAGTATGATTCAGTGCAAAGAGCGTTTCACAAGAAGTGCGTAATGGAGTACTAGTAATCGTCGGCTTGGGAGAGGGTTTCGGTTCATCAGTAATGAATGGCGGTATAGACGATGGAGGCAGCAGCATGGGGTGTGCGTGCGAAAACACCGACAGCAATTAACAAACGAAAAACCTCGAAATATACGTATGAAAAATGCCGCTCTCAACAGCAGCAGTACAACAACACACGAAAAATAGCGACAAAACAACGCAAGAACATGCAGACAATACGAGTGCTAATAAAGTAAAATGTTCTGGGAGAGTTCATCACAGGGGCAACTGTATATGCAAGCCATGTAATTAAACCTATAGGACTCTGTGGAAAACATGAAATTTCGTATGAAATTAGAAAATCCTCGTGCGGCATACCCGACCGAGCACATCATCAAATACAGCACACTTTTTAGGAACTAACACCTGCCGGAGAGAGTGAGAACAGCAGCAGCAGCGGCGGCGTCGGCGGCGGGGGCAGAGGCGGGCGATTGCCCAGCAAGGAATTGCGCCACAGCAGCAGCAGCGTCTAGAGCAGCAGCCATCTGGCAGGAGGTGCATACACACTGGCTCGGCGAGGTCAAGACCACAGGCAGCCGATTTTTTGTGTGTTTAGAAACGTACGCAGGAGACGCCAACGGCAATAAAGAACACCAGCAGCACAGCAGCTACCAAAAACCACACGATAAAACACAAAAACAGCCGGAAAAAAAAAACAAAAACTGCACAAATCTCTACGCAGGCGGGGCATGTAAAGAAGCCTATAGAGCTCTCAATATGCGAAACATGATATTTCGTGAAGAATAAGAAGCCATGCACTACATAGCTTAGAACAACAAGAACAGCGCACTCTAGGAACATGCGCGGAAGAGAGTGAGAGCAGCACCAACAACAGCAACACACAGCAACAGCAGCGGCGGCGGCGGGGGCAGAGGCGGGCGATAGCAAGGAATTGTGGGAAGCAGCAGTAGTGTCACAGCAGCAGCGGCCATCCGGCAAGAGGAGCACACACACTCGCACTGGTCAGGCGAGGTCACGACTACATACAGCCGATTTTTTATTGAGAATCATACGCAGTAGGCACCAACAGCAGCAGCAGCAGGAACAGCAGCGGCGGCGGCTGCAACGGCAGTGGCGCGGGGGGGCTGGCGGTGGCGTTGGAAGCTTCGGCGACGATGTTGTGGTATAGCGGTGTGGGTGCAAAATTTAAACGTCAGCACCAAAGCATGACACGAAATCTGGATTGAAATCCGGTGGCGTTCTGAGCGGCAGCTGTTGTTGGGAAAAATCGAACGGCAGCAGCTGATGAAACATTTGCAGACTATAGCCCAAAATATAACGAAACGCCCAGCAGCAGGCTTGCCAGCAGGCAACAAGAAGGTGAAAGGCCCGCCAGAAGGCACGGAAGCCTTACCGGCCAGCCGCATCGAATTGGTTCGTACTTAGTTCTGTTTGCGTATCACGCAGCTTGCAAAGCTGAGTATCGACTGCTCAATAGGTCGAACTCACAGCCGACTTGTGGGTAATAATTGTGTATGTATTTTCAATATCCCCACCACTCTGCCCTGACCACCCCATTGCCCTTCTAACACACCTCTATTCTCAGGGGGGGGGAACTGCGCAGAGTCTGCTTTCGCAGCCAGCCACCACACAACAGAAGAACGAGGACTGGAGCGAGGATGTCTCCAATCTTTCAGTCAGAGTGAGATGGTTTGTGTTTTCGAGAAAGAAAAAAAGAAGCAGAGAGCTCAGCTGTGAGATCGATAATTTTGTCGAAACTCATCTTTGCAAGCTGCGTTTGGTACTTCGGTCGCTCATGCAACGTGATTTATGACCTCATCAAGTTTGTCTGATTTGCGACCGCAAGTGTAATGCTGTTAGTCCTTCAATAAAGCCGCGTTGCGCTTTCAGTGATGTCTTCGGACGTTGCTGTGTACCGCGCCTACCGTCTCTTCCTCAGGCTACAGTTTTTTTTGCGCTGTTCGTGGTTTTCGTGTTTGGTTGCCCAGTAACATACGCGAATTGCAACGAAAGAAGACAGCGTTTCCGGGATTCGACGTGGGCTAGTTGAGGGAGGGTATTCACCACCTGTTTGGTGGAACGGTGACATGAATATGTTTACATATTATTCGTTTCTATTGCACGAAATAAATTGGCTTTTATTGACTGCGCTGAAATCTGTCAGATCATACCAGTCTAGATGTTTTCGTTACATGTTGGGCGGCTGAACTTGGCGGAAACTGACTGTGTTTGTGCTGCCGGGTCGAATCTATGTTGCCGTCTAGGTGACGGTGGAGATGATAATCACGGGCGACGAGGGAGAGGAAAGCGAGGACAACTTCGAAGCAGAAGAACACGACGACGACGACGACGACGACGACGACGACGACGACGACGACCAGTACGATGACGATTGCGACGACTGGATAGAAGACGATACCGGTTTGCCGCATCGCGCAAACGTGAAGAAAAAAAGCCGAACTTTCGATAGCCGCCGACGGAAGAAGAATGCCGGGCCACTCCGCCGTCGGCAACCGATGTCGGCTGTCACTGTTCTTATGCGTCACCACACATCGAAGATGCTGTTCGTGTGGAGAACAGCGGGCGTGAAAGACACGTGCGGCGCGGAACTGCACGAAGGGGAGTCGTATCGCCTGGAAGGTTTTGTACAAGGCGTGACAGGCGAGGTAACGGAGAAGGTCGGGGTGACGCGATGCCGTCTCACCCCGATTGCGCATCAACCTATAGTCTAGAGCAGGGCATTAGTCAGGTCCCCGGCGTCTGTTGCGCGAACCCCCCCGCAGGGTCCCCCGGGAGGCCGTGGGAGGCATTGGTTTGGGATACACGCGTGTATATACAGCCGGTCGCCTTGATGGTATACTGGTTACCCTCGAATACTAGTGGTTGGTCCTTAAGTTAATACCGCCTAAAACCTGTTGACAAAACAATTTTAGACGCCTCGTACATCATATTGGGTGAAAACGTTGCGAAGTTTCCGGCACCTGTTGCGCTGAACAGCTTTTCCGCCCCGCCAGGTGCGCCAGCGCAACAGCGCAACATCTACTTTCTGCCGTGATCTAGACAAATGGCTTCATTATTGCGGCCATTCTTGGTGCTGGATCAACGGCAACTCGAAGGAGCCCGAACGTTTGTGCTGCGGGATAGCTGACTGTACTAATTGTATTCCGATAGCAAGTCGCCAAGTAATTAGTGTTAGTTGCCTAAGTGCTACAGTTTGTTGCGTGCGGTAATTCGCGGAGTTGTGCGTATTTGTATCTTATTGGCGTGTTAGTGCCTCGTCGTGCGGTTTTCCTTGACATTTGCTAGGCCACACCCAACAAAATAACTACTAGGTAAAACAAAATCAGAAACATAATTTCTAGCCCAGGTTGGGTTTCTTATTCGCGTGAGGGTGCGTTCTTACGGCAACTTCCGTGTAACGGCTCGCGGATGTTTTGTGCTCCTATAAATCTCAAGCCTGACTTTCTTAGTGCCCTGTTTTGTATGGGTACAGGGGACATTGTAATCAGGACCAAACGCGGTTAGTAAAAGCAGAGTAATATAAGCAGTTTTTGGTGTATGTCGTGGGTTCTGAGTGATATGGTTTTAGCTTTTTATCCTCCGGCGGAAGGGGAAAAAATAAAGCTTAAGCTCACCACACTCCCATGTACTTTCGTACCTACCGAGTGCCGAGTTGACTCTATTGTGCATGATCCTCCGCAACAAGCGTCCTGTACTCTGTACCCATCAAGTCCGGCCAACTCGCCGTCGTACCAATAGCTGACCCAGTAGGGTTAACCGCCGGTCTTGCCAACGATCACATCCATATCTTATAAGTGCGCAGCTTTTCGGTTACTGTGCCGGCTAGCTGTCTCCATGGTAGGACATTACCAAGGAGCTTCTTGCTTTCGCGGTGTTTCTTGTCGGACACAATCGTGGCATCTCACTACCGAGGTGCCTTCGAGGATGCACACTAATACTTTCCCTCTATTGACTGATTCTACGATAGCCCCCCCTAAAACCAGCGATTTTCTTTCACGAACGTTTCATGGCTCCTCGACACAGGGAAGGTTACAATTGAAACCAAAGTATCCATATATATACTTTCTTGTGTGCAGAGGCCTATCGATCGATGACGCCGGGGTGTCGAGGGACACCGTATTTCAGGAAATATGACCGGGAGCTGGTTTTTAAACCGGCGACTTTGTTAAAGGAAAGTTGAGGGGGCTACCGTAGGACGACTCTATTGACGCATGCTACGAGAATAGAGGTTCGTAGCACCTTTTGGCTGAAGCGTTTTCTGAATGAAGGAGCTTCTTAACCCAAAATCGTTTGAATGGCAATGCCAATTCTTGTTTCGCGGTATATATTTTTTTTAGTATATCTAGGCCGTGGGTTTGTTCATCACAAAAGCACTTTCAGTTTACTCAGAAACAGCTTTTGGGCGAGGTATACCAGGTAGAGTGTAGCGCTCCTCAAGTGGTTAGGAGCCTCGGAAAAGAATGGATGCACTTCTACGGTAGCACGTGTCTGTTGGTTATTGGTTATATAGCAGTACCTACTGGACCACGTAGTCGCGTCGTGTGGCTACATGGCCCAGTGGGAAGTGCTATATGCCCGACAATATATATGTTTGCGAGTCCGCCAATTGACTCTCACCGACTTCGTGTCAGGCATCTCCGGGGCTCTCTCCCCTCGCCACGTGACTACGTAGCTCGGTGGGTAGTGCTATAATAACCAATATACGATGGGTCGTGGGTTCGGTTCCCCCCGATTTCGATATTCCGGGCTTGTTTCATGGGCTGCTCATGAGATTTTTCGCGGGCAATCCATGAGCAGCCCATGGCCCACCCATGAGCAAATCATGCGTTATCACCACCAACCCATGGGCACCCCATTACCAACGAATCCGTATGCCATCGGCTGCCAAAGGGTTGGTGGTGACAGCCCATGGAGTCCCATTAAACAAGCATGAGACGCGCATGGAAAGCCCATGGGTTGCCAGTGGCTAAGCTACCCGTGGAACTTGAGGGGAAAAGGCAAAACATGTAGTCTAGTCTATCACCCCTGCCAGCAAAGATTACAGAAGACGTCGAGTTTTAGCGCTTATATTCCCCAATGTTCGCGTCACGGTGTGATCATACGTGACGTGTGCCCATGCTATCGTACTTGAGTACCAATACAGGCTTACAACGTGGCGGGTACTTTCCTACAGTTTGCTGTTTTGGTCTTTGGTGGAAACTCCAATTGTCCGTCTGTTTGTCGGGTTGCTTGCTGGAATAAACGCTGCCAAGGTTTTGTCAAATTTAACAAGTACCGAGCAATGAAGGCCGCGGAGCATCCCTCTAAATAAGAAAAACTACCAATTTTGCAGACGAAAGGCGTTTTATTTGGAGACGAGCAAAAAAGAAAGCAGCAAGGTGATAAGACCCCATTGGGACTTCGAGGGAAATATGCTGCAAGTACATGACAATTTGGTACAGAAGTGGGGCCTATATGAGGCGATTAGAATAAGGCGGCCACTCGATATATGGCGGTTGAAAACGGTTGATACGACTCTGTAGCTCTGAATATAACTGCCTAGGGCCTAAAACAAGGCGGTCACTCGATATAGGGCGACTGAAATCGGTTGGAACGACTGTAACTCTGAATACAACTGCCTGCACGAATAGGGCGGCCTCTCAATATACATGGGGCGGCCAAAATCCCTTCGCAATACGAGGAATACCGCCTTGAGACACACGTGCTGCGGTAGCGGCGCACCATTTCTTTTTCCGAGGCTCCTAACCCCTTGAGGTCTACACCTCCCATCTATGTTAAAAAAAAACGTTCTTGAGAAAACTGGAAGGGATCGTAATCCGTTGAGCAATCCCAACGGTCTATCATGATAGGTATACAACAAAACATTTCATGTGCTGGTAGTAAAACACGACTGACATTACGACGATTGTATCAATAGCTTTGTACTAATAGGTTAAGGAGCCCCGTCCTTCACAAAATGTTTTAGCCAAAAAGTGCTATCTAAATAGCAGGTATTAATATTAGTTATCTGCCGTAGGACGTGTCACATCACTTTTTTTGTCTTTACTCTCCAGCTCAACTCGTCAGAGCTTTTTACCCCCAGCGACCTTCTGGACAAACCGTGGTCACAGGTATCTTTCCTTCTCCTCAGGCTCCACTACTTGTATCGCGTCGGCAACATGAATCAAGCAGCCTGCATGGCCGGGGTAAGGGGTGCGCCCACCACCTGGTGGACGATTTGGAGCTGCAAGACATTCGGGGAGCATGGTTGGCCTTGAACTGCTGCACGCTCTTCCTAGACGCACGCCACCATAGAGCCTCCTTTTTTCTGGAGTTCCTTTGATAAGGAGCTCTATATACTTCACCCTAAACACTCTGATTTTGAGAGGCATTGACACTGAAACCCGATCACCAATCCCATGGTGTAAAAAAAAAAAAACGTTCCAACACATTAAGTATGTGTGTGAGACGATCATGGCCAGTTCCTCAGTTAACGCCTTTACAACTGAAAACCCGTTTTTAGGAAAAATACTTGAAATTGGTAGGGGGAGATATTTTGGGGCTGTAAAGGGGTCAAGAAGCCCCCGCGCCTGGCAGGACTGTTTTCGCCCGAAAGCGCTACGAACATCTGTCGCAGAACATGTCCCCTAGGTGGTTGAAAACGCCGAAGTTCATTTTTTCTTGTGGTCGCCTTACATGGGTCCCAACATGGATAACCTTAAGCCCTACAACCACTGCAAGCTTATACTAACTCCAAGTGGTTAGTCTCGAAAAACGTGGAAGCGGTTTCGGAGGGGTTAACCTAAGGTATCTATTTCGGAAGTGAGTTTCTTATCCGTCCAACACGGACAATCAGACACGTACAAGCGTCAGGTAACTGGCAAGATTTCTACCAGGCTTCGGATAAACCACTCTGAACAGCCTAGACTACCACGTTTACCATTAACGGTCCATACCAGGTATACCAGTCTACGGGGGGTGCGGCAAACACTGAAACAAAAACCGGCGAGGCAATAATGACCACTACCAATACCTCTGAAGTTTGCGTAATACGAACGCCACAACGAAAAAAATGCTTTTCTTTGTGTAGAGAAGAAAAAATTGGCGCTGCGCACTAGCAGTTGTTTTTTGGTTTGTTTACACACTCTCAAGACGTTTCTCTCTCCGCGCGGCGCCTCACCAAGGACCAGCGTTTGATGGCAAAAACAAAACAAATAAAAAATCACGAGCGTTCCTCCACACGCTGTGCCCCGCCAAAAAGGAGCACCACCAGCCTTTGAACTACAGAACCCCCCCCCAAAAAAAAACCCGACAATTTAATGCGAGTAAGTTTTCCACTTGAACAAGTGCAAGCCCCCGCTAGGCCCCGCCCCCGGCACTCTTGCATGCTCTACCGTGCCCTTGATTTCAGCCGCCCGTGCCGCCATCGCCTTTGCGGCTTCCTCCCCCCCTTCGAGCGCGCATGGGTCGCAAAGCACCAATCCGCCCCTCTTGATCAGTCGCCTGCGAGCAAGCACACCAGGAGACGGCAGTTTAAGAAACAAATATGCATGCGATTCCCTTCAGGGTCCAGTTTTCGTTTTGGCTATTCCTTAGACGGCTATATTGTCTTGACCACTTCTTTTTACCGCGGCTGATAACGCCCGCCTCAGGACCCCGAAGGCCACGCGCTCGCGGCGGCTCCTCCGCACATATCACCCGCCGCCATCTGGGAATTCTCGTGGTCCTGCTCTCTGAGCTCAGCGAGAAATCCCGGGAAAGGCGATATGCACTTGCTCAAAACCTGAAGTCCTTGAACTCAAGAAACTTGCGCCCAGTACACTGATGCGGTCCAGTATTTGCTGGTGGCTGTTGACTAAATCTCAAGCCAAATATATACTGGTACCACCAGTACACTGACCGCTCGAACAGGTATCTAGTTTCAAGTCGACAACAATCAACACATACAACAGTAGTGTCGGCAATCAACACACCTCACCGACGTAACAAGTGGACTAAAGTATGCGATTGTTTGTCTGTTAGTTGGAAGTCACTCTCATACCCGAGGTAGCAGTTATTGAAACCAACAATAGCCCAACAATAGCCGTGACTAAACAGCAGCGCTACTTGATTATAACCAAGTATTCCACCACGGACATTCCGAAATAATCAATAACCAAATCGCTTTCGCCAGACAGAGCATAGCATACGATAGCATACGATAGGACCCGAGGACGAACGCCCGAACGGGTAGGGTGCACCGTAACCGGACCAAGTCCGGCCTCAGGCTGGTTTCTCACGGCCGGGGGTTTGGTTAGTGGGTGAGTCGCGCAAGTCCCACACTACCCGTAATGAAGACGTTCCCGATAGCTATGATATGTATGATACCTCCACCGCACCTCATCCCCAGGGTTCGGGTCGGGTCGACATACTCACGTATCCGTATACAACGGCAGCTTGCGCTGCTGGGGTAGTAACGGTGACCGCCTGTAGGGGCAGCTCGCGCTGGCGCTACCACGGGAACTGAAGGATACGCCAGCCAGAGCTGGATTGCGAATACGACTGCATTTAGTTGACACAACATCTACGAAAATACGTGAGCGTGTGGTGAGCTCCACACAATTGTTTTCCCTCTTGCGCTGGAGGATTAAAAATTGAAAAAGAAGAAAAAAGATACGGCACCGCATTATAAAAACGTCATAATCTGGCAGTCAATCAACCATCTAACCGCATCGGTTTAAAGTATATCTACTGAAGAATTGGTGAAAAGAGCAGTTTTTTTTGTAAGAAAAAACGTGTTCGCAACCCAAGCATAGTGGGGTACCCGCTTTAAGAGCCTTCTTTGGGTTGTGCCAGGCTGCTTCTGTTCCGCCTTCGTTTTCATCGCGTTACGCATTGCATAGGCAAATAACCTTACCGTGTTTGCGATATGTACGTATCATTTTCTTGTAGTTTGTGACGAGAAAGGAGCTCGTCGCTCTTAAGAGGAGGCACGTCAGCACAGAAACTGGTTGTGCTGGTGTGCTTGGGTGGAAATGTCTGTCTAATGTAATGCTTCTAACCTTCGATTAGATGCATTTTGCATGGTCAAACCACCTTGCTGCATTCTCAATGCGTACCTCTGTCTCGTATTTTGTCGCCACAAAGAGCTAGTCTCCTAGGAGGCATTGCCACGGACACTTGTTGCCCTGGATATAGATAGGCGGACATATCAGTTTAACGTGAAGAACACACACAATGCAACGAACATATACACACACCTTCTTCTGCACCATTCATTTGTGGAAGTTAGATACTTTGTTTGGGACTATTCTAGGATGTCGATTGGAATCAGTATAACAGTGACTTTTCATTTCCGTGCCGGTTCGGGCTATTGGCCTAATTTTGGGTACCTAGTAGTACCTGACTGGCGTTCTTGATGGTACACTGTGAGCTCTTACGCACGAGCTCACTTCTCGGTTTGCCTCTACCCTGTTGTGTTTGGGAGACGTAATACAATGACTTCAAAATTCAATCAATATGTGCTGCCATCAATACCGCACACCTTTCAAGGTGCACCTACGTACTATTTTATCAAAATCGCTATCGTATGTATGTCAGCTCCACCAGGACGAGAACTTCGATCATCGCAAAAACATTTCGTGTTTCACTTTCCTCCATTGCGAACAAGTATTCGCAAAATGATACTGTTGATAGAACAAACAAGCAATCATGCATATGCCCACCCTCCTTTATTTTGCAATCAATCAGTAGAATACTGCCAAAAACAAAAGATACTCACCTATCAAGCTGCCCTCCTTGCTCCCTCTGCCACCATCGAAGAATCCCGACGATGGCGGTACAGCATCTCTCCCTGCCATACCAGCGGTGGCTCTCTCCTTCTCCCCACCGGACTCCTCCTTGCGCCTTGCTGCTCGTCTCCACTGATCCCCAAAAAGGCTGGCTCCAAAAACACGGCCCATTCCCACCTGCCTCCCTGTGAGATTTGCCATCCTCCGATCGCCTGCTCTTTCGTTGCTTCAGCTTCTTCGAGAACGTACATCTATGCTAATACTGCTGGCCCTTAGATCCCCCATGAGGCTAGACCGAATCTGTCTTCTCTAGAGTGTTCGTTAGCTCCAAGCGGGGTAGATTTCAAGCCATTGTATTACGTCTCCCAAACACAACAGAGTAGAGGCAAGCGGAGCAGTGAGCTCGTGCGTAAGAGCTCACAGTGTACCATCAAGAACGCCAGCCAAGTACTACCACGAATAGGTGCCCAATAATGAGGTCCTACATCGCGTATAACTGTTCTACGGGATCGCCTTGCTTCTTGATCGTAAAGATGTGCAACTCTCGCATACATAATCCCTTTGGCGCATTAGTCTTGGTGTTGTACACAGTGTACGACACCAAGACTAATGCGCTAAAAGGAGTCTGTACGCGAGAGTTGTACAACTTCACGATCAAGAAGGAAGATGACTTGAGAAGTCACACCCGATGGAGGACTTTATTATTGGACACCTAGTTGTACCAATTGGAATCTACAACTTGGTGACCAATAATAAAGTCCTCATCCCTCCATCGCATATATCTTTACGGAATCATATTCCTTCTTGATCGTGAAGTTGTACAACTCTCGCATACGGATTCCCTTTTGACCATTGGTCTTGGTACTAACCTATGCGCAAAAGGGAATCTGTATGCGAGAGTTGTACAACTTGACGATCAAGAAGGAAGATGATTCCGCAGATGAGCTATATGCAATGGAGGACTTTATTATTGGACACATAGTAGTACTTGGCTGGCGTTCTTGATGGCACACTGTGAGCTCTTACGCACGAGCTCACTGCTCCGCTTGCCTCTACCCTGTGTTTGGGAGACGTAATACAATGACTTGAAACCTACCCCGCTTGGAGCTAACGAACACTCTAGAGAAAACAGATTCGGTCTAGCCTCATGGGGGATCTAAGGGTCAGCAGCATTGGAACAGGGCTATGTTCTCGAAGAAGCTGAAGGAACGAAAGAGCAGGCGATCGGAGGATGGCAAATCTCACAGGGAGGTTGGTGGGAATGGGTCGTGTTCTTGGAGCCAGCCTTTTCGGACACCAGCGGAGACGAGCAGCAAGGCGCAAGGAGGAGTCCGGTGGGGAGAAGGAGAGAGCCACCGCTGGTATGGCAGGGAGAGCTGCTGTACCGCTATCGTCGAGATTCTTCAACGGTGGCAGAGGGAGCAGTGAGGGCAGCTTGATAGGTGAGTATCTTTTGCTTTTGGCAGTAGGCTTCTGACTGATTGCAAAATAAAGGAGGGTGAGCATATTCATGATTGCTTGGTTGTTCTACCAACAGTATCATTTTGCGAAATACTTGTTCGCAATGGAGGAAAGTGAAACACGAAATGTTTTTGCGGTGATCGAATAGTTTTACACACTTTAAAAGTACCAGGCTTGGAGCTAGCGAACATAGGAAAGTAAGATCTCCACGCATCCAACCATTCGATGACCTCTTCGTTTTCTGACCCAGACTAAGTCTGCATTCAAACAAGATCATACCGTGCGCTGAATAGATGGGATCGGCAATCCATCGAGTACACGAGAGCACCAGAACATAGCGAGCAGCACACTGCTCAATCGAAAAACAGAGTGGGAATTTAGATCGAGGCTGGGGCTATTCCAGGCGATTCTAGAAAAAAATACTTCAGCAGTGAGATCGAGAACTTCGTCGAAACTCGCCTTGTCAAGCATAGTGTGATACTACTGTTCCTCCATCGTGCGTGCTACGGGGTGTGTATGTCCCCACGAAGGATAACCACTGGCCGATATAACGAGGTTGTGGTTTGGGACATTTACCTTTTTCGGGTACCCTTTGCTGAACGAACGGCAGCCAAATCACTCACCTGTCGAGGACGACGTCCAACCTCTCGCCCGGCGAGTGCCTCGCTCGCTCTAACCCTCCCCCTTCCCCACCTTCAGCAGCAGCCGACACCGACGCGGCTGCGGCCGCTCCACTTCCTCCGCCAAGCAAGATGACGTCGAACAATCCTCCAGCAGACGATCGGGGACCATCTACTGCCGTTTTTTCAGCCTTAGGCTTGGCACATGTGTTTGCTACCGCCACCTGTCCTGCCGTGCTCGAAGGGGTTTTATTTTCTTGGCCAGAGGCGGTTGCGGCGGCAATGTGCTCAACCATTGCCGCTTCATCGCAGACGATAACGATCACGCTGTTAGCCGGGTGGAGTGCGAACACACGAAAACACGCGAGAAGAGAGGAGATAATTAGACTATACCGTGTGATGTTTTTGTCAATAACAAAGGGGTATACTCAGTATCTGGTACACACAAATCAGGGTAGGGTATACCGCGTGGATTCGTGAATTTATCATCGATCAAACACTTTTTGGTTCACCATAGCATAGGGTGTATAAAAGCAAGAAAGTCGTTACCGTATTTTTTTTTTATGATGAAAAGGGCTGTCCTCTAACCATCATCTGATCGGTAGAGATGTGTACAAATAGCACTTCGGTAGGACTCGGTCAGTAGCCGTTTAGTCGCTGCTCGACTCAAAGCGGTTTTACATATCACCTGAACCGTGTATCCGCTGGATAATCCGTGAGTGGGTTCATCGTCGCCTATCTCGGTAGCACGCTGATACACAAACAAACCCCACACGCCAAATACACTAGTGGTCTCTCTAAATAGCGCCGGTATGTGCACTGTAGAAGGAAATACCGGCACTATAGCGGCAATGGGCACTACTCCGCATTATGCCACTACCGGTTTATCTCCTCTGTGCCAAGCGATTTCAGGCGCCATAGCGGGCCACCGGCACTACTCAACCGGCACCATAGGGGGACCACGACGGTATGGATCGTTCATTATCACAGCGGATATCCGTCAAGAGAAGAAATTGGACATGTACGTCGGGAAATCACAACTCCTAAGCGAACAAACAAAACAAACAATACCTATGCCACTCTGAACGGAAATGCAACGACCGTTCAGGTACACACATCAACAACCCAAACAGTCCTTACATTCCCGTCCAGAGTGGTGAGTCCCCCATTTTTTTCGCCGATACACAATGCATACACTCATGCCGGACACCTCATACCTGCAACCCCTGCCCCCACCCTCTCCACCCACACAAAACGCCCAAAATTATGTCGAACGCCTTAGCTTCAACCCCTAACCTTATCCACCCCTTTGAAATCATGTCGAACGTCTTAGCTTCAACCCCTGACCTTATCCACCCTTTTCACACAATAACGCCTAGAATCAAGTCGACGTCGTATTGTACCCGCAGCCCCTTGCCCCCGAGACGAGGGATAGCGGAAGCCCCTTTCCCCCTCTATAGGGCATGCATCCTATCCTCCTCGTCCACACAAAATACCTACAATCGAGTCAGACGCCATATAATGCCTGCATAATGTTTGCCCAGACGCGAATACACAGTCCTTCCAAGTCCGTCCAGAGTGACAGGTCCCCCACCCCCCCTGCCAACCCAAGAAACGCCTAAAACAATGTCGAACACCACATTATACCTGCAACTCCCTGTCCCCGAGGCGAGGGACAGCGAAACACCTGTATTGCTTCGCCCACATAACCAAAAATGCGGAACAACCTACCAGGTATAACTTCAAAAAATATTGAAATCGGGGTTTTGTCTATGACAGCCCCACACCATTCCCTGTAGATCATTCGGCGCTCTGTGCTCTTTCACTGGCGCCGTGCTCCCTACTGCAGCCTTCAAATTGACGCACCACGCCCGTAGGAACACCACCAAGCCATTACATAGCCTGATCTGTAGTCCCTTTGGCCTTTGTCTTGCTGGGATTGGAGAAATCCGGTGCACCGCGGCCATGTAGTGTATCGTTTGCGCCGTTGCCGCGTATCCTCCCAGCAATCACGCCGCCAGTTTAGACATGTGTTGCCACTGTCGCGGTGGTAAGCGCTGCTGAAATCGCCCAAGATTCGCCGGATGCTCGCGTATACAGGAAGGGAAGGTATTCCAGGGTGGTGGACTATTTTGATTATGTCGCCGACGCCGCAATCGGCTGGAGTTGTGGGCCAAAAATACAAACAAATCTGGGGAGAGAAAAAAACGCATTTTTGTAGTGTGGCAGCGCTAGATCACAGAAAGAAAACGTTTGAGAAAAATACGTGCATACGTACTGGTACTGATCCATCTCTACAGCAGCAAAAACTAATTTGGTCACGGTATGAGGAGGAAAAAAAACAAAGACCTGGAACCACATTTTGAAACTTCAACGACACTATCGCGGTCCTCAGAGGGAACTGCAAAATGCTACCGCCTTGCAACACTGTAGTGGGAGCGCATCGCAGGGCGGCGCACTTTGCTGTTAGAGGTGGCGCTGGAGTTATGGCAGATTTACGAGTCTGGATCAACAACAAAAACGGTGGCAGGGGTTCTCTCAGCGGTGAATTCCTTCGTGTATTCAGCCGAAAAATATTATTTTGTGGGGGCAAAGCAACACAGGTGAAAATTTTCTTTCCCGTTCTATTGCATAAGGCCCTCACTCCCCCCCGCCGACACACAACACCAAAAAAAAAACGAAGCCTTTTCCAACTAAACGACACATCATGTATACCTGCAACCTCTTGCCCCCGATACAAGCGACAACCCGTTAGCAGCTGCTGCCGCGCCGGAAGATGCCTCCACCGCTACCAACTCCCCCCCTTCTCCTAACGCCTCCACCATCTCTCGCAGAGCGGCGCGACCTGAACCGGTACGTGTGGCAATGGTAGAGTTGGGGAGGGGACAGTGGAGGAGGATCACTAACCCTTCACTACATCTTCATTCGTAGAAACTTTCGAGGCGGACATGATCAGGAGTAGGGTTGGGGCTCACAGACAAGCATGTCTTGACCACATTCTCGAAACCAGGCCAAGGTCTACCCAGCCCTCACCCCGCAAGCACTCCCACAGACAGCTCACCGTGGGGATGAAGATAGGTTCTGGCGTTAAGCATATGTCAGCGATTCTGTCAGTGACTATGTCGACAGTACGCCAATATTTCTAGAGTCCTCACTCCGCAAGCACACACGCATACACACACGACTCACCGGCACGGCCTCCGGAGCCAAGCCCAACCGCAAGGGCTCGCTTTCCTCCCCCCAGCCTGGCCACGACACCTATCATCTTGGACGAGTCTTCCGTCCCCCCCACCCCGCTATCTGTTTCCGTCGGCTCGGCCTCTCGGAATTCCTCGAAAACTCGGTCGAACATCAGGTTCAGCGTAGGATCCTGTTGGGGTCCATACGTGAAAGTTTCAGGGAATTATGAAGTTAACATACCCTGGTAGCACGAAGAATACACATTTGGGGGACAAAATAAGCATGGTTTTTAGGGCTTCTAATTGGCTGGATTTCGCGGCGAGATCGTAGATGGGTGGCCAAGTAAGCTAAGTATAGCTACGTCGAATGGACGGGTGCTACGACAGAGGTAGCAATTTTTACCTAAAACGGTTTCCGAATGACGGGACACTCACTCCTTAACCCCGAAATGGTCATATTTTCGATTTTGTTTCCTGCACGACTGTTGCTGTGTATGTACCTAGGCTATGGGATTTTTCATCCGGTACGTAGCAGTTTCAGTTTTCATCCGGGATCAAACCAGTTTTTGGGTTAAGACATGTCTAAGGCTCCTCAAGTGATCACCCACAGATGGCAAAAGAAAAAAACATGCACCCCTACCGTAGCACGTGTTGTCCTACTAGCCTACTAACCTACTAACCGACTAACCTACTAACCGACTAACCTACTAACCTACTAAGCTATCAACCTACTAAGCTATTAACCTACTAATCTTAAATCTACTAAGCTACTAAGCTACTAAGCTACTAAGCTACTAACCTATCAACCTACTAAGCTACTAAGCTACTAATCTTTAACCTACTAACCTACTAACCTACTATTAATAACCTACTATTAATAACCTACTAACCTACTAACCTACTAGCCTACTAACCTACTAACCTACTAGCCTACTAACCTACTAGCCTACTAACCTACTAGCCTACTAACCTACTAGCCTACAAACCTACTAACCTACAAACCTACTCACCTATTCACCTATTCACCTGTTAACACACCAAACGAGTTCTATTAACCTGTTAACCTATTCATCTATTCACCTATAACCTATCAACCTATCAACCTATTAACCTATTAACCTATTAAGCTATTAACCTATTTATCTGTTAAACTATTAACCTATTAATACACCAAACCATTTGCCTATTATACATGAAGCATAATAACTCAATCGGCTTATCGGGTAGCATTCATGACACGAAAAAAACACGGGTCGAGCCACAGACGCGACGGTCAGATAGAAAGCGCTTCCTAAGCAAAAACGATCTAGAAAAACTTAAGGGAACAAAAGTGGGATATGTACTGACAAAAAACATTTTTCAATTAGAAAATACAAACAACTAAAAAAGGAAACCGACAACACCGAAAGAAAAAAAAACGTGCTTTACCCCCGAGGCAAATCGGACTCGCAGCTTCACCCCCTCACCTTCCCCGCTTCTCCAACGCCAATGCCAACGAACGCACCTGAAACGGCCAGACCAGCCACATGAGCTTTCCTTCCCCCTTTCCAGCTAAGCCTTCCAGGATGTCAACCTCCGTCCGTCGGTCCCCATTCCGGCCCCCGAACCCCCCCGCCACCGCTGCCGTTGCAGTCGCGGTCGGTGTAGGGGGCAGTCCCATCCGGTGTCGTTCCTCTCGCATAAGCGACGCTCGCAGGTCATCCCGGGACTGCTGCTCCCCGCACCCGCGGCTGCAACAGGCGTTGTACTCCGACGCGCAACTGCAAGGCGACAGGGGAAATTGATGCGGAGAGAGCGGACGGGGAAATCAGATCTTTGTACAAATCGCGGTCAACATAAAATTCGAGAACAATATACATTGTGTACTTCGAAGCAAAAAAAAGACGCTTCTACAAAAACAAAAACTTGCAAATATTAGAGGCGGGGGATAGGGGAAGGGGGACAGGGAACGCGGGACTGGGCACAAGGGGCGGGGGACAGCAGAAGTGGGAAATAAGAGAGGGATTGGGGGATCGCGGAAATGGGATAGGGGATATCGGGTAGGGGACGAGGGACAGGGAATGCGACAGGGCATAAGGTGCGGAGGACAGCGGGTATAGGACAGCGGATAGGGGGCACCGGGTAGGGGACGGGGGACAGGGTATAGGGGGCGGGGGACAGCAGAAACGGGACAGGGGGCAGCGGAAATGGGACAGGGGGCAGCGGAAATGGGACAGAGGACAGCGAGTAGGGGACGGGGGACAGAGGATGAAGGGACGGGGGACAGGGGAGGGGGGGGATAGGGGACAGGGTGCCGGGGACGGGCGGAGGGGAGGATGGGGGACGGTGCAGGGGACGGGCGGCAGGAGGCATGGAAAGATGGACGGGGGGCGAGGGGCTGGGGACGAGGGGCGCCGAGTGGTGGTGGCGGTAGCTGTTCCTTTGAACACGCCAAAAATGGCGGTTTAGAGTTGCAGAGGATTGCATACACCGTTGAAGGCCTCGTCAAGGATTACTGTGGTTACAGGTGATGGCTATGATGCCCTTTTTCTCTTGTTTCACACTCCCATGCACCTGCCGTTAAAATTCACGTGCACGAGCTGTATCGCAGGTATTCAATAAACCCAGGAAACATTTGATAAATCATATAGACGATGCAGCCCCCCCACCGCAGCAGGGCCTAGATCGGGCACGAGGTCATGCAGATCATACAGATCAGGCGCGTATCAACCCAGAAATACCTACATAATGGAACGAACGTCCCACATGTCCGGTATGTGCAAGGTTGGGACTGGCGTACACATTCAATCAACCTAGTTAATATGTGATAAACCGCACATATCTTATGTGAGGCTAAGATACGAGCCGATGACACATTATCCAAACCATGCCGCCGATCCCACAAATCATACGGATCAGGGATTAACCTTCGATGAAAGATCTAGATCCGGTCTGTGAAAGGTAAAGGCTGAAGGTGGGAGACGGACAGACCTCTTCAACTGTGGGCAGCCTCGTGTGGCAACACGATCTACAACAACGCATGCAGATCATCCAGATCAGAGATATGTCTTACCATCTAGAAAATGGAAAAAGGGGGATCTGGACTTCCCCATCTGTGCAAGGTTTAGGGAGGGAGACGGACCTGTTGCACTGAATTAGCCTGGCGTGGCAGCACGGGTTGGCGCAGTTGGTGTGGTCCGAGCAAGGCTGGCCGCATTGGTGACACGACGAAATAATGTCTCCTGTAACAGTGTCCCCCATACGCTTGTCGAACACGTAGTTCACACCCTGGGAGGGTGATATTTGGGGGGGGGGGGGGCGGGGGGAGGAGGGAAGCGGGGGGGGAGGTAGGGAAGCGCGGGGGGGAGGGGGGTGGGGGGAGAGGAGGGGGACGAGAGCCGTATAGAAAGTGTGGACGGTAAACGGCGTCCGCCAGTTGATAAGAACAACACACTTACCGTTTCCACTATTAAGCCTGTAGCTGTTAACCGTGGAGCTCTTCTTAATGCCGTATATTACGCATACATAATCCAAACCAATTCCCACCATGTTTCAAAGCGTTTCATTCGCGAATCATGGCCGCAGGCAGCTTAAAGTACAAAACAAAACGGCGTCGACCGGCCCTTTTAGCCCAACATACCTTAAACTTGGACTGCAGGCCTCGCTCCTTGGCAAACTTGGAGTAGGAAACAATGCCTCCCTCTAGCCTCGTCACGTTCGTGAAACCCATTTCTTGTTCCAAGTATGCTGCAATCTGCCGTCCAAATACCGCCCCCCCCCCAGAAAAAAGGAAGAAAGACGAGAGGAGAGGAGACGCGGCACGGTCGGGGCGTTAACCATTAAGAGTGAGCATGAGAACGAGTAACCCGTTTGAGAACCGCACCTATTTTTGGGGAAAGCATTGCCTTCGCGTTGGTGTGGGATCATCATCATCATCATCATCATTATCATCATCGTCATCATCATCAGCAGCAGCAGGATCATCATCACCTTCATCATCATCATCAGCAGCAGCATCATCAGCATCATCACATCATCACATCATCATCGTTATTTGCGGTTCTGCACGGAGGGGCGAGAAAAAGAGAAAAGAGAAAATCATACCACAGTCCTAGCAGGGTCAGAATGAAAAATAAACCGGAGCGAGCGCGCTGCGATCACAGGACGAGTCAAGAACAAACCACTTTCATTTATTTATGTTTTCCTCTTTACGCCCACTTGTTTTTAGAGCCCCCCCTGTCTACGCAATATACATACCTGGTATATATTGTGGTGTGTGTGGATACCAGGTCCATCCCCTAGACCGTACCGCCTCATATCACTGTAACCCTTCAAGGCCATCCTGTATCCTCGGCTGGGAGACTCTGAGATAATTTTCGTTGCAGAACCCCGAGAGGGTGGTGGACTTCGGTGTTCTTCACGCAATTTAAATAAATAGGTCTACCTGCTGCGGGACCACCGGCCCACGTGTGCCGTCTTTTTTACCCCCGTCTGCCCTACGTTCTACCCTGGGAGGCAAATCCTATTGGGGGCTTTAGAGGGGGGGAACAGGTCACCCCCCCCCCCCCCCTCCCGCCCCCGCCCCCCCCCGACAAAATTCAGCACCGAAGCAACCCGGACTGCACGGGTAGGGTACGCGTCCGAACAACGAACGGAGTTGCTCGACACGCGCGCAGCCTGGTGATACCTCTACTGGTGCTGGTGCTGCTGTTGCTGTTGCTGCACATTCTTCCTAGAAGGTCGATAAGCCCGCACGTGTCACTTTTTAGATCGCTATAAAGTTACCCCCCCCCCCCACGAGGCGGTTCGTGTAAGGTGGTATCTCGATATAAGGCGGTCAAAATCGCTTGGGGTGGCTGGGGAATTACACTCGTAACCTGGAACGAAGCAAGGCGGCTTCCCCTGGTCATCCGGGTTATCGTGCTCTCTGTATCACACTACCACCTTACTGGGGAAACCCTACTGTACTAGCTACTGTACTAGCTACTGTACTAGCTACTGTACTAGCTACTGTACTAGCTACCGTACTAGCTACTGTACGGTAGCCCACAAGGATTAAGTCGGCCGTCGCGCGCTGCACGGTACTCGCTGTAGACCACGGCGACGAAATGGCGTCGTCAACTGTAAAAGGATTGCTGCTCGGCAAACGATCGCGGACGGCCCCAGCGAGCTACAGCTACGTAGAGCAGCGCACTGGCTGTGGCTGCTGTGACACCGCAAAGCGGTTGGGGGCGCTGCGACATCGCAAGGCGGAAATAGGCCGTTGGGCAGTACTACAGTAGTGGCCCCTCAGTAGGGCCGGTATGTGCCGACCAAAAACCCCGACACTACTGGGCTAGTCGGGTTTGCTCTGCACACTGCCGAGTCGTCCCTCTATAGTGCGTCCCTCTGTAATGCGTCCCTCTATAGTGCGGCAGTGATGGTAGGGGTTGCACATTTTTTGGGCAAACGTTTCTGACCTTATGACCTTCTGGCCGGTTAAGGTCCTCAAGTGACGAGCTATCGGTCGGTATGATAACTTCACCAATGGGGATACTTTCTCCAGGAATAAGAAGCGCACCTAAAGTGTCGGTCGGGTATCGCGAACGAATGTATCGATGTATGGATGTATGGATGTATTCGAAGTCATGTTTCGGGTAAGACATTGAGCTCCTCGTGAAAGAAGCCCAGAAAGTTCTGACTTGCACACCCTAACGCGCGGGATGACCCTGCCACTATACAGTAGCTGATTCTCATTTGTGCCAAGCGATTTCACTGGCACCGTCACGGCAAACGGTACCACTCAACCGGCACCACAGAGGGCCCCCTGCTGTATCGTATAGCATGCAACACCACAGACCCCCCCGAGGGATGATATTCCCAGCCAACCTTCTCCAAGGCAAGGGTGACACACATCACACACACGAAGACCACGAGAATTTTTCCTTCTAACACGCCCCGCCCCGCCCGGCCCCGCCCCGCCCCACCCCGCCCCACCCCGCCCCAACCCGCTCCGCCACGCCCACGCGAAGCTTGCCTTAACACAGCGGATGCCCCCCGTGCAGTAGGTCATGATGGGCGCATCACGATCAGCGTTCCCCACCAAGCGTTCTAGCTCCCCCCAAGACTCTCGGAAGAAGCTGGTGTCAAGGGGAAGCGCTTTGTCGAATGTGCCCACCACGCTCTCGTACCTTTACGGGACATTGACAACGGGGTGGAGGGGGCGTTGATAAGAGGTAGGGCGGGCGGCGTACTCATTTGTTGCTCATCTTAGTAATTTGAACATTAATCTCTCTCGAGGTGGGGCAGTAGAGGGGGGGGGGGGGGGGGGGGGGGGGGAGGGGGGGGGGGGTAACAAAGGAGAGGGGGGGGGGGGGGGGGTGTACACAGTTTGTGCATGGCCGTCGTCGTATGACCATAGACCCTCGCATCCCTACTATGCCGGGACGGAGCACGTCGGGTTTTCGCCAACCAGGCAGGCGTTGCTTGCACTAAGCGCGAAGCGCCGTAAGGTGTTCGGCAAGTCGCATGGTGAACTGCATCCTTCCGAGAACCGCTTGTAAGGCGGACTTTGGCACATTGTGCCTACTTTCATGCTTATGGACGACAGCGCCAATGAGTTAATTTGTTTTCTGAAGCGGCCACTCCAGAGATAGCGATGGGTATTACTATGTAACTGCCTCGTGGGTGCCTTACCATATTCACACTACGTGAAGAGATCAATGTCCTTGTGCGGATATAGGGTTCTCCACTTCGCACAATATGATCTACTCGACAACCATCATGGTGACCGCCAAAAAAAAACAAAACGGAGAGTAGGGGTGTGCGTACTGATTTGTTGCTTGCCATAGTCACTTTACCACTGACCACGCATCCATTTCGAGACGGAGCACCGTTTCTACTCCTAATAGCCTAATAGAGATTCCTCCAACATTTGGGCGCTCATTACGCTCCTTCCATAAACATACATGAAAACTGTTTGCTTATCCCATCTTCGTCCTGCTTCGCCGTCTGCGGCCAACGTCTATCTCCTAGGATAGCGTTTTTTTTCGCGCTTCTCTCTAGTCTACCACACTCTTCCATGTCACACACGTCAAATTTCATCATCTCCTCCAACTCATCTCGTTCCTCCTTGTATATTTCACATTGGCCTACTATGGGAGTCCTGCACTCTATTGCTGTGCCACACGGGCACATATTTGAAGGAACGCCCTCCTCCTCCCGACTACTGGTATATATCTTTCTTCTTCCCGGTAGGTCCAGGTCCCCTACACGAAATCGCAGTTTCAGCTATTTCGAAGTCTTGGGGAAGCTGAGATGGAGAGGTAAGACACAGCCTGAGTGTGACCCTAGTTAGGCAAACGGGCTCGTTTAGCGGGTGCGCCTTTCTCTAACGGCAGGTGGAGACCCACCGTCGAAGGAGTCAAAAATGAACAGGCGCAGGCAAATCCCGCACTACCCAGGGTAGAGACAGAGCAAAAAGAGCTGTCGATTCCTGGGTGGCTATCTCACCTTCTTGGTTGAACCGTATAGGGATCAGCCAAAGAAGGCCGGCAAGTTCATAGTGTCGACTAACCGGAGGGGCGAGGTTGACACAAAGTCTGCGTTCTGCAGATGGACGAAAACTGGTACACAAACGAAAGTGTATGGAGCTTAAGCTTTTTTTACCCGGATCCCCAGGAGGATCTAAAAAAAAAAAAAAATCAGCTATTTCGAGGGGGGAAGGGTGGGGGTTATCCGGGGACGAAAATAATTAACAGCGGGGGGGGGTACTAGCATGGGGGGGGGGGGTCTCACTTCATGCACAGCCGCAATCGTATGGGGGAGGGTTGTGAGGGGGGGGGGGCGCGGGGGCGGGAGGGCGGGAGGACTGGCAGGGGAAGGGAGTCGTAAAAACATGGTTGCGGGGCGTATTAACAGGAGGGAGAGAGGGGTACAAAGACAACAACAACAAAAATCACCATTATAACCAACATGAAAGCCGGCGCTTCAAAATCACAACAGGATTACCCCGGGGACACCGCTCCAACACACCCCGACCCCCATACTCACGAGTTCCGGCAGTCGAGCACAGTAGCCTCCTCCCTGTCCAGCATATCGTGCCACTCTGAGGGAGACAACCCTCTTCCCACTTTCCCGGACCTGCCGGATATTGTCGAATCAAAGATACCATCAGTCAGCAATCGTCCAATCAAAGCCAACGTCAGCCGGAAATCGTCCAATCAAAGTGAGTGTCGCCCAGAAATAATCTAATCAAAGCTAGCGTACCTTACCACTCTCCGCCTATCGCATCTTCCGCCGCGACTCCTTTCTCTTCGCGCTAGCCGAGGGGCTGGCTCGTACTCCCGCATACCGTTGCCTATTTCGAGCCCCACTTCCTCCTCTTCCCCACCCCGACCCCTCTATCCCCCGACCCCCTCCTCAACTACCACCCCTCCACGGTCCCCCCCGCCCCCCCCGCCTCCACCAACGCAGCACCTAACCTCACCGGTCCGACCACTCGAGAGGCTCCTTGAGGCCGTCGGCCACTATCTGGTGCCTTGCCCGTACGTGTAGGGCGGGAAAGGGAGGATTTTCGAAGAATTCTTCCTTGCTCCAGCGCCGCTCCGCCCTGTTGAGGTACCTGTGCAGCGGCCGAATAGTAAACCAGGTCCAGGAGATGTGAGTCACTTCACGCATGCTGCGGTGGGGTTCAAAACACGCTGGAAACAAAATGAGGACTATAGAACGGACCAAACGGGGCAGCTCGGACTGTTGGGGAGAGAACGTGTGCGAGCTGCAAAGCACACGGAGGTGTGTGACACACGTGCAGCACAATGAGCGTTGTAATTCTGCACACGAATCCTACTTCTAAACGGGTGAAAATATGAGAACGTGTGCGAGCTGCAAAGCACACGGAGGTGTGTGACACACGTGCGGCACAATGAGCGTTGTAATTCTGCACTCGAATCCTATTTCTAGGAGGGTGAAAATACGCATTTTTCGCCTTCTAGGGCGCGACTCTTACACCATATTCAAGTCAATGAGTTAACTCTGTGGTGATTTAGGTCGCTATGTTGTAATCAAGCCAAAACGACTAGGGTTACAAACGCAATTCAGGTCTCTAGTCTATAATATAGTCAAGTCAAAATCGATAACCATGATGCTCTTGAGGTCGCTAGACTATATTAATATCAAGTCGAAAGGTGTGCTTTTCAGCTCGCTGGTCTATACTATACAAGTCAAAATGGAAAATATACACTATGACACCATCCGTCCCCGCTCCCCTTGACTCACACGCCGGCCAGCTTCTCCACAGCCTCCACGGCTCTTTCGAACCTCTCAGCAGACGTGCACGGCACGGCCATCTGCGCGTTGATCCCTTCCTTAGCCACGTACACGCGCCCTCGCACACCCAGCGGGGCCCACGCCAGCTGCTCAAGCCGAGGTTAACAGAGAGGACATTTCAAGCAGAATTCGGGGGGGGGGGGGGGGGGGGCGGGTATTTGCGAGCAAAAATGGCAAAAAAAGACAGTCCTGGCCCCATATTTTACGATGTGGCGAAGGACGTTTGGGAAGTCTGCACACGAAAACTAGCAACAAACTGCAGACGACGGCCACGTCCATCACATTCCGAAACCGTCGTCTCCCGACATGTTTGGTTGGGGGCGGCGGTGGGAACCGTCATTAAAACGATTACACACGCTCTTGCCCGAGCCATGTCATTTTTAGCAGATGCATGGCCCGAAAACCGACCGTGACGTAAAGCTCACGCAAACGGACATATCCGTCTCTTCGATAGCACCGTGCAGCGCGCAAGGCACTAGAGGTACCCATGAGTTTCTTCCGAGCCCGCAGTTGGCATCGCCACCTTATCTCGATAACCCCCCCCCGCTCCTATGTTGGCATCACTGCGCTGTTGGTGCTGCGAACCTGAAGCATGTTGGCGAAGGCCTCTGGTTGGTCGATGTCAACGAACCGATAAAAGCTAAGCATCTCCCACTCTTCCGCCTGTGATGGCTCGGGCACGTCCAGCAGCCATTCCGGCGCCTTCTCCTCCTCGTAGTGGGGGTGCTGTCAAAATCATGTAAACGGGCGAGTGAGAAAGGAAGCAAGGAAGCAAAGCAAACAAACAAGGGCGTCACCAACGCTTCCATGCCCCCCACGGTAATCTTCAGATCGACAATGCTCCGGACGGCCAAGAGCAGAAAAGTACTCGAACGTATTTCCACGAGCCACAAGTGATAAGCTCTTGCAAGAAAGAAAACAAGCTCGAGCATTCTTAAGGAGTAGAACCGTACCGCGGCGCGCGGTTTTTTTTTTTGCAGAGATTTCCTTTTGGGGATGAAAAGCGCACATCAATTTCCAATTTCCGCATTTCAACGGACTTGATATCATGACTGCCAACTGCCAGCACACAAAGCGGGCAAAGCATCCGCAAGACAACGTCAGTCAGTAGTCCCATGTAAAGCGTTCCCCTGCTGAAAAATGTACCCCGACGCTTCAGCCTTAGCAGTTTGTCTCCGAAAAAATGAGAGTGCAGTTCTAAACGGGGGCATGATAAGCTCACCACATCTAGGAAAACGTTCAAGTCCAAGCCTTCCCCTTCTGCCCAGCTCAAGGCGGCACACACGTCGCCGTCGGATGTAACCATCGAACGTTCGGCGCCTTCTCCAAGGCTCGTCTTAACCTGCCACCAGCAAACCACAACACAACCACGAGCGCGTTGGGCATATCTAGGAAGGGGGGGCTGACTTTACACGCCCCCCCTTTTTAGCAGCAGGAAAACGCTGGCACAAGTCGAAAACCGGTACCACAGCAGTACTGCTATGCCGTACGTACTGGTAACAACGCAACCCCCCCCAGCACGTACTCATTAGTCTGCCGTCAGTGCCGGGGTGGCAGCGAAGGGCCAAAAAACTCCCAGGCGGGGTATTTCTCCCTTTTGGAAGCACAGAGGGAAAAAAATAGATTACGATTACCTCACCGGCCACACGAAGAACCCCAGGTCGAAGGGGGAGGGGCCGCGGCACAAGTGAAACGGAAGGAAATGAGCGACACGCGCGCGGCACGATGACAATATATTTTCTTTTGCACGCGCTTTCCACTAACAAGGGGTTGATAAAACCGCACATACCGATTTCTCACTAATAGGAGGTTGATAAAAACGCACTTGTCGCTTTCTTGGTCTCTCGACCTGGGTTCCACAAGGGAAAATAGGCGGAGAGGGGCAAAATACTGTCAGGTAAAGTAGGTGATGAGGAATACTCACGTACAGGGCGATTGGGAAATCTCCCAGCGGAAAGGTTTCCTTGAGGAGTCGGTTGAGGGTGTCCAAGTGTCCTCCCGGAGGGTCCCTGCAGGTAACACGAGGAACGAGAGGGTGAGCGGTCGATTAGCGCACCGTCGGCACCGTCGAAAGCGGGGCGTCTCGCACGTCTTTTCGAGAGCATGAAAATGAAGGACGAAGGGCCAACAACACCACCAACAGCAACATTTCAACAGCAGTACGAGCGTCGGCAACAGTGGCACTACGAAAAAAACATTAACGACACGCACATCAACGCCAACTCCAACACCAACATCAGTTCGACCAACAACACCAACACCAACACCGACACAACCATCAACACCAACACCAACATCAGTACCAACAACACCAACACCAACACCGACACAACCAACACCAACACCAACACCAACACCAACACCAACACCAACACCAACACCAACACCAACACCGGCAACAACGCCGACACCAACTCCAACACCAAACACCAACACCACTCACTCGACACAAAACACCAACATTACCGAGCTTGTCCCCCGCTTTCGTTATACTTCTTATGGGAAACCTCGAAACACGCAACGCTTCCCCCGCCCAGCAAGACCGGAAACAGGAACTAAAAAACATCCGAGCACACAAGATATCAAGGCAGGTCAGGGTTGACGCGCTGACTACAGTAGGCCAAGCAACCGCAACAACACCAGCAACAATACAATCCACGCCCCCATGACCTTCACACCACATGTGCTAGGAGACCGGTCTATTACGGTGCACCAAGGTATCCTTGGCCTAAATCTACTCATTAATAGCCTTGGAGCTTCTGATACAAAGAGGGTAGCACTTTTTGGCCATAATTTTTTTTATCGACGGATTTTTTCAATTACGCTAACAAACCACCAGACAGTGAGTGCGGTGTTGATGTCTTACGTATTGCAGGAGTATTCGTGGGACACCTACCATAGGTCTTGCGATTGATCACCAATTTGCACTTTATGATTGCACTTTATGTTATGGTCCATTTCAATGATTAAGGTGAGGTAGAGAGCTCTTCAAGTCAAGAGCTTAAAAAAAAAATGAAGGCGCACCGCTACCTTAGCGCGCGTCTTAGTGTAAGGGGGAGGTCAGTCAACGGGTCAAACCGCGGTCTCTTATCTGTAGCATACTTCCCCCCCCCACAAACAATAACGCCTTCAGGAACTCCCGCCCACTTACTTGGGAAGAAACACTCTCCCGCGCTTGTCCCTTCCGCTGAGGCGCAGCTTCGTCCTTAGTGCCGAAGAAGTGATTGCCTTCACCGTTGTGGTCTCCAAGACGTCGATCTGACGGATGCGCTCGAGGTTCCGTTGCACTCTGGCGTCGTCGTTGCTCAATACCTATGTACGGCGGCGTGTACGGTACGCGACAAAACTTTACCCCTCTACGACTGGACTGCACCTCGTGGTCGGGGGTATATCCTACGCGGAACTACATTTTACTGCTGCACCATCCTAACAGAGTTCTTGGATCGCGATGGCCGCAAAGTTGTTCTGGTATCTATCGTCGTCATCTGTTGTTTGTGGCAATGCTTCAGTTAGCCAGTTGAACGTACGGCAGGCATGCATCCGCTACTTGCACCGTTGATGCGCTGTCACGTGCTCAGCAGCCAGAAGCCCATAAACAGAACACTCGAGACAGGCAGCCTAGAGGAGTCAGCAGTAAGAATCAATCTCGCTCCTGATCATTCCCCACTCCTCACTCGTCACTCGTCACTGGTACTACGTATGTACAGTGGTAAACTACTGCCGACTGTTGCACTGCTGCTGTGCGCCTGGTACATAGGTACCAGGTAGCTCACCTCTGGCGGGGGACTTCTGCCACTGCTTGCTGCAGAAGCCTCCAGCCTCGACAGCTCTGGTCTACGTCGGCAGCGTCTCCTTCTCTCCGGTCCACGGTAGTGCAAATCGCCTCCCATGGAAGGGGCGGTAGTAGTCGCTCGTCCATGGCGTGTTGGTGGTGCTACTCGGGTTGGGAGCGAAGGACCAAGCACGAAGGCTGTTGGCAGCAAAGGGTGCGTAGCGCAGCCAACAGCTAATGCTGCTGCAGTAGATGCTGCAGCTGGAAAATACATGACCATCTATCTGCTCGAATCGCTCAAAAACGATAAACACCTGGGTTTAGCACGCCCTCGTGAGTATATAGCTCCACCTGAAGTCCTATAGATCTGGATGACAACGCCGATGTTGGCTCAGCACGCCCATACGCAGAGCTGTGGCCGTTCGGAGGCGCTCCGGGGCATCGGAGATCATGTCAGAAGTGCAACCCCGTTGGAAAAACGCCATCAACAATTTTGGTACACCCACGAAAAACAAAGTTTCGCCGAAACCGAACAATTTGCACAACGGAAAAGTACTGGACGAGTCCCACGCCCCCCCCCGCCCCCCCCGGCTCTCCGGTTTGCCGAGCTTCGGAAATCGTCAGCTTTTCGTGTTGTCACATATTATAGCTAACATCCCTACCAAGACAGCCCTGCTCTGTGCTGACGTGCTGACTGCGGCATCGATAGATGATGGCGTCTTTTACAAATATGCCTAGTATCTATCCTTAATGAGGACAAAATACTCGTATTATTATAGAACACGCGCGCCGAACGACCTTCTGTAAAATTTGTGAAGGTGTGTACAGTATTAACAACCAAAGGTTTAATTCACAAACATTCAATCGGTCGTACTCACAGCTGACTTTTTTCAATTTATATAGAAACACCATACATACCTGGTATAATAAAAATGAAACACAGATAGATCTAAGAATGTACCACGCAGCTTGCAAAGTTGAGTTTCAATCATTCAATCGGTCGTACTCACAGCTGACGTTTTTCAATTATTTGTAAAAACATGCGTACCCAATATGGGCACTATATCCTTAATGAGCACACACAACCCGTAATACGCGCGATCGAAGTATCACACACAGCTTGCAAAGATGAGTTTCGACAAAATCTTCGATCTCACAGCTGAGTGCATTTTTATTTTTATAATAACATGGGCACATATAACTACAAATAAATACAAAAACATGCTGGCATGCCGCCTGTTTTGGTTCCTGTTGTTATTATAAGGCTTAATAATTAGTTTGGGTAAGCTATTGGTTAACCTTTTGCAAGCGGTCAAACAGACTAATACCCCACTAATTCCTTAACAAGTGGCGTCCTTTGGATCGTGGGTTCGAGTTCCACATCCACCACAATAAACTTTTCAGACTTTCCCCATGTCGAACTTGAAAAATACTCTCCTCCCCGGTATCCCCACGAAATGAAACCGCTTGGATATTGACAGGTCCTGCCGCCCGTATATCCGGCCGACCTCGTATCCCGCCGTTTCAGGGGGGGGAAAGTGTTATAAGGCTTAATCTGGGTAAGATATTGGTTAACTTTTTGCAAGTGGTCAAACGGAGACTAATTTCTTACTACAAAAGAATAGGACCCCTCCCATTGAGAAAAAACTCACCTACATCGTATATTATTACAAGAGTACCAACAACGAAGCTTGCAAATATGAGTATTGATCCGGAATACGTCGAACTCACGGCTGATGTCCTTGAAATGTTTTTATAAAATGCCCCACGAGTCCTTAACACTCCCCTCTCCTCGTCGGTCGGGGTAGGTACATGGAGCATTTAGATGGTGTGGCGAAACGCCCCACCCACCAAAAAAAAGCACACGCACAGGCATATACCACTTACTACAGAGTAGTGGAGAAAAAGTATTTACTTCGTAAAATAGTCAACGCACACAGTACACGTACATTAATTATGGTCCCATTTATGTAGTAGTATCTTCCGCCAAATATTATCCTCGCGCAATACTCTCCCCCTCCCTCCCAGTAAGTAGTAACTCAGATCCGGGGTCACATAGCGGGCCCTCCTCCCCCTTTGCCACTACGATACGTGCCTTCAATTTTATCGCGGGCATAATTAAGCGTTTTCTTCTCTCATCGACTCGCGTCGCGAATTGTATCCACTCTCCACGCTGCCACGTAGTAGGCGATCTCAGCAGCAACTATTTTTCTCTCTTTGAATTCTTGCAAATGAAGTCAAATCTCACCCACGGTGGGAATCGAACTCAAGGGCCAACGCTACGAGTAGTAGTGTTCGAGGGCAACCACTACAAGACCACCGGGCGGGGGCGACCGGCTCAGTGCGCATGTTAATGTGCAACAATTTTCGTCGTATATTGCTGCCTGTTAGTGAGTTATTAGCGGGAATACCTATTATATAAATACGAGTATTGCCCCGCAACGAAGTCATTCGGGATCGGGAGATACCGCCTTCCTAAGGGCGAGGCCTGTAGACTCAGCTAGAACCATCCCTGCATCAGAGTTCGTGACTGCGGGGAAGATATGTCTGGGGATAGAGGAATTCCTGGCGGCGAGGTGCCCATGCTGCGGTGAAGCGGAGGTTAATACGTGGCATGCACGATTGTGCCACCGATCGGGCGCGCAAGTGAACCAGCACCAACCCCTTGTGCACGCGCTCTCCCGCACCCTTGAGAGCATGTCCATCCGCCACCAGGTGGAAAGCGGAGCCCCGTTCCACGCAGGCAGGGATTTGCGAATGGACATCGTGATTGAGGCTGGTGGACTAAGAGATGCCACGGCATCGGAGTATCGCGACAAGCCGGTACTCCTCGATGTCATGCATGCGGACCCACAAGCACGGGTCCACATGCGGGCAGGAAGCGCGGATCGAAACGGATCAGCGGCTTCCACTTCCGAGGCGCGCAAGCGCAACCACTACGCTCGTCCGGGACAGGTGTCCGTCGACGAACGCAGCTACAAACTCGCCACCCTCGCGGTGGAAAACATTGGGCGCCTCGGTAAAGAAGGCAGCGACCTGATCGATCAGGTGGCGGCAAGCATCGTTGGAGGGACGGACGCATCGTCTCTAGCGCGGAAAGGCGTGTGCAAGGAGCGACTATTCCAAATCATCTCTGTGACCACTTAGGTCGCGATTTCGCGCAGAGTTAATCGATGTAGGCCATCTCTCGGGGATCGTCAGGCCGCGAGGGGAAGGGAGGAAGAATCGGGAGGACTACGGCCACACTCACTGGCCTGGAGTGGCAATGTTGATGGCGATTAAGGTAGACTCTCAGCTAAAACATATAGTCTACAGGGAAAGGAAATACTCCGGAGTAGTAGATAAAAGGAGAAGATGTGAGGGAAGGAAATGGGCAAATGGTTGGCGGAAGATACCACTGCATTGTGGTGCGATCATTCGACTTCATATATTCCCCACCACCCGCACCATCGCCTAGACCTAGCACCACACGTATAACAAACCCCTCACCTAAAACCCTTCCTCCCCCCCCCCCCCGCCCCCCGCCCCCACCCCCCACCTCCCCAACCCCCCCCAGCCCATCCCATCCCCACCCCCTTGAACACTCCGCCCTCTCTCTACTCACTGATTGTACGACTTACCCCAGGATTTGCATGATAAACTGATGCATTCTTTCCAAAACCGTCACATTTATCCCCTCAAAATAATGTATAGTTTCCACGCACAGATTGAGCTGCCCCACACGCCCCACCCCCGCCCCAACCCCCCCCCCCATGATAAACTGGTGCATTTTTTTTTTTTTTTTCTCCAAAACCGTCAGATTTATCCCCTTAAAGGATTTATAGCTTACAGGCACAAATTGCCCGCCCGTCCGCCCCCCCCCCTTCCCCCCCCCCCCCCCCCCCCCCCCCTCCAACCCCGCTCGCTTTTGATCAAAACCAGGCCCCCACGTCCTTCAAAACTCCGCCCCCCCCCTCACCGGTTATTCGACGTACAGGATTCACTTGATAAAAGGATACATTTCCCTCCACAGCTGTCAGATTTTGTCCCCCTCAGAAACGGGTTTTATAGTTTCCGCGCACAGACTGACTAACATCACCCTGTTGACCCTGATAGCTACACACTGTAGTTGTAAGGGGAGTCGCCGACCTATATCCTTAATGAGGATACACAACTCGTAATACGCGCGATCGGAGTATCACACACAGCTTGCGAAGATGAGTTTCGACGAAATCTTCAATCTCACAGCTGGAGCGTATTTTCATTTTTTATAATATTAGGTACAATTGTACTACTTGCTGCTTTATGGAAGGATATTCGATTTACATCGGAACGGCATCTACGCTATATTGTCGGAGGGCAAAGATAATAACAATATTAAAAGTTCCTGTTACAGATAGATGGCGATCTTTACTTTTGTGGTATTGCTTTGCAGTGGTTGCTTTCTCTTCTCCGAGGCTAAAATTTAAATATGGTTCCTGTTTATTCAGCCCTCGGCAGTACTCTGCCGCATTCACGGCCACGGTCGGCCCCGATTGGCCTACCACGTACTACTACTGTAGACGCATCCAACCGCTCCGTCATCACGTGGGTCAGTCTGCCGCGTGGTGAATTCCCCTTAGCCTTGTAACTTTTGTTTGTATTTTTTTGTATTTCTCGTTTTGCGTGTATTATTATTACGTTTAGTTCTGATAATATAGTAACAACGTTGTTGCTCTCCTTCGAGGAGATGGGCGCTGTGTTTGCGGGGGAGGCATGGTGGGTAACCAACGCGGCCCACGTTTTTGCTGGACGCACCACCTGTCGATTAACCTTGCTTTGTTGCTTGCTATACCGCGTGACACTAGGGCTCGAAGTACTCGCAACACAACAACGATGCATTCGATGGGCATGTAAGAACAGGTACTCATCGTAGCCTTCTTGTGGTATGAGTTCGGCTTATTCGCTGAAATGGCAACGCTGCTCAATTAGGTGCAAAACAATTACAACACAAGAAGAAAACAATTACAACAGAAGAAATGAGCCATCAAAATTCCATTTTCGGATTGCGCCTCGACTGTCATCGTGCCGTATAACGTCGTTGTTGTGTTGTTCTCGCATTAACTCGCATAATGAAGTCCGTGGTCACAGGACGTGGTGCGACGTGACATGCCAGAGCATATCATGATAAACTAAATTATGACAAGTCAGCCATTAATAGCTGCTCGCAACCCCGCTCTTGAATAATACACGATTAGCCGTGTCACCGGAGACTCACAACAGTGAAAAAAATCGTTCAAGGGTTCATTATTATGTACCTGGTAATATTTACAACGACAGCAGCACTCCGCGAGTCCTCACCGGCAATATTATACTACTAATAGTGTGCGAACACAAATAAGGGAGGGCCATCCAGGGGGGGTACCTGCAAAAAACGTTACTACGTACCACTCTCGAAGTCGCCTCGTTAGAGAAGGTACGTCATCCCTCGACTATGATACCAAGATAACTCATTCGGCTGCAGCTCTCTGCGGCTATGTTTTTGCACCAGGGCACAGCAAAACTGTCCCCCCTCTCCTCTCCAGGTGACACTCTTGTAGTCGTCCTTTTCTGAACCTCCGGGAATTCAAACTTCCACTAAATAGTAGAAGCATGCGATCAGCGGACAAGGCAGATTGCTGGCACAAATCTTCTACCATATTTCCAGCGAGGTTCGCGGTGTGTCTCCACGGAGCAGGGGGTAACCACGTCGGGCATAAAAAAAAACTGAGTGGCATTTGCGACTTGCCCTCCTGCGAGTCCCGCACCGCAGTCGACCTAAAACAAAGAACCCTTGCAGCGGCTACCACGACGACCGCCTAGCCTGCATGAACACATCTATTGACGCAGACCCTTTTCGACAACAGCGCGCGGAGGGGGGGGGGGGGGGGTTCTACAAAGAGGCGATTCGACTCTTACCTTCAAAGCACGCCTTCAATAAACGACGATTTCATTTGATCACCAAAACACGCTTTGTTACCACGACGATTCCATGCTACCTCCAAATACGCCTTCAAAACACGCGTGTAACAATTTGGCGAAAAATGCGCCATTTCGGGTAGTCCATCATCGCGGCCAATCACCGCGGTCACGCTAACTACGAGAAAATATTTCCTAACTAATTCCAAGTAGCTAGTTTATCGCACAAGCACGACGGCGCAGTTCTAGAGCAGCGGGGAGGGGGCGTGGCAGGCTTCCCAACTGGCTCCCCGTCATTTCGCCCCCGCCTCGAACAGCCCGACGCAGACAAATCGCACCCCAGCCGCAAAGCCGTGTAGGCGACCACCCCGTTTGATGTTTGATAGCGGAATCATCGCTACGGGTTTAAAGCAACCCCCAAACAAAAAAAAAGGCCACGGGTCGAGAACAACCCCAAGAGGAAAATATAAGCTGAAATAACAACACAAGGGCTAAAATAACCTCCACGAGATTCAACGAAAAAACGATCGGATCAGAAGACCGTGGAAGCCAATGGGAGCGGTGTGATAAACTCGGCGTGATCTGCCCTCAAGCTAAATGCACCCCTCGGTTTTGCGGGCCAGCCCCCCCAAATCAGAATCGGGGGTATCTGTACGCTAGGCGTGGTTAGGCCTCAACCTCAATCTGCTCCTAAACCCCTTACGAACTGCACCCACAAGTTTTGGGACAGACAAGCCATACATTAGTGTGGAATTTTTGCAAATGTGAAAGGGCTAAAGTTGTGGGCGATAACGGGTCGACCTGATTCTGCCCGTTTTGGCCCATGTGATACGCTCAGCGGAATCAGCCGTCAGTCTGAACCTGCGCCTCAAACCTTGAAATACTAGAACCAACCCCGCCACAAATCCCAAGGTGTTTTGTCGAAAAAAAAGAGGCTTCATGTTGCGAGTGATGAGGCGGCAGTCTGAATCTGACCTACGGTATGGCCCGCGTCATCAGCCCTGAATCGCAACATGCCCCTTGATGTTGTGGTCTTCGCCTTCGAACATGTCGAAACCCTGGTACGGCAAAGGTCGGTCGGCCAACAACGCCTTGATATCGTCCACGACCACCTGTCGGAGGGAGCAAAGAGCGCGCGCCGTTCCATATGAGAGGGTGGCAGGGGGTTGCACCGGACGGGTGCTACGGCAGAGGTAGCGTTTTTCGTCTGTTTTGTTGCTTTTTTCTGAATGACGGGGCTCCTTGACCCCTTTAGAGCCCCACAACCCTTCCCTATACTATTTCCAAGTAGTTTTGTCCCCAAAATGGGTTTCCAGTTGTAAAGGCCTTAACCCAAAGTCGTGGGGATGGTTTTATTGATTTAACCAACAATATCATGTTTTTGTAAGCCCGGGCCATGGGTTTGTTATCACAATGGTTGCACACTTTGAATTTACTCAAAATCAGTTCGTGGGCGAAGCACCCTCCAGTCAGCATCCTAAAAAAATAATACGACAACGGAGCGGGCAAATTCTCTAACAACAAAACAATGTGTTTTTTTTTCATACACCTGCTTGTCTCAGTGAGGCGGAAAATGGTGCACCTCTGTCGTGCCATGGATCACTGCCGATGGGTTGTTGCCAATGCACATCCCAAAACCTGGGTGCCCGAAAACCTTTGGCAGCCACAACTAACCACATTGGCAAAAAGACAATGAATAAAAAAAAAAAATTCTAGCACAGGTCTTATTTTTCCACCAATTGTTCCGGAGAACCACTCCTATAATATACGTGTTAGTTTTGTTTGTCTGTTTTGTATTTGACGACTTTCGTCTACGGCCAAAACAAAAAAACTGGATATCCGAAAAATCGCCGTACTCAACAAACTTCGTTCCTTGGTGCACGAGCATAGTTTTGCGGTCTACCGCCGAGCGCGCTTCTTATGCTCACATTTTTGGGTACTGTTCCGATGATGGCCGTTTCCACCTCCCCGTTGGCGTTGACCATGGCCAAGTGAGGGATGCCATCAACCCGGAAGGCATCCACCTGACCAACAACAGTCACCAGTGATCAATCACGGGTTGCGGACAAAGCAGAAAACGGGAAAACAGAAGCGAAACGACGCGCCGTCAAGTGCTTGGTGCATAAGCCCCCGTCACACGCAGCTTACAGATGTGGCATTCGACAAAAGATGTCACAGCAGCTGAGGCGTTTTTTTTCGTCTGTATAAAAAATAACAACGAGGCACAAAACTGTTGAAGAAAAAAAAATGGAAACATGAAAATAAATGGTGCGACATGAAATGTTTTCAAATTTTTGGGGCGCAATTCGGGGGTTGGCAAGAGAGTGATTCGCATCCACCTCATAATCACCAGCCCATGTTGTAACCTACCACAAAGGTTCATGAGCCGGATAAAGACCTTCAGCACCGCGTTCACACTCCACGGACACCGTCCGCGATTCGACAGCCATGCGTTGAACAACCACGTATATATATATATATATGTACATATAAATCCTTTCAACACGTTTTCCGTGGGTTCTGGTCCGATTGAGTAGTCGACTTTTTTTTTGCAAGCTGCGTGATACGTCAGCCGGGCGTGTTCTATATTTATAAAAAAATAAAATACACTACAGCTGTGAGATCGAAGATTTCGTCGAAACACATCTTCGCAAGCTGTATGTAACACTCCGAACGTGCGTACTACTGAGTGCGCGTCCTATTATATTTAAGGATACCGGTCGGCGACTTCCCTTACAACTAGCTTGTACCAGGTTTCACCAGGGTCAACAGGGTGATGTTAATCAACCTGTGAACGGAAAGTATAAAATCCGTTTTAGAGGGGGACAAAGTCTGACGGCTGTGGAATGCACCAGCTTATAGTGAATTCAACCCATTTTGTTGTAAGAACCGTTTCGTGCGTGTGGCACGGGCTATCCACGGATGCTACCGCCTTACCCCCACCGCAGCCAATCAAACGCCTTTGGGAACCACAACATCGCCCTTCGAACATACCAGGTACCACTCTGAACGGAAACGCAGCAATCGTTCAAGTTAATGAACTGATTGCCATCAACAAAATTAGCTAGCCAGTCTTACGTCTGCGGCTGACGGTGAACTATTAGTAAAAAGCTGCCCCATCAATTGGATTTACAAGGTGTTGTGTCAGGTTTAGGAGGCGTTCTTACAAGGCATGAAAATACCAACAAGGGCAACTCCAAGGCGGTGTGTTATGTCTACGACGCATTCCTACCAGATCAAAGTTTTTCTCCGCGCTCCCATCGACCACGACAAAGTTGATCTGGTTCTTGAACTGCTCCTCGATCTCCCTCATGCTGGGGGCCATAACCTTGCAGTTCTCGCACCTTAAAAGGTGGACGAATCGTTGGTCGAGAGGATGGTGGGTCGGGGTCGGCAAGCAAGCCGAGGGCTAGACGTTAGGGACAATCACATCAACCACGCGACCTTCCGACGGCGTTCTAATTAGGTGCGAGATTGTTCCAATCGCAACAGGATTGTACCTAGGGACGACAACTCCTACCCAGCTACACAATAATTAAATGGCGTTGCAACTACAAAACAGTATTGGCCACTTACCTGGTTGAACTCACAGCTGACGTAATTAAAAATAATTTGATGAAGAAAAAATGAAAAGGTAAAAAACGGAAGGGCGGGCTATGAACCTTAGAAGGCGTTCTACGGAAGGCATCTGCAATAGCTACACCATAGATTAAGCAGACGAATCAACAGCAGCGACCACATACACTTCTGCACGCGGAAGGACCGTTTGGGAATGTACCTGGTAGTGGGCATGCATACCTAAGCGCTCCTTAACCTATTCAGAACTGCCCCCCCCCCCCCCTCCCCATGCCTTTCGGAGCAAAATATTACCTGGAATAAGAATGAGATGCTTGGGCAATTGGTGGTAAAAGGGTTCAAAGTAAGGGTTCAATGCCCGGAAAGAGAAGCGCGTGTTAACAGCATAAATCAAGGTGATCCCAAGCGCTCACCAGTCGGCGTAGAAGTCCACAACTGTGGGTTTCCCATTGGTAAGGGCGGTTGCGAGAGGGGCCGAGCTCGTCTCCATCGCCCTCAAAAGAATAACGGGGTTCGCCTGCCGAACCACAATAGCGGGGCGTCGACAACAAGCGGGGCGGGGGGTGGAAAATTGTAACGGATGGCCTAATTGTGCGGCGTTGTCTGCAAAAACAAAACACGTTCACCGGCAAAATCGAAGCTAGTGTTAAGGCTTTTCTTGGCGCAGCTTTTTCTCGCGGTTGCGGTGCGGTCTGGTGCGGGTTTACCAAACCTTGCACTGCAACGTGCGATTTTCCTTTTACAAACCTTGCACTTGTAAAAATGCCTTGTTGATCCTGGCAGCATCCAGGAGAGTGATTGACGTATTAATTGTGGTATATCCCCAAAATAGATATGCATCTGTATAAACAAGCGGCCGAAGCATCATGCAGCTCCCAAAGATGGGTATCGACCATTTAACCAGTCGAACTCACAGCTGACGTTTTTTTTTTTTTTTCAGGAAAGTCCGCACCGCACCGTAGGATTATAAAAAAACAAAAACCGCACCAAGCCGAGGGATTCTGCCAACAGAAAACACGCACCGCGGTTGGCTTCTACACGGCGAGAAGCCTTGCTTTTCATGCCCCTCGAACTTTTGCGCGGTTCGAACACTAGGAGGGAATTTGCCCCAAAACATGCTACTCGCCTTAGCACTTCAGAGGCGCGCGCGGTGCAAGTCGCGTAGCCCGTTGCCTCGGGTAGAAAACGACGCGTCTTCGCCCAAAGACAGAAAAAACGCTGGAGCCACTCGACCTCTAGGTCAACGGAACAAGCATCGTCGGCGTCAAAAACCGAAACAATGCTGCCAAGGTCGCCAGAATACCGACATCAGTCCTCGAGGCACAATCAATACAGCGGTACCAGTACCTGGTTGGGTGTTTGCGAGAAGCTGATACTAAGTTTTGGGGAGGAAATGGGGAGGAAAACATACAATAATGGTGTTCAAGTCGACGAATGTGGCAACCCAAGGCCAACCCTGCCGTTCTTCTTGGTAACCTAACTTTTCGTGGGGTTGGGTTCGCCTTGAGTTGTGGCATTCGTCGTTTTCAACAATCTTGATCTACCAGCTAAGTTTTCTAACCCAACATGAACTGGAAATCGCAAACACCCGAACAACTCGCCAGCACGGAGAACTCTATAAGCCGTAACTGTTACTTATCGCCAGATCAATCGACAACCTTCATTCCCTCCGAAGTCATTTTGACGACACAGTGCCAAGGGTACGTGGGGGCTGAAACGGCTGGTACCCGTAGGTAGGATCGGTACTCTGACGACCTTTGCACTCCTGTACAATTCTAGGCTCAAGAAGCTGCACGCGCTCCGGGCAACGACATGAGCGGCAACCATAACCCTGAGCCTAGCACACCGCTAACGTGAACCCAGTCCACCCCTTACCCTAATTTCAACCACAACCCTTAACTTGTGCGCAGTGGACGCTTGAGGGGGAGAGCTCTCACCTGAGCGGGGGCGATGACGGAGTGCTGGAAGAAAAACAGCCCAACCGCTGACAAGAAGGACCCAAACGCGATTTTGATGTTGCGGGACTTCTCCCGCCGGTTTTCCTGTTGCCAGCACAGGAAATAAAAGAACGGCAGCCGCCGCCAGATTCAGTACGAGAGACAAGACCGTAAATTTGGACCGTTAACCGAAAGTACCACTTTTGGACGGAAATGTAAGGACCGTTGCGTATTCAAAAGAGGTCTGTGACCACAGAATTTGTCTCTCTACAAAGGATGAAGACCCAGCACACGGGGTGTACTGATGTCGTTGGGTAAAAAGAACGGGCAACTGTAAAGACAACGCACACAGCCAGTCTCCACAGCAGCCGTTGTCACTCTGCCTGTACCTTCTATCGCCATCTGTAATGTATAGCTGGCACGATACATGGTTTTAGCACAGACGACGCAACGGACGCCACAGGCGCAGAGGAGGACGAAGCATGTGTATCCCCTGCGGCAAAAATCGCATCAGCGGAAAAGCAGTTATTTCTTTGTGTGCACGATTATATTGCAATACTAAGGCCATTTCTTATACAGTCGGATTTGTCAGTCGAAAACGGCCGTTTTCGACTGAATCCCAAGTGGGGGTTTCTTACACAGTCGAAAAAGGGCTTTTGCGATTAAACTTTTTTCGACTGAGTTTGCCGACTGGAGGATCCAGTCGAAAAACTTGACTTTTTCGACTGTATCTGTCAGTCGAACAACTCAGTCGAAAAAGTTTTACACATGTTTTTTTAACCCATCGCATCGCTCATCCTACCACAAAACACACACCCACACGCCCACACACCCATACCAGGTACAACACAGCAGTATCATACAACAGCGCCGACGCTGCCTTGGCTATCACTGCTGGCGTATCTTGCCACAAGTCAGTGTGGCGCACTCCTATTAATATGAATAGCTCCGCTCGCCAGCAGCGTGTATCACACGACAGCAGTAGCGCGCGTTATCGACGCCATTGTGCCAACAACGGCTACGCCTGCTGTAGCTTCGGCGGCTCTCCTGAGTGCAACGCCACGAACGTAGCTTGGCGGCTTTCGGCTAAGCCCAACGCCACCAACCCGCTTGGACGAAGGTTCGTCGCGCGTGAAGCACGCGTTGCTCGCGAAGAACGCGCGAAGCACAGAGCTGCCAACCGATTTTCGACTGCCATACAGCAGTACTCCCTCACACCAACCGCCTCCAAGAAGAGCGCAAAAACTATAAATCGACTCGACTGACGATAAGAACGACCAGGAGAATCCAGTCGAAACGTTTTCGACTGGCAGAATCCGACTGTATAAGAAACGGCCTAAAAACGGGTCAAGTTTGTAGCAATTAGGGTAACAAGAAACCCAGGCTGAGATTAACGCAGGAAAATATAACTCCTGGAGCCGATGTACTGAATTTAGTGTGGAACGCAGCCTGTCTCAAACGAGATATCCAGCCTGGGTCTGAAATTCTTACGAGGTGTGCCGTGCTGCACGCATCATACATGCTGTGTATGTACCATGCGAGGCACAAATAGCAGGAGAACCAGAGTAGAACACGCGGTATCATATTGATGGTGCGCCACACACAGTAGTAGTGTCATCTCGAAAGGCCTCATCTGTCATCTGCCTCTACGCACCAGTACGAGGAAACACTATTGTGGTACGACTGACGCCGGGGCCAATCCCCAAGAAGACACGCCATGCCTTGCTGTAAGCTATAAAGCATGCATGTACGATGCCCGGCACAAACAGCACAAGAAGCAGAGTAGTACACGTGGTACCAAGTATCATATTGATGGTACGCCACATATTGTGTGTGTGTGTTCTTCACATTAAACCGTTCTTCTACTCGTCGACATCCAGCACACCCAGTGTCCGTACTGATTCTTCACCCTAGAAAGATCAGCTCTGTGGTCACAAGCTACGACACAGAGATAATGCATCGTAATGCATTCGACAACGCAATGTCATGCCCTAGTACTGGGTACGACAGGCACAACATACATACGTCAGCAACAGAAATACATTGGAAGAGAGAGTACGAAATAAACAAGAACAAAAACAAAAACAAAATAATAATAAGAAAACAAATAAAAACAAAGATAAAAATAAAACAAAAATGAAACAAACAAAATGAAGGGGAAATCGAAGAAACAACCCAACCGGAAAGGAGAGCCAAAGCTCGGAAAAGAAACATAATAAAATAAAATAAAATAAAGTAAAGTAAAACCAAGATAAGATAATCCGAACACGAGCCAAAAACCTGGACACGCAAGTAGTACACTGCTGTCTATTAATATTACTAGTGTAATCTCGAAAAGGCCCAATCTGTCATATGCCTTTACCAGTATGCGGTAACACTAATGTTGTGGTGCTCGTATGAGCGTAGCCGGGAGCCAATCCCCAAGAAGACACGCCATGCCTTGCTGTAAGCTATAGAGGCATGCACTTGCGAATGAGGACGCTCGCACCAAGCCATAAGCGAGAGGTGAGGACCGATACGATATGCCAGGTACATGGTAGTGGTGTACATACCGCAAAAAAAAAAAACAAAGAAAAAAAACTCCACGTGTTCCAGCAGTATCATGTTGCACACCGGGCGCCGGCACATTTACTCTTTGTGCGGTGGTGGTGGAACGCAGAAAGACGCGGACGATTTCCGCCGTTTGTTTGAAATCGGCCTTATCCAAGTGTAGGGTTTATACTACTGTAGTAGGAAAAAAACAGGAGACCTGTGGTGAAGAAAATAAGCCGGAGCAGGAACGCATGGCACTACTGGTAAGCCAGCGATCCTTACACGTACGAACTTATCCGAGCAATGGCTGACCCTAACCCTACCCTAGACTTCTCACGATGAAACACACACAGAGTACCGCAGGGGGTCTGCCACCATGTCAGCATGAACTTTATGCTTGCAAAGGCTGCTGCTGCTGGTGCTGCTTCGAAAGCGCCTGCTGGGTTCTGTGTCACACGCCTAGCCAGCAGTACTTTGCATCTTACCTCTTCAAACAATGCCCGCCTGTCCTCCCTGTCGTCCTCCTCCACCCCCCTTCCCGCGGCAGCCTCGGCTTGCAACAAGTCCTTCTCCATGCAGCTCTTGCAGTCCTCGCGGGCAGCAAGGCGCACCCCCTCGCGTGGGGCGATGGCCCCCCTGGCCACGCCACCCTTGAAAGCAGCCATCGTGGCTGATCCCTGGGATGTCGAACCCAGCGCATGGCGAGCTTGACTGCCACCATGAGGTACACGCACAGCTGGGGGCACAAAGGCGAGGGCGACGCTCCCCGTGCAGGCAGTGAGCACCGACGCCAGCGCGACGTGGGCGCAGGAGGCCTTCATGATGCGTTAGAGCTGAGGAGCTGGGAGAGGCGTGGCCTGGTCAACTGCAAGCGAACTTCAAAATTGATTTCACGAAATTCAAGAAAATTTGGGAGCTCCACTGAGCAAGTTGGCGTTCGACAAACAAATTTTCTGGGGGAGTGATAATCTCGCAGACATCTAGGCGGAATCTAAACCTCGCCCACGGGGACATAAAATAACCATCCTGCATGCAGCGGTCGCGGTGTCCACAGCACGTGCAAATAAATCGTCCTCGATTTCGACGATTTCTCAATCGTAGGAGCTGAAGTCCGGCCTTCAGTGTGTGGGGTATGTAGTCTAGGTGTGATATTGCTGCATGTAGTGGTGGTCGTGGGGCTGTAGGAGCAACGCCAGCACCTACGTGTGTGGGGCTGCACTACGTACTACTGCTGCTGTGGCGGCCTAAACAGCACCTGCAAATCGTCATCGATTTTGCCAATTTCTAGCTTTCAGGGGCTGAAAGTCGAGCCTTGAGTGTACAGGGGTGTCCAGGTGTCATATTGCTGCCTATCTCGGTGGCCATGGTGCTGTAGGGGCGGTGCCAGCACCCTCGTTGATGCCCGCGAATTCGCACACTGCGAACCGTAATATGACGGTGGAAATCCGGGGATGGTTATTTTATGTCCCCGTGGGCAAGGTTTAGATTCCGCCTACGTCTGCGAGATTATCACTCCCCAATTTGGGTTTTCTGAGGTGAACCTGTGAACCGGTACATGAAACGGCCGATTTTAGTTTACGACTCCAACGCCAAACGCGTACAGCAGCCCATTCTAAATTTTATGAAAGTTCCAAATTTTGTGCAACTACTAATATACTGTATTGTTATAATGCTTAGTTTGGGTAAGCTATTGGTTAACCTTTTGCAAGTGGCCAAACGGACTAATACCCCACTAATACCTTAACAAATGGCGTCGTCGGCAGGACAGAAAAAAAAAATGGAAAGAACCGCCCCAAAACTCGATGAAGACCCTGCCTCAGGACACTACGAACAACCCAAAGACAAAGACGCAAAACTCATACCTCAAAAAAATGAAGAACTATCGAGAAGCGGTGGTGGCTTGGAAGTCAACTGGCCACGGCCGCGCCTCGAGATTCGTCTACGTTACGTTGGATTCCCCGAGGAAACGCACTGGCGATGTGAACTTGCAAGCACCAAGAGCCTCGTACGGCTCCGGTTGAAGTCGTGTAGCGCGCCGGGGGAAGAGGGAGTTTAATCGGTCCCGGGTCGTCCAGAAAGCGGACCAGGTATACCTTGTCCTCGGTAGTGCTCGCGCTGATTTTTCCTAGCCACCATAAACCATCGTCTCCCTTGTACCAAAAGTGGGCTCCCTTAGGAAGTACGGTGTCGTGGTAGCGACGGAGCCAATCGGTGCGGGAAACACAGGCGTAGCCCGGCGCTAGGAAACGTTCCCCGTTGTTGCGGGAGAGCTCACAACGCTGTGCCGCCCCGATCCGCATTCGGCGGTAAAGGCGGTTGGTTTGGCGGTGCTGGTCCGGGTTTCCGGCCCAATAACGCAAGATGTGGGAGCGGGAGAGGTGAAGGTCCATTTCCCGCTCCCAGGAGGGTTCGGAGAGTCCCGCCCAATGCGTCTTGTATAGCACCGCGATGACGCCACCTCGCCCCCGTACCGACTGATGACCAGTGATCTGCTCCACCTCCAGCCGTTGGAGGGGAGTCGAAACGTCGTCTTGAGTGACGTGGTACGGTGGGGACTTCTTGGAAAATTTGTTGAGCACATACTGTGTTAGCCCCGCCGGTAGGTATTTGGGCATGTCCCCGCTGTCGAGGGGGTTGGCACAGGGTTTGCAGCGCTCGATGGCCACACACCGACGAGCGTCCGAACCAGGCAGGTCGGAAGGGAGATCCAAATAAAGGAGGTTGCTCCCGAGCGGCGAGCCGTCCGGGGTCTCGGCGGCGGAGCAGGGACCGACGGCCAGGACCTTGTATGGGCCCGTCCAGTTAAGCGCGAGTTTGGCCTTGAGTACCTTGGCGTCGGTGTTCGCCTTCACACCCTGGCGGATGGTAGAGACATAATTGTATACCCATGCCCAACCACCCACAGTGAAGTTAGGTGCTGGACGCAGCGCGTCGGCGAGGGCGGAGTTTCTGCGGTTAACACGGGAAACGGTGAGGGCGTGGTGTGCGCGGACAATGTCGTTCGCGCGCTTTTGCCGGTCGGTGGCCAAATCGCAGTAGGCCAGGTGGTCACGGGTCAGACTCTGGTGTCCCACGACACCTGTGCGGTCGAAAACCGTCAGGGGGAGCCGTGGGAGTCTGCCCATGTGGACCTCGTTGGGCGCCAAACCCGTCCCCGCGCTGACAGAGTTGTTGTAAGCGAATTCGAAGTGGGGCAGATGCAAGTCCCAGTCGTCTCGTCGCTCGTTGACGACCATAGCCAGCATTTGTGCCATAGTGTGATTTACCCGCTCAACGCCCCCGTTACAGTTGGGATGGTAGGAGCTTGTAGCAAGCTTGTGTACACCCAACAGCTGATATACAGCTTGTGAAAGCTTGGAGCAGAACTGCAGTCCATTGTCCGAGAGTATGGTGCGCGGGCACCCCCACAAGGGGATGTATTGGTTCACCAGGATATTGGCTGTACCTTCCGCGGTGAACTCAGCGGCAGTGACGGGGAACATGTCGGCCCGACGACTGAAGCGATCGGTGAACAGCAGGATGTAGGTGTTGTCTCGTGGTGTGGCCGGAAGGGGGCCGAAGTAGTCAACACTGACGGCGATACCTGGACCTTCCGGCAGAGGCATTGTGATGATGGGCCAGCGGACAGTCAGCCGTGGGGTTTTCCGCGCTTGGCACTTCAAGCAGTGGCGAAGCCACCACCGGGTGCACACACTCGTGCTAATCCACCAATAAAAACGCTCCAGCATGCGCAACGTGCGCGTGGTGCCAAGGTGGCCGGAGGCCGTCGAGTGGCAAGCTTGCATGATCCAAGGGCGCATGAGCAGGGGAACGTAGATGCGAACTGGCTCGTCGTTTAACAAGCAAGCAGCTCGCCCCACAGAGTTCGGTTTGTCAGAGCTTGTTGGCGGCAGTGTCGGGTTACGGACGAGTAGGACGATGTCGTCGTCGGTTGTATGTAGTCGACCCTTATCCGCCAACTCCTCGGTCTGAGAGGGAGGGACGCTTGTGCGAGAGGTAGCACGCCAAAAAGTCGGGCGGCAGGACCGATGGCCGGCCGATAGAAACGTAACGCATCATGGCGTGGCACGTCGGCTCAGTGTGCTGCTCTCGCTTCCAATCGTCATGTGAATAACGCGCGACGGATCAGCGAAACGCAATTCAGCAGCGTTGCCAAGGGCGCCCGACCTTGTATATGGGGTCGGCGTGCCACCAGGAGAAGGCGTGAGCCGTAAGAGAGGAGTTCTCATATAGGCTCTGCATGGTCGCGGTCGGACGGTAGTGGCACCGTGCGGACCGGCGAGTCGGCAAGAGCAGGGGTCGCGGCGGTCGACGGGGTCGGCCGCGGCCGTGGGACTCGCGGCGGGGTTGTACCTCGTCTGGAAGATGGCCGAGGGGCCCCGCCGGGCCCGAATCCATAATCTACAGCGGGGGTGCATTACCCGTTGTTATCGCTGTTCGTCGGCGCGTTGTCGACGACGGAGGGGCTGGAGTGCCAAGCATGGCGGAGACGGACACAGTCGAACCGGTGCTTGCGGCGGGGGCCATCTCCTGTAAAGAACTCCCGGATAGATAAGTCGGCTGTGCGATGGGCGTCGCTGCAGCCAGGGCTTCTGCGGAGCCCGTGCCGCCCTCGATGGGTATGGCAAAAACCGAAGCAAAAACAGTGTCGGCGGCAGGTGAAATCGACCCGCGGCCGGTACAGCCTTCGGTAGTGGCGACGGAGGCAGAAACACGAGCGACGAATCTCCCCGGGGAAACAGAAAGGCCGTCAATCCTTATACGTGGCTCGTGTGTGCGAAAATCGTGAAACGCAGTAGAGGTGAGAGGGAGCCCACCCAAGGCAGCATGTTCAGTGCGGGGCACGAGCCCACCCAAGACAGTGCTTTCGGTGTGGGGCACGAGCCCACCCAAGACAGTGCTTTTGGCGAGGGGCGCGAGTCCACCCGAACCGACTCCTGGGATCGGCGAGGGGGGAGCGCGCAGCCCGCGGGTCCGTAGGAGGTAGATACCGCTATCGCCAACGGGGTTGGGGCTTGTCAACCCCACGAGGTTGATTTTTTTTTTTAAGCCACTGCGGTCGTACTCCATAGCAGGCTCTGGAAAACGGGCCGGAAAAATCGGCGATGCCCTTGTCGCTGCCTTTGCGGTACTCGAGCGTGCAATCGAACGCGGTGACGAACTCAAGCTACCGCTGGACTCGTGCATTGAGGGTCCCCACTTTGCCAATGCTCTCCTATGTATTGTGGCCCGAGGATATGTGGAACTTTGTTCCCCTCAGTATCCTCGGAGGCGTTTGGGAACCCAAGCAATGCTGCCGGTCCCCAAATCTAGAGGAGTCCAGTGCCTCTCCGAGTCGAGCGTTGCTCGACTGATATACGCGATTTTCATAGTGAACGAAACGTCGTCCAGCGTCACAGTACCCTCGACGAAACAGGGGCAGTGTTCTGACATCGCAAGGTCATGGCCGACGCTAGAAGCTATCTCCACAACTTCACGGCTCTTCATTGGCCAACGCGCCCTAGAAATAGGTCGGAAACGCCGAAGGGGAAGCTTTGCGAGCGCTGGCCGCTGTGAACGGTCCGGTTGCGGCGCGGACGAGATTTCTTGGTTCGTGCACTCGCAGTGCAGGTGCGGAACCGACTAGGGGAGACCGGGTGCGCCGACCCGGTCTCATTGTCGCAAATAGCTGCGCGAACGGCAGAAAGTGCCTCACCGAGCAAGTTTTTCCTCCCCCCTGGCATGGGTTGTTGGCCCTGGGACCATCCGCCCGGAGACCCATGCCCCACACTGGGTTCAGAGGGCTGGATACAGCCAGAAGCTTGTTGTCAGAGCTCAAAAGGTGATTTTTTTTTTTATGGCTGGATTCTGCGTGAATTTGGCGTAGGTGCCAGGTGACACGGCGTTTTGCTTCTCCCTGTCCCCAACAGCGGAGTCAAAGTTGCGCACGCTTCGACCGATGCGTTTGCGTGTGCTTGGACGAGGCGACGACATAATGAGCCCCACTGCTCGATGGTCTTGCAAAAACTTGGTCTTTTCGGTCATCATGTACTGCTCCGCGCAAGAATATGGTACGTCGTCCACGGCAAACGACGAAGGAGACCACGGCGGGAAATAGGATGGGGGCTGCCAGAATAACACCACTTTCGCTGTGGAGTATTCGAGAGAAGGGTCAAAATCCGTGTTGAAATTTGGGCCTGCAATGTCCCCGTCTGGGAACACCAGGCCTCGGGAGCACGACGCGAATCCGAACCCGTGGTATCTCGCCTCGGGTCTTTCATCGTTCGTTGGCGGAAAAGTGCGAGAATCCGCTCTAACTGCGCCCGAAAAATGGCAAAAACCGACGGTGCCAACCCGTCGGTAGCCTCGGTGGACATTTGTGGGTCTGCAATGTCCCCTTCTGGGAACACCAGTCCTCGGCTATTTGGGCCTGTAATGTCCCCTTGCGGGAGCACCAGGCCTCGGGAGCAACATGCGAGTCCGAACCTGGGGTTTCTTGCCTCGGGTCCTCCTCACTCGCTGGCGGAAACTCGTAAGAAGCCGCCCTCATTACACCCGAAAAAGAGTCCAACACCGACGGTGCCAACCCGTCGGTAGCCTCGTTGGGCATTTGGGGCTGTAATGTCCTCCTCTGGGAACACCAGTCCTCGGCTCTTTGGGCCTGTAGTGTCCCCCTCAGGAACACCAGGCCTCGGGAGCACGACGCGAGTCCGAACCCACGGTTTCTCGCGCCGTGGCCTCTTCGCTTTTTGGCGTATAATCGCAAGAAAACTGCTCTAACTGCGCCCAAAGGGGCAGGGGCTCTGAGCTGTTTCTGCTTGACGAGAGGCGCGATTCTTCCGTAAATTTACGGGAATAGCGTCCAGCTGATCAGGCTGGAGGCCGTGGAGTCACCACTGGCCCGTCGCGCAGTGTCGGATCTTCTTCCTGTGCCACTGGGGCAGACGTAGCCTGAAACACGTGGGTTAGCGTGTTAAAAGACGAAGCAGGGTCCGTAAACCCTGTGGGCTTCTTCTGGAGCGGGGCTCGGGCAAGGCAATAATATTTTTACCCGAGGAGGCTCTCTTCCGTTATGTCTCTTGGAGAAGGGAGACGAGGTAGCTAATCTTGTCGACTCCTCCTTGATGGAAAAAAGGACAGAGCGCCCGCTCTTATCGCGAGCAAACACTGGATCGAGCCTCGCAAAAGATCTCGGTGTTTTAGTGTTGGCCTTCCCACACCTCAAATCGACCGCCACCTCGTGGTCAGAAAAAGTGTTTCGAGGGTCGACCGTCCCACACCTCAAACCGACCGCCACCGCCTGGTCAGGGAGAGGGGGGGATGAACACATACGCGTAAAAAGGCGACGCGCCGTCGCCGCAGCTATATTGTTGCGCGGCGCGTGCCTGGGGGGGGAGCGCGCGAAGCGCAGGCTCCCGTGCCATGGTTGATGGGGGCGGCGTTTGGAGCGCGTACCCCCCTTGCTGAGTTTATGCCGCGGCTGAGGGAAACGGCGCCGGAAGCGCGGTTCCCGTTGCCGAACTCAGACCATGACCGAGGGGAACGTCGCTGAAAGCGCGCGTTCTCGCCGTCAAAAAAGAAAGAAGAGAAAAAAAAAAAAATTACCTGGCTGGAGGAAACCACGCTTGAAGCGCTAGTTCCCGCCGCCGGTACTACGCCGTGAGAATCGTCCGCAGACGGCGTAGGAGCCCGTGGGCTCTTGACAGAGGCAATCTGTGCTGCGTTACTGGACAGGCTAGCAACAGAACACGAGCATCTTCTGAAAACGAAATAGGTACCCCCCGACAGTGTTGTCGACGGTGCCGTACCGCCGTCAAGCTGTCGATTGCCGTTACGGAATGTGCCAGGTTGGCGCGCAAATTTATTTTCGCCCGGGTTGTGGGCGGCTCCAAAGCGCATTCGAGGAGCAGGTGCGGGGGCAGAAGAGGCGGGCGAGCGCAGGATACCACCATGGTGATCCGACGTGTATGTGGTATTGTTGTAACAGTTTACCTGGCCCTGATCCTGAAAGATGGCGACGATTTTTCTTGTGGTTGTTTGGGCGAGAGGATTTGTCGTCTCGGCGGTAGCAGACCATGCGTGTTTGTCAACGTCGGTGTGCGTCATCGTCGCCAAGTTGGCTTAGCTCAGGGTTCAAGCAGCCACTCGCAGTAATATAAGGATGCCTACAATGCTTGAAGGAATGGTTGTCTTCGTGGCAGTTGAGGCAAAGCCCCCGGTTTTCTCGGAGGGCATCAGCGCGAGGTGAAAGGAGGCCGCTCCAAAGGGAAGGGTCGTCTGTCTTAAACGAGGCCTTAACGGCGAAACCTTCTGCATAATGATGCTCTTCTAGTGGCCAGTAGTTCGATGTGCGGTCAAGCCAAGGGTCAGATGAATCATCGATGGGCATGACAGTTAAATGATGGCTCGATCCCGTCTGCCACGAAAGCGACTAGGACGGCACTCGGCCCTGGCCGCGCCCATGATCGGCGGTCCGGGGCCCCGACAGGGCGCATGACCGCGCTCCCGTCGAAGAAACAGGGAGAGAAAAAAATGTTTCGCCGTTGACGGCAGGTGTCTTATTAGTCACTAAAAGCCCGCCACATAGCATCCAACGAGGCGTATAGCCGCGGGTTTGTTGATAGTGAAACATAGAGAATAATCTAGATGTACAACGCAGCTTGCAAAGTTGAGTTTCAACCATTCAATCCTTTGTACTCACAGCTGACGTTTTTCATTTTTATAAAATATAAAAAGTTGAAAAACGTCATACATATAATAATACACGTGAAAATTGAAAAACGTCAGCTAAGCTGTGAGTACAAATTCTAAGTCCAAGTACTCGCTCTGGGCCCCAAACAAAAAAAAAACGGTTCAAAAACCGAAACTTTATTTATTGATTTGCTTTGTTCTGGTGCACAGATACGGGGGTACGAGAGAGTACGGGTGTTGTACGCGTATACACGTGTATCATACAAGACGCGTACACGAGTACTGCCGCTGTACGAGTAGACCAGACACTTGCCTGTAGCATACATTACAAACATAAAAATACACTTACTTACACAAGGGCTCCGCATGGATGCCGGCATTCGCCGGCACCCATGCTTCGGGTAGGGCAGGGCAGCACTTTGACTTGTACGATTCAATATTCGATAGAGTATAAACCGTTACCACACAACACAATGTCATAGTCTACGCGTGTAGAACGTAAAGTAATGCCAAGAGATCGATATCGACTAACAGTGGACTACTTACTACTTCTTCTGTCGTTTCCTCCGTTTCTCCGTTTCGCGTGAATCCGATTCCGAGCTTCATTCCCGTAGATTGTACGAGTATACATATTTCGATCGGATAAATCCGAGCCCACGCAGACTGATCCTCTATTCTGACCACGAAGAGACGTTTCGAGTGCGTTTCTTGACGTTTCGACTCAACCAACTCAACCAAGCATCCAGGGCCAGCAGAGGGATGGCCAAATGTTTGCTGCATGTTCTCTACGTAGCAACTGACAGAGGCGCGCACTGAGCCAGCTTCCGCTACTACACATGCATGATACAATAATATGATACACGCGATCGGAGTATCACACACAGCTTGCAAAGATAAGTTTCGACAAAATCTTCGATCTCACAGCTGGAGTGTTTTTTTATAATATCTAGATCCGAGGCTCCCTCGCAGACCGAGACTCTGTCTCTGTGTGTATAGTGATCGTGGAGAAACTTTGCTGACGGTATTCTAGGCGTGAAACATGGTGTCGCTGCCTTCGTCATTCAATTCCTCGAATTCTATTAAAATAATCCTGCTACTTAAGTCTTGTTGCTGTAGTAGACCACCCTCGTCTGTTCGATGGAATACTAATATAGTACCAGTAGTACGCGATAGCACTGAACAAAGAGTTTGGTAGTCAAGAATTTCAGGCTCGATCGAGTTTAGACAAAGTATAAACATGAAATTCCTGGTATGGCCTTGTTGTCTGATTGCTGGTCGCTCATTGTGGCCGGAGATCGTACATAAAGTAACCGTTATCTGGGAACGATAGGGTCCACTCCCAGAATCATAATCGATTCCCATATATACCGCTTTTTTAAGTATTTTTTTTTTATTGCCTTGCTTTCTCTTGCTTAAACGCCCCACCTACTATCGAAATCCGCCAGAGTAATAAACACTTCCACGCCCTGGATATCGCCTCGTTATCGTTCCAGATCCGTCCATGCCGCTGCTGCAATTCCCACCCACCCCCGCCCCGAACGCCCCCTCCTTCCCCACCACCCGCACCATCGCCTAGACCTAGCACCGCGCGTATAGCAAACCCCTACATCTATGCGACCTAAAGCCCTTCCCCCCCGCCCGCGCCCCCCCCTGCCACATTCCCCCCCCCTCCTCCACAAGAAATATTTATAGTTTCCACGCACAAATTGACCTGCCCCACCCGTCCCCTCCCCCCCCCTCCCCCCCTCCCGCCCCCCTTTTGATCAACATCAGGCCCCTACGTCCTCAAAAACTCTGCCCTCCCCTCACCGGATATTCGACTTACAGGATTCACTTGATAAACTGATGCATTTCCTTCCACAGCTGTCAGATTTTGTCCCCCTCAGAAACGGTTTTTATAGTTTCCGCGCACAGACTGCCTAACATCACCATGTTGACCCTGATAGCTACACTGTAGTTGCAAGGGGAGTCGCCGACCTATATCCTTAATGAGAACACACAACCCGTAATACGCGCGATCGGAGTATCACACAAAGCTTGCAAAGATGAGTTTCGACAAAATCTTCGACCTCACAGTTGGGAACTCCTTCGCGGCTCTCGCACCCACCGACCAGGGCGGACCGGCCGAGACTGACGAGGAGGATCCGAACGCTGCAGATGATGCTGGAGCGCTTGGTACAACTCCAGACATCGCCGCCACCACAATGCCTGCACCATCTGCGGGAGCCGTTGGGGAGGGCTCGAACCTGGCGGAGGACATCCTCACCGGGCCGAGCACCCTCCCAGCCAACGACCCGGGCCGCGTCGAGACGGTGACCTATCTGCGGAAGTGCATGATCGACGGCACCACGCCGCCAGCGTGGGTCTTGGAACTGGTGCTGCCTGACAGCAGGAAAACCGTGAGTGGGCCTTCCGACAAGCAGATCACAGAGGTGAGAGGAGTACCGTCGCCGTAGCAAAACTTTGATGCTGTTTTTGAACGCGCGCAGAATCCTCCAACACCTGCCACGCCTATCCAACAACAGTCGAGTAGCTCTCACAGCACCCGTACCTCTCCGCCTCATCAATGTCACCCAGCCCCTCTGACAGCACGTACCACCTCTGCTGTAGAAGCACTTCCCACAGCACGTACAACCTCTGCTGTAACACCACCGAGCTCACACCACCACCACAGCGAACACGGAATTTTTTCGATGAAATTATCTGATCTGCCCCCTTCGCTCAGGTTGCACGGTTTACCAACTGAAGATGTGGCCGAAATCATGGCGCTCTTCCACTCTCGCATCCGCTTGCACACCCCTGACGGCGCCCCTGACCTGGTTATCGATCACCACGCCGTGAGATACCTTGCACACTTAGTGACCGGCGGAGAAGCTAGCACCATGCACCAAATACAGTGTGAGACGTTAGAGTGGCGGACAGACAAAGAGCTAGCACAACTGAACACTGAGGATGTAGAAGTCAGAGCACCACGCAACTGGAGCGAGTGGGTGGATGCTTTCACAAATCTGTTTAGCCCCGTGAACCGCATCGTCCTCCTCGCTCGCACCGTCTCTACCTTACAGCAAGGCAGTAGTGAATCCGTCGACTCTAACGGACTGCGTGTAACTCAAGCATACGCGCGCCTCCTCGCCATAGCCAAATGAACAGCCCCCGCCAACGTCTCGCCATACCAACACGCATGGAAAACATCGCTCACGGCGACTTTCGAAGCCGGTCTAATTCTGCACGTACGTCTGCAACTTATTCATGAAGACCCCTCCCTCACATTCCAAGCCTCACGTACCCGCGCCAAAAAACACGAGACCAACGCCTTACGCGCGGCCCCCACTCCCTCCCCGACCACGTATGCATCGGCCGTCACTGGCACATCCCTTGGGCCCGACCGACATTTGATTACATCGATGGCCAACATCTGAAAGGTAATCGTGTCCAAACTGACGGCGGTGCGAGGCCGGGGCAAAAGCGTGACATTCGAGCAAGTAGCATATGGCGCGTCCGACAAGCGGGGCGGGTCGCCGAGTGGCGACGCGGGGAGAATTAGGAAATCCAAAGGTAGCGTCGGGCAACTAATGTGACTATCCTATGTGCCGCCGCCGCAACTCGCACTCGCGCCCAGACTGTAGGCTGGCCAAAGCGCACGAGCGTGACGGGATAGTGGTCACAAAAAAAACGTGAGGGGGCCCGCGCCGGTTGCCTCAAACCGGTTCGGGGAGTAGGCTAAAATATCTAGTACTTGCAGCCTGCCCGATGAGCCGTATAGTTTTGTAATCTACGGACACAAGATTCATGATTTACGTATGTACGAGCGATATAGGATATAGTCTATGATATTGGGAAATGAGTGTTTTTGGATGGTGGTGTGTTGTCAGAATGTCAGCCACACCGCTGGAAACATGCCTTCTACGGTATGTTTAGTTCTGGGTTGATTCCGATGGGGTACGCCCTTTATATCAGTCTTGTTTTGGTCAAGTTTTTGCCCCTGATTTGTGGGCGGCTTCTGGCCGATCTTGACTCATCCCATGTCTTCATTGTGATAATATACTCGGATGGATACGCGATGATAATATAATGGATTTTCTACATGACGATTAACATCTGGGACTTCTCTTTTATCCGCTGCCACCGCGCAACCAAGGGCCCCGCATGAGGTGGCCCACGCGAGCAAGCCGACCCTGAGCATGGGTTTTCCCATCATAGGCATACTATAAATAGGATCACCAAACCCGCGGTAGAAACGATAGCGCGATCAGCTAGCGTAGCCGTGGTAAGTGCCGGTAGACCTAGTAGTAAGAGGAGGGATAAGTGTGGCCGAACAAAGAGCACCACCCCTCTGGCGAGTACCCGTGCGAAATAAGCACATGCAGACAACCAGTCGAATACTGTAACATACTTAGAAAATAAGCAGCAGGTTCCGGGTGTTTAGCAGTACCGCGGGGAGTGGGACCAGCCGTAGAAACAGCAAGCAGAGTCGAGAAGAGTAGTCAGCGTCAGAATTATACGCTTTCACCTTCCGTGGTACCACAAGCGTTGTATGTTTCTGCTGCGTCCCGCAAACTAAACGAGAAAGTTAAACATCAAGCTTTATTAGCACGCAACGCTAACCGGGAAACGCACTTTGATGCTTTCCACGCGTCCGCCATGAGTGGGTATCCCAGATATCCCACAGCTCTCTACTCTACGCCAAAGCGCGTATGAGTAAACGCCAGAGTCAATGATTATCCGGCTCATAATGTCTCGATTGACACCGCGACCGCTGTACCATGCATATCTGTTTACGTTGTACAGACACATCCCACAATGGAAGACACTCAAATTTTTGCAGTGCCCCCGGGAGCGATCAACCTCAGCAGCGCTGATGGGTCGCCTCTCAAAATTTTAGGATTGTTCGTTTTCAACTCACACTAGGAGATATTACCCTACCAGTCGAAGCGCTCGTATTGCCCTCTTTAAGGCCAGACATTATGCTACTCGAAAACACCATCATGGGCGCCTTCGGAGGTGTCCTCGACTGGAGTACAGAGCAGTTGTCATTCAAAACCTCTCAAGTGACGATTAAAGCATCTCATCGTAGGGTAGACTTTACAGCACACCCCGAGAACACTGCGACAGCTCAGTGCTCCGTGGTCACATTTAACACTGGTATAGAGTCGGTACCAGTCTTGTTGCGACACAAATGCTGCATCCCCTCCCAGAATGAGATGGCAGTACAAGTAGAGTCAGCGACAGCACCCACAGAGACCACTGCTGCACTCATTGAACCTCTCATCGTCACGTTCGAAGACATCGAATCGTCCGCCGTACCTAAAGTTTTCCAAAATATGATTGGTGCTCGTACAGTGAGTCACTGGTCGGCCGCTGATAAAACAGCAGTAGTCCAGATCGCGAACCCCTCCCACCAATACGTACGCATACTTGAAACGGAACACCTCACTAGAACACACTGCGCCTTTATCGGTAGCCCTGAACAAAACGACCATTGCAATTCAAACAGACAGCAAGACTACGGAATCCACGCGTAACGAACGTCGTGCAGCACTTACTCGTGCATTTGATAAATCCACGCTTAAACATGCCGAATGCGAACAAGTACTAACTCTATGCACAAAATATCGCAGCGTTGTTGCCTCGTCACCTCAAGAGCTAGGTAGATGTACGTACCCTAGCTGAAGCAACGTTTCCTCTTGAACCAGGAACACGGCCTGTAAATAGAACCCCGTACCGTGCAAACCCTCGCGTACAGGAGACTATCGGCAAGTAAGTGCGTGAACCAGGTGGAACAAGATGGAATTATTGAACAGCGCCCTAGTCCCTGGGGTTCCGCAGTAACGATTGTCGCAAAATCAGACGGCACTCCACGGTTCTGTGTATATTACAGGTCGACCATAAAGAAAAATCTTATCAAAAAGGCCTGGCCTATGCCTAACTTAGAAAGCCACCTTGACACGGTCGGAGGAGAACGTTATATAACTGTGAGTGACGTACAAAATGCTCACCACCAAATACCAGCAGCAGAGAGCGAACAAGATAAAACTGCTTTTGTCACGAAGAACAGGAAATGGGTTTTCAAACGCCTACCCTTCGGTATAGCTAACGCGCTGTTTCTGTTCTCGCGAATTATGTCACTAGTGTTTGCAAATTTTGGTCAAAACCATGGTCTCTTGGTTTATATGGACGACTGTATATGTTGTTCATTCACCTGGACAGGCCACTTACAGCTGCTAGAAAATACGTTCAAAGCCTTGCAAGCAGCCGGCCTCACCCTCAAACCATCAAACGTACAGCAGCTTGGCCCCCGAGAAGTTAAATACTGGGGACACATACTGACGGCCGACGGTATTCGGATCGGTGAGGATCGCGTCAAAGCTATAGTTGACTTGCCGACGCCTGAAACCATCCAGGAGAACTTTGCGGTCAGAACTAGGAATGGTTAACTTTGTACGCAAGTTTATACCTAACGTAGCCGGTATCATAGCACCCCTGGTAGCCCTCACGAAAAAAGAGGCCGCCAACGAAGTCGCTAAACGTTGGAGATCAGAACACGATCAGGCGTACGCAACAGTGAAACAATTGCTCACTCAGGCGCCCGTACGTCAATTTCCCGAATTTCCTAAAGACTTTGCGATACACGTTGACGCCTCAGAAGCAGGCGCAGGTGCATTCCTCGCCCAGCAGAAAGGCGATAACCTCGTAATATTTGCATATTTTAGTCAACGCTTTACCGACAGCCAGCGCCACTACTCTGCTACGCTCAAGAATGTTATGCTGTGGGCTTGACCATCCAGCACTGGAGACCTTATTTATGGGGACGACATTTCGTGTGTGTGACAGATCACGCGGCCCTGCGGTACCTATACTCAATGCAAGATACATCGAACATGTTAACACGCTGGGCAATAGCATTGCAGCCTTTTGACTTCACCGTCCAACACAAACCAGGTAAACTACACGTCGTACCCGACACGCTTTCACGAATGTTTTCGTTCGAGCGCCAGCAAGAAGTAACTGTGCCGTCCCGCGCGCCCACTTGCCGCAATGTACCAGATGACCCCAAGCTATAAACAGCCCGTGTTCCCCGACCATATCAGATCTCCGCCGACAAACTGGCTAACCTAGAACTAGTACGCAGCGATAGAGAGCTCTTAGTGTGAGATCAGTATTCGTGAGCGCGACAAATGTTTTCATGTCCGTTGATCAAGAAAACTCCGCTCAGCACAAACGGTAGAGTACGGACGGTACATCGATTACATACAACACGCAGACGCACCAATATTACCCGAGAAAGAAACCAAAACAACAATGTCTTACTATTCAGTGCAGGACGGGCTGTTGCTTGAATCGTACCTTCCGGGATACCTTCGAAAACGAAGCACCTTCCGCGATCAACTCGCAGTACCAGAGGCCCTTGTTGGATTTATTCTGCACGCCTACCACGACCACGTTCTATCCGGAGGACACCTCGCATCTCGCTCGACTTAAATCCGCCAGAAATATTGGTGGCCCACCATCAGCCGCGACGTACGAGAGTGGTGCGAAAAATGCCAACCTTGTCAACGACGAAAAACAGCACACAACAGACCCAAACTCCCGACAGGCCATTTACCTGTCGAGCGGCCATTTCAAGGAATATCGGTTAACTTAGTAGAGTACAAATCAGTATCAACTTCTGCCGCAGGGGTTGAATGTAAATACGTTTTCTCGATGACGGACCACCTGACGAGATTTGCGGTACTGTTGCCGGTACGTAATAAAACGGCCAAAACAGTAGCCAATGCCATAATTGAGTAAATAATCAGCATTTTCGGCCCACCAGAAACCTTGCATAGCGACCAAGGCCCCGAACTCGAGAATAAGGTGATATACCAGCTGCAACAATTACTCGGATACAAAATTACCCGCACAACGCCGTACCGGCCGCAGGGTAATTCAGTGTCCGAACGGGTGCACTCAACGATGCACAGTACGCTAGCAATGCACAGTGCAATCGATCAAAGCAACTGGGCCACTCTCTTACCGTTTGTGCAGCTAGCGCTCAACACTAGTTTTAATGCAACGATGCATGAGACACCATTCTTATTAATGTTCGGACGGCAACCCCGACTCCCAGTCGATGTAATCCTCGGTATTCCTCATGTAGGAAGAACTGCAGACACCGAGGAATTCGCACAAAACACACGGGACAATTTGCAAATCGCTTTGGAGCTCGCACGCCGAAACTTAACCGAGCGTGCAGACAAACAGGCAGAACATAATAGCAAACTTAAACCGTACCCGGTGTTCAAACCTTGACAGGAAGTATTCGTGTACAGACCTTACCAGGATTCGGATGGGCCTAACCCAAAAGTGCTATTGCCATGGCGGGGACCGTATGTCGTCTGCTCACAATTATCACCAGTGGTGTATAGAGTACGACTCACGAATGACACCCGACAGGTGTCAGTTCACCTCGCCCATATAAAGCCCTACCATCAACGGGAGACACCACCCGCACCTCAATTTGAGAAGCTGGCGGAGTTGTTTTTAGGGGAGCCTATTCCCCTACCCGAGTTGGACCCTCCAGACGCAGCTCAACCCAGAATCGAGTCCTGCTTCGTAGACAGGGTAGTATATCATAAACGGGGACCTGGCCGACCAAGCCCCCACAACTGCAAGTATCCCCTAAGACTGCGAGGATACGGCCCTGACCTCGAGTATCGCGCGGACGAAATACCCCAATGTCACGAATTGATCGCCGCATACCGAGCCCAAAAGGGTTTGCAACTCGCGATAACCCCACCTCCTTCGCGCCCCCTCCCTTCTCTCGGGAAACGGAAGCGTACAGTAGGCGGGGACGAGCACGAACTGAGACAGCGCAACTAGATTCTCAGATACTCCGCGGCGTAACCGAATAACGAAGGGGTTGGCAAACACAGTTGACTCAGCTGTAGGCACAAGAGTCAACAACGGTGATGAGAGTGGCACCAGCAGACATGGCAGTAAACACTCGTGTCTACTGTGATCTGACGGGCACTCTACCCGGCATTCCAGTGAGAATAGCGGGGGCAAGGAGACGTGAAGAAAATTGTTGTACCCAGCGGGGAGAGGCTGTAAGAAGCGTGACACTTCATGCCCGTGCCCGACACTCTGTTCTAAACGGGACAAAACAGCAACACCACCGTCAAGGACCCACGCGACTCCGCCCCACCTAAAACGAAGTCACACGTTGATGCACCTAGATCAACCGAGCCGACTCCGAGTGAAAATCTAGGCGGACCCGCCCACAAAAGAGAAATCACGAAATGATTTCGCTGCCCGTGGTTCCGACAACAGCAACCACGAGGGGCGCACCAGTACGTGTGGCCACACGGAATACGCGCGTTGAGATAATATTTGGAAACCCCATACAACTCCAGTATACGCTGTCAGCATGCAAGCTCGAAAATGTAAGCATCTTTGCTGGGCCGGTGTTTCACGCCCGTGTTTACTAAACACGTCGGTTATAAGAAGTGGAGGCACGCAAATACCAGCTGCTGTGTCTCGATTCGATAAATCGACACTCTGTTTTCCCTAAATTGGTCATCCTCCCGATGACCGCTACAATACCATCCCTAGCTAAGATGGGCTTGCAGCGAATAGAGAGGAGTGTGATTTGGAAGACAGGGTCGTAGATACCTATCGTAGATCTCGTACACGCATGCGCGAGAGGGCACGTCACCGCTCAGGCAATACACGATTTCGGATCGCGAGCGTTGTCACCCGTCATAGACCGCCGTACCCGGAAGGTCAGCCACCGAAAGATAATCCCGCCGCATGACGAGAGGGCATAAACCCACCGTCACTCTAGCTTTGGCATCTCCTTGCTACATCTAAGAAATAAAGGTTTCAGCGTGTACCCGCTGTGAAGGCGGTCGTCAAGGGACAACAGCACCGCGACGCCCTCTCCGCTTCGACTTCAGCTCCGCGACGCCCTCTCCGCTCCGACGTCAGCTTCGAGACTAGCACAAGACCTCCGGGACCGCCCTCTCCACTTCGACACTAGGATCCGTGAGAGGCCAGGCTCCATAGGTTATGCCAACTACACGTATCTCCGACATACGTAGGGAGACCACTACCTCCTACATACAGCCATACGATGAACTCCACGAGCATAATAATCTGAAGCGTGGGAATGCTGGACCCCATGCGTGACGCGATGAGGGCCCAAATTGAAGTTGTTCTCACGGTAGCTGCATTCCGGGGGGGGGGCAACAAACCAAAGTGGTACGCGTATAGTATGTACGCTAATAGCTGTATAGCAAGCCCGACACCCTCCAGAATATTACAAAAATTTAAATACACCCCAGCTGTGAGATCGAATATTTTGTCAAAACTCATCTTTGCAAGCTGTGTGTGATACTCCGATCGCGCGTATTACGGGTTGTGTGTCCTCATTGAGGATATAGGTCTGCGACTCCCCTTACAACTACAGTGTAGCTATCAGGGTCAACAGGGTGATGTTAGGCAGTCTGTGCGCGGAAACTATAAAACCCGTTTCTGAGGGGGACAAACTCTGACAGCTGTGGAAGGAAATGCATCAGTTTATCAAGTGAATCCTGTAAGTCGAACATCCGTTGAGGGGAGGGCGGAGTTTTGAAGGACGTGGGGGCCTGATTTTGATCAAAAGGGGGGCGGGAGGGGGGGGAGGGGGAGGAGGGGACGGGTGGGGCGGGTCAATTTGTGCGTGGAAACTATAAATATTTCTTGTGGGGAAGGGGGGGGGGGGATGTGGCGGGGGCGGGCGGGGGGGGGGGGCTTAAGGTCGCATAGATGTAGGGGTTTGCTATGGTGCTAGGTCTAGGCGATGGTGCGGGTGGTGGGGAAGGAGGGGGCGTTGGGGGCGGTGGTGGGTGGGAATTGCAGCAGCGGCATGGACGGCTCTGAAACGATAACGAGACGATATCCAGGGCGTGGAAGTGTTTCTTACTCTGGCGGATTTTGATAGTAGGTGGGGCGTTTAAGCAAGAGGAAGCGAGGGAAAATAAAAAAAAGGCGGGGGGTGGGGGGGGAGGGTTTTTAAGAGGTTTAGGTCACATATAACATAAAAATCAAGGATTTGTTCGACACTGATGTTCGAAACATTGTGTGTGATCCTCTGATCGCGCGTATCAATCATATATGTAGGGGCTTGCTATACGCGCGGTGCTGGGTCTAGGCGATCGTGCGGGGTGTGGGAAAGGAGGGGGCGTTGGAGGGGGGGAGGGGGGATGAATGAAAGCTACGTCATGGATGGCTTGAAAGATAATGACGTGATATCAATTGCTTAGAAGTGTTTATTACTCTGGCCGATTTCGATTGTAAGTGGGGCGTTTGATCGAACTGGGTGGGGAACAAAGCGGGGGGGGGGGGGGGGGTAGATGAGTTGGGGCTACGGCATGGATGGCTAGATGGATAATGAGATGATATCAGCTGGCTGGTAGTGTTTACTACTCTGGCAGATTTTGATTTCAGGTGGTGCGTTTAAGCAAGAATATTATAAAAATTAAAATACACTCCAGCTGTGAGATCGAAGATTTCGTCGAAACTCATATACCAGGAAGAATTATTCGGAAGTGAGCGTACGTATTTGCATACGTGCCAGAAAATACTGACACGTTATACGCTTCAAGACTCTCAAACCGACTATCCGCCTGCCACCCAGGAACCAAACCAATGTCCAAATAAACTAGATAAACAAAAAAATAATCCGGGTTGACCTGCCACGAATTCCTCCTTGTCTACTGCTGCTGCTGTATGCTCGACTGCTGTCGCTGCTGGTCGCTGCTGGTCCGCCAGCTTGACTGGTACGGCTGTCTCTGCATGCTTGGCTGCTGTTGCTGCCGTCGCAGCCCCCCTGCCCCCCTCTTCAATGTATCCCCCCCCGCCCCGTTTGTGGACCCCACCCTTGCTTCGGCTGTTGTCGTGCGCCCCCGCTTTGCGGCTGCTTTGGTGCACACCAGGGATTTGTTCAAGTAGGGATGCTGTAGCTACCTTTGGTCACTTCTCTTTATTTCCGCTCATGCTTGGTGGTCTCAAGAACCAGCCTTGGCAGAATAACAACTGACTTGAGACAGTAAAAGGTTTCAGGTGTACGGGACCTTGAGGGAGCTGCGGATTACGCTGACCTTGGTAGAACTCTGTGAATGAGTGCAGCAGAAGCACGAAAACTCTTCTTTTTAGATAATAATGTGATAAGCGAATATTTCGGGCACTTCAACCGTTTGCTATCACCGCCCTGCATGGTACAATGTCAAATTGCTGCACCAACCCCTTACTGCTACTTGCCGCATCACCCCCCTCAGCACCCCCCTCCACCCAGTCGCGTGGGTGTCAAGCCTCTCCTCTCGTACTGCTACCCGCCCTTCAAAACAACCTTCCCACGAGCCCCGCCCACCCGGCGATAAGTACAAAGCATAGCAAAACTTGAAAAGTGAAGGTAATGAGGACTTTCAGCCTGCGTGCACAATGCAAATTTCTTCATAACTAGCCCCACGCGATACCCATTTAAATGGAGTTCCCTCTGCGAACCCTCGACTGCTTGACACAAATACCTGCGAGAGCATCCTCTCCCCATCTTGCTCGTTCATCCGACCCCGGGCTCGTCGCTAATTTCTTCATAACTAACCCCACGCGATACCCATTTAAATGGAGTTCCCTCTGCGAACCCTCGACTGCTTGACACAAATGCCTGCGAGAGCATCCTCTCCCCATCTTGCTCGTTCATCCGACCCCGGGCTCGTTGCGATCGGTTCAGGGTGGGTTGTGTGAGGCGCGTTTGAACTCGGCGACAAACATACAGGCATGATCTTTTAACATAGAAATACTTGGGGGTATGTTCCCCCCTCCTGGGGTCTCTCTCTCTCTCGGCATTTTCACTTACCATCTCTAAGCCATCTCCAGCTCTTCACCGCCGACGAACACATTATTTTCGGAAACCTTCCTAAAATCCTTTGCCTCTTTCATCGTTTTCTCTTCAACCCGTAACACGCGCGATCGAAGCATCACACGCAGCTTGCAAATATGAGTTTCGACCAAAATCCTTTTTTGTCGTTCTCACACCTGAATTAATCCATTTTCGAAGCCCAGCTTTTTTTGGCTCAGCTAGCTCATCAGCGCAGCGTCGCGCCCTGCCGTGCAGTGCCGTGCGCTGGGTTTGCTTTTCGTGCATAACACGTATTGGTACCTCAGGACATACAAGGACTCAGCTCAGATCAGCTCTAGCGCCGCATCGCCGTGCCGTGCCCTCCCGTGTGGTGCTGTGCCGTGCTGTGCTCTCATACAGCAGTACCAGGGATCATGCGAAGTACCAGGTACCAGGTACCGCTGTGTACGTGTGTGTACCCCTGTGACCCACACTCCGAACATTCGTCTTCATTTTCTCAACTGATTGTCCTCTTCGTGCTATTCCTTTCCTGTTTTCGCAAGTTACACCCGTATTGCCGAGCAGAACATGGCATCGCCAGCAAAGCACATCACAGAGCAACCAGCTCTGCCCAAGTAGCCCTTGGCATTATCGAGTTGCAAAAATAATTGGCCTCTTCTTTCTGCCTCCTTCGAATTTTGTTGTTCTCTACGTTGCGCGAGCGTAGCGGGCGGCGTCAGCCGGAGCCCTGGTACAGATATATAGAATGTGTCAGTTTTGGAAAAAATACAACAGGATCCTCAACTCGGGATCCTCAATGTCTTTTTCGTTTTTACGCTCTACTACCTCCTTATGTGTGCACCTATATACTGCTTGTACGTGCGCGACCCAATCAAGAAGAGGATTGCTTGAAGCCTCTCATTACAAGAGTGCCACTGCCGAGGATGTTCGGTCCGCGTGCACGCGGAAATTGCCTCATAACTGCGTTACTTAAGCCAAACCAACCCCACGAAACACCACTCCCATTGAGCTCCCCCTACGAACTCTTGACGACTTGGCATTGCACCAACGAGAAGATCTTGTCCCTGTCTTACTCGTCAATCCAACCCTGGACTCGTCCCGATCGGTTCAATGTGCGTCGTGCAAGGTGCGTGTGAGCTGGGCGACAGACACACATGCAGACAGAAGCCGATCTTGGAAAAACAATTATCGACACCCTCAATATCCCCTCCCCTGTTTTATTCCCTCTACTACTTCCTTGCGTGACGCCTACATACTACTGTACGTGCGCGACCCAATTAGAAAGTGGATCCTTTGGAGCCTCATTCAAATATCCTTTATTAACGCGTTTCGAGCATGTTACGGAAGAGTCTTGGTCATCAGCTGAAGGCCTACATCACATTCCTCTCTGACGTAGTTATCCATAGTAAACGGGATGACTATTCCCAGTTCGTACCCCTGCGCCTCGTACCACGCGAATAAATCCGGCATAATGCTGACGACTGTGATTTCCACCACTATATCCGCGCGTTTCAGCTCTGTTCGGATGCATTCCTCTGCAGAACGCGCACGCAGGCGGGGCACGAGAGCAGCGAAGTTAAAGTATTTCACCATCATCAGCTAATAGCGTCGACCAATTGAACAGAGGGCACAGGGGAACATCGGGATAGGAGGAGTCGTGTGCAGGGAAGGATGATCCAATACCACGAATGAACTCTGCACATGCTGCACATATGTAGATCGAAACGTAGTACATATCACACATACGAGCACGCGGAACTTTTAACAAGAGTACCACTGTTTTAGACCAGAGAGAAAGCACATTTATTTGGGGTCAAGCGTCAGTGGCAGAATGCCCAGCATACCAGGAAATTGTTGAAGCCCATGACGGAGAACGCCATATGTTTTTTGCAAGAATAATTGCCTACTCATTAATCTCAGGTGTTGTGTTTGTCCAGACCTGGTCATTCATCTACGCCAATTTTTTACCCTTGAACAATGAATACAGCACTTCCATGCAGTATGGGATGATTTATTTGGATTTTCACGAATAAAAAAAATATAGACAATAGGTATCGCTACCCAGCAACGTCGTGGTCTCAATATATGGCTACCTCGTTTAGCCATGAAGGCTCTAATGTAGTATCCACTTCTTCGTTGCGTCTCTGCGCATAGGCCTCAACAAATGAAACTACGCGATACAACCTCTCGTTGCTGCTCGCCGAATTTAGTGCACTCCAATCGCCTGATTTCGTAAGATATCTTAGAGTGACAGAATATTTACATGGACCAGATATACATACTCAAGTACGCGTTAAACTCGCTATGTAACTGCCAGATGCTTGCGAGTGCCATTCCTGGTTGTATATCGACCTCCGCTCTTCGTCCGCCTTCGCTCGATGGAGATGTCTAGCTCTGGAAATGAGGAGATAAGACAAATGATAACTGACGTGAAGACATCACCGCATCGTCTTTTAGTTGAGGAGCTGATCCTGCTCTGTTGAAGTACATGCAGACCTCGGCACTCCTGCAGCATTCGGATCCGTCCTTGCTGGCATCTACATCCATGTACGAAAATATCTAACAAATAACAGGTTATGAGCCTTGCGCTACGGGTGGGCTCGTTCATGCAGTTCTTCACCATTATTCCACAATGGCTGAAAAATCTGCGAATCCTATTCGAACGCACATTCTACAAGTTGCATCCAAAGTGCCGACGAATAGATGCACAAGAAAATGGCGCAAGGAGAAACTAAACCTACAGGAACGTTCTTGGTAGTGTCAACAGAGCGCATCCCAATACAAATGCAAAACTACCTGTGCCCCTGAAGTCGCTAGATTGGCAATGATGAGTGGCATGCTAAGGGAAGCGTATGCCAACCATCTGTTTCCCAACAATGAAAGAGTGAGCAACATCAAAGAGGAAACGGAAGCGAAGCTGCAAGCCGTCACAACAAATCGCTCGATCATGAAGCACGGCATGGGTGAAGTTGTTTGCCACACCTACTAGGTCATGCGTCGCGATGCCAACAAATTCCTTCCTAACAATGAATCGAGACGCGAGTGATGCTTTGTTCACATGGTAATGGGTTACCATGCCAACAAAAAGGCCTCGCTAGAACCAACGTCTTCCTGTGAGCACCACAGCCGAGTGCTATTCTATGCTGAACATGTGGCCACACCCAGAACAAAAAATGAGTGCAAGGTTCGGCAGAGCGAACAGCAGTCAACGACCTCTCAACAACATCCTCCCCCGCTCCTTCATTGCCAGGGACAACCTCCTCTACAGCAGAGATATGCCTGTTTAACTTGGCGGCAAGCTCATCGTTCCGCCCATCAAAAATGGAGGGCTACAGCCGAGCCACTGTTCGACAGCAGCCCACAACCCACATGGCCAGCCCCGCGGTGATCCCGAACGGTGTTACATTTGCTTTGGGGGCAGGCTCATCGTAATCGTCCACCAACAGAGATTACTGGGCTACAGCTACTGCTAGACACTTATCCCCTACGATTGACCTCGCGATGATTCTCAAAGCAAAACACCACCTTCGCCAATGCCAAGTGTTTCCACCACTGCAAATCGTTTACTCAGCCGGACCCCCCAGGTATGCGCATTTTCTGACCCTGCCGTGGCGGTGACCTGGCACTGCCATAGGCTATCAAGGGAATGCCAAGGGGCTTAATGGCTACACCATGGCACGACCATGGTAACACGGCCATCTGCCGTGGTGTTACTCGTTCCACACCATGCGTCACGCTTGTAAACCCGTTGTGGGCATGCCCCAAGGTTACTGGATTTAAAACGCCGCCGTCGGGCGTAATGCCTTTTTGCATATTGGTCGGAGCATCCCTTGCGTTTCAAACACATTGACCGCCTCGCCATTGGCATGACACCGCCATCCACACGGGCGTCACATCGTACAGCGGTGGTGTTCCCATGGCAGTACTATGGGAGCCCATGGTGGTGCCACGGGCAGTGCATCGCAGTGCTATGGAACGCCCCATGGCGCATTGACGGTTTCATATTTCTGCCCTAGCCTCATCACCTCAGCACCTCCATGGTGTTGCCCACGGTAGCCCATGGAAATGCCATGGCAGTGGCACGGACCACCACGGCACACGGCACCCCATGGATAGCCATGCGCATTGCGCTTGTCATGATACGCCATGACAATAGCGAGTGTCGGAAAACGACGGAAATATAAATAGATAGATGCCCGTGGGCGGTTGATCACGGTCCCGCTGTGCTTGCAGGATTATGAATACGAAATATCAAACAAACAAATCTGCCCAGGGGGATGAGAACGAGCTTCCATCTTCGTGATGATCGACCACCAACTTACACCACGACCTGCTCCCTCCGCTTCTCAACCCCTATCGTATACTGTCCGCCATCGGTGCCATCATTTTGCCATCATTTAGCTCACGATTGCGCTACGCCCCATGTCTTATCTTCGCGTCCAGAATGAGCACAAAACTTCCACCTCCTTTCGTCCCCGCCTGTCCCGCTTTGCCCGAAAAGGCTCCTGCTGTGCCGCAACACCGCCACAACAGTACCACCAAACGACGACAGATTGTACGAGGTGGCGTGCTTATTTGCCTTACACTATGCAAGCGAGCCGGCATCTGCCTCGGCAATGCTCCTTGCCGTGACTAGCTCGAGAGTCTGCTTTTCACACATTTGTTCTCACCTTCTTCTATGTACGCTACCAACTTGCCTCTGCCTGCTGTGATCGTATGACACTACTTTCGCGACCACAGCGTCACGAAACCGCTCCTGGCTCGAGGAAGCTTCGCGCACTGTAATCCTACGCTGTGGCGGCAAGACGGCGTTCGCTTGTGCGATTGCGCAGGCACTCATCATGCCGCTTGCGCTTTGCTCCATTACCATACCCTTTGCATTTTTTTGGTCGGGGTTGGGAGATATTTTGGAACCCCCCCCCGAGCAACGGCAAAAGGACGGTGTAGTTTAATCTAGCCGCACCTGGGGAAGATACCTTGGGTCCCATCTCCGCATCAGGAAGCCTTCCAAACATCTGCAACTTCAACAGTCCGAGGCTGAAAAAGGTGACCCCGCGGGTCGACACTGCCCCGCACGGTGTGGTTACCCCATCCCCATCGGCTGATCGCTGGTTGACTGGGGACCATGGAGCCAGCACGCTCGGAGAGTTGCCCCTCGGGACAACGTCGAGGTCTCGCCGCAACCGGGGAGGATACCATCACATCCCCGTACCAGAAACGCCTCCATACCTCTACAATCCAACAGCCCGGGGACGACAACAGTGATCCCCGGATCGATACCGGCATGCGCGATGCGTAAACCCCACGTTGGTTTCATTGTTTCCGCACACATACAAATTAACATCACCATATTGACCCTGGTACACGCTACACTACTGTAGTAGTTCCAAGGGGAGTCGCCGACCTATGTCCTTAACGAGGACGCACACCCAGTAATACGCGCGATCGGAGTATCACACACAGCTTGCAAAGATGAGTTTCGAAAAAAATCTTCGATCTCACAGCTGGAGTGTATTTCTATTATTATCCCCTTGCAACTACAGCGTAGCTATCAGGGTCAACAGGGTGATGTCAGTCAGTCTGTGCGCGGAAACTATAAAACCCGTTTCTGAGGGGGACAAAATCTGACAGCTGTGGAAGGAAATGCATCAGTTTATCAAGTGAATCCTGTAAGTCGAATATCCGGTGAGGGGAGGGCGGAGTTTTTAAGGACGTGGGGGCCTGATTTTGATCAAAAAGGGGGCGGGAGGGGGGGAGGGGGGGGAGCGGACGGGTGGGGCAGGTCAATTTGTTCGTGGAAACTATTAATCCTTCTTGTGGGGGAGGGGGGGCGGGGGGGGGGAGGGCTTTAGGTCGCATAGATGTAGGGGTTTGCTACACGCGTGGTGCTAGGTCTAAGCGATGGTACGGGTGGTGGGGAAGGAGGGGGCGTTCGGGGCGGGGGTGGGTGGGAATTGCAGCAGCGGCATGGACGGCTCTAAAACGATAATGAGGCGATTATTATAATATATACGTGGTACCTCGTATAGTCTTTATTTAAAAAAATGAAAAATACACTTAGCTGCGAAATCGACCAAAAATGATAAACCCAGCTGTGCAAGCTGCGTGTGATACTTCGATTGCGCGTCCTACGGGGTGCGCATACCCTCGTGAAGGATACAGGTCGGTGACTCCCCTGCTAATGGCCAGGGTCAACAGGACTAAGATGTTCAGCCTTGCCCTGCGCGCGGAAACTGTATAACCTGCATGAGGAGGACAAAACCAGACATCTATCTGTAGAATCCAGCATGCATGAAACACAAAGCGTTTATAGTGTGAGTTAGCTTTTGCAGCGGGTTACTTGCGTCTACCGGATTTTATAAAAATATTTCAAGGACGTCAGCCGTGAGTTCGACGAATTTCGGGTCAATACTCATATTTGCAAGCTGCGTTGTTGGTACTTGTAATATACTAAGTGAGTGAGTTTTTTCATCATGGGAGGGGTCATATAGCTCTGTTAAAAAAAAAAACAGTCTATATACGAGTATATAGAATCTACATATTTTTAAAAAAACATTTCAAGGACGTCAGCCGTGAGTTCGACGAATATCAGGTCAACATTCATATTTGCAAGCTGCGTTGTTGGTACTTGTAGTATACTATATGGGTGGGTTTTTATTGGGAGGGGTCTTATTTCGTGTTCACTATAATAATGGTAAGTATTGGTATTTTCACTTTAGGTGGGGAATTTTGAGCTAGATCTAACATCACATCTATTTAATAAATTTATTACTGCTGTAGTTTCCAGTATACTTCTCTATCATATGTATGGTAGGCGGTTTATTTTGTTTTTTTGTGCGCAAGTTCCTGTGTACTCCCTGTATATGTGGCAGGCCAGCGGAGGTCCAGCCCAGGCCCGACGCCGGCTGGGCGGTGTCATCTTCTTTGTGTGTTGTCTTCACAATAAACCGTTCTTTCTACCTACTAACGACATCATCAGTACCCCCATAGTCCGTGTTGAGTCTTCATCCTAGAGATACAAATCCTGTGGTCACAGACTGTAAAATAGAGTACACCAAACAGTCGCAATTCATCAAGGTACAAGCAAAGCAAGTGAAATGGTAGCACACCGGGTACGAGGGCACAACACAACAAGCCAGATCATAACTAATAAAAGAGAGAACAAAAGTAAAAAAGGAAAGAAAACCAGAAAACAAAGCAAAACATCTGGTTTACAAGTGCTGCTGTGATTTCGCTTGCTTCATCATTTGCTGCTATGTATAGTGGCTTCGTTTTTGTTTTGAGTACGGGGGCGATGATCACGGTCGGTCAGGGCACCGCTGTTGTCGTCAGAAACGGTAGTAAACAGGTGATAGGACCAGTCGGTCGCCCCGGTGGCGTATCAGAGGTCATCCTCGAGTCTGGTATAGCTCAGTTTCGTGAGTTCGACCCCCGCCAAGTGCATACTCGAATAAATTCGCTAAGACTTCTTTTTGCGCATAATCTGACTTGCCGAAAGCGCGAGAGCGTGAGTTAGCAACACTCGATGCAAAATCGACGAGCAGTGGGATTGCTGAACCCTATGCGCGATAAAAATTGAAGGCAAGAACCGGGGGGGAGAAAGGACGACACCTGTGACCACGGCTTGGCCAGAAGCTGGAAAGTAAAAGTGTGAGTAATGTGTTGATGACTTTTTCTGCAGAGCTTTGTTGCTGTTGTTGTTCCCACATTAACTCGAATAATCAAGTCCGTGGTCACAGGACAGGTTCCAGTCACTCTGGAGCTGAGGAATACCCCAGGGAAAAAACGCAAACAAAATGTAAGAATGTCGGACCAGTCTGGAGTTTGGTTGAACGGAAAGGAAATTTCGGAGAACCGGGTGGTAACGGGGTGGTTCCAGGAAAGGAATGACGGAAAGATAGGAGTCCCAGCAGCATCAGCATAGTACAGCAGCAGCACAGCAGCAGCGAGTATCGGACACGGCAACCGGTAGAGGTAGAAGGAAGAAGTGCCCACGCAGCACAGACAGACGCAGCACTAGTAGCAGGAGGGTGAAGATCGACGGAATGAGCATAAGGTAGAGGCCGCAAAGGGGGGACACCAATCGCAGTCTACATCATGGGCAGGAGTGCGACAGATAGATTCTGCTTTTTTACGAAGACTACCACGTATATATTACACGCAGTACCTATCACTACGTATACGACAAAGAAACGACAAGAAAGAAAAGAAAAGACAAGAAAGAGCATTGCAAAGGAAAAGAAAAGAAAAGAAAAGAAAAGAAGAGGAAGCCAGGAAAATAGAAGAAAAAACACCTTACCATTAATAGCATTTTTTTTTGTTTTTTTTTTTTTCCCCTTTATTTCACACATGTCTACTTTCCAGCTTCTGGACACTGTAGCCTTTACCATGTAACCTAACCCACAGCGTATAAACGATAAATTACCGAATATATTTCGCTGTCGGTCGGACGCTGCCCAATGAAGTACCAGCTTTGGGGAGGTTATCCGACGGGCATACAAGACTGTCGGTTTGGCGAGCCTAGCTGCAGCAGTTAGTTGCGTGCTACCCACCAGCTCCTACCCATTGCCACCAACATCCGAGCGGAGCAGAGCACTAGCACGGATGAATAAGTACAGCAGAGAGGAGGCAGAGCGGGGTCTGCCACCGCCCGGTGGCCACTCATTGGACGAGGAGGACGATCGTGAACAACACCGCTGCGTGCAGCAAACGCACCAGGAACCCGGGCTACGGTCATGTTAGGAGTTACTTTAGGAAGAAACTGCAAAGAACTGCTGCTGCTGCTGCTGTGTCCATCCGTGCCGGGATGCCCTCGTGCTCGATGGGTTTGCAGGGACATCTGCTCGATACCCCTGCTCGATACCTGCAGGCAGGATTTCAACACCAAAAAGGGTTCAAAAGGCGTGTGGTTTGCGCTACGCGTGCCACCCCGGGATCCAGGAAGCAGAGTTGCCACACTGCAAAAAATGTGAGGCCTACTTTCGAATTTGCTTTGGAATTTGTTTGCATGCGGTTTGTAGTGTGCATGCCAGATTCATTCCGGAGTATGGGTGTACTTGGTACTTGGACAAAAGTGTACCTGGTACCATGCAGCAGATGAAGGTACAGGTTGCAGGTAGCATCTGCTTATTCAGACATTAGTGTCCGTAGGCAGGTATCATACCAGGTATACCGTCAGTTCTTCGAGTCTTGGCACGCAATTTTGTAGAGTTATGCCTTGGAGTGCACCTGTGAGCAATCCGTTCTGAACAAAATACTGAGTATGAAGAAAAAATGTCCTACTACGGAAGCGCCTGAGTAGCGCTGGTTTTATTGAAGGTCTGTGGTTGGTCGGCACACATTTTCACCGCCAGATCCAGCTCTAGGCCCTTAACCCCTTTAGAGCCCCCGAACCCCTGCCTGTATTAAATGCAAGTAATGTTGTCCCCATGAACGGGTGTCCAGTTGCAAAGGGGTTAAAACGAAAACGCCCGTTCCACCCTCTGCCGTTGTCCATGGGGATCATGATGCCGAATATGTAAGATTCGAGTTGATATTGCAAGCGGCATTTTGCTGGTGATATTTTTTGGACGTTCAACGTGAACCAGCCCGTATCTGTACTGAAGTCGTGTATCTCTCCGTTTGGCCGCGCATGCATTCCACTCTACTATCATGGCAGGTGAAGATACGATTCTTGGTCAACGGCCTGGGGAGCAGTCAGCAACCGCGCGAAAAATATTGCAAGTCTGTTTGTGCGTTATCTTTTGATCATCGAAAGCCTCACGTTGCCGCTACAAAGCGGTGTGTTATTGTCCTCCAATGTCCGTGACATGACTTACCGCGTGTTGGTTTTTGTGCATCGGGTTGAAGGGTCGCCTCGGGGATACCTTGTTCTACTGTAGTGTGTTATGCTGGTACATGCATGCAGTGAATGTTATCAGCACGGTCGCCTCCTGTGTGACCCGTTATTATGTGGGCTGACGTTGCCATTGGTGGTGTAGGCTGACATGTATCTCGCTCGTTCTTACCCGGATCATGCAGAGAGTGCCATCAGCTCTGGCATAGGAGGTGAAGATGGCATCTCCTCGATGAATGCTCCTCGGATTGCTTTGAGCGTGGACGTCCTTCCACACAAGAGTGCGGAGGACGGCCGTGTTGTCGGGTACTCTGCGATCTGGCAGGACACCAGTTTTGCCCAGTCTACCTTAAGGCACTTTAGGCTTTGGCAACGGGGAATATTGTGGGTCCGGATACACCCCCGCTAGGAAAAACAGAGCGACAAGTGTCAGCGGTATAGTGGTTTTTCGGGGTGGTTCGGGGTGTATGGAGATTGCAGGGGTCAACCTCAACCCGCACGAGCAAGACAACTCCAAGAAGCCTATCTATTTTCGGTCGATCAACGGCATGAACTTCCCCAACTTCGCGTTCGCGTTGAGGGTGATCAATGAGCGCCAAAACCAGGGGTACAACAGGCTGTCCCTCGATACAGTGTTGGCGACAGTCGGGGAAGACCCCACATATAGGATATCTTTAGCTGTGAAGAGGCTCTGTGGAGGTGCGGTAGGTGTTTTTGCACCGACCCCGTCATGCGCGTGTTTGACTGCTTGGGGAGGGTGGACGTTGTACTTATTTCGGCAGTGCTGGCGAAGTCGGTTCAGTATGGAGGCGGATGGTAACCAGAGTGTAGTAGGGAGATTTTGTTCCGTGTCGTCTGCGGTTACTCGGTTAATGCGCTTCATTGCTGGATTTGGTTGGTGGCTTCACGAGGAGATTGTAAAGCCCGATAGATTGCCGTGGTGTTGATGTGTCTCTAGTATAGACTCCTGTGTGCCAGGCATACGTTGGCACGCTGGTGCCGTTATGTAATGTGCACGCGAGTTTCGCCGAGGTACGTGTGTTGTGATGGTTTGTGAACTTGTAGTTGTAGCCGGCGCATTGTCCGGTTCGCGTTGATGATGTGGCTGTGACTGTTTACGGTGCACGCGCGTGCCTGCTGAAGTTCGTGTGGGCGAAGAGCAGGCGGCGGGGCTCTTTACGACATCGGTGCCGAGTCGTACAGAGTTTCACATTCCGGTCGGTACGGTGTAGCGGGAGGTTTGCATGCGTTTCGCAGTTGTCCGTGTTGTATACTCGACACTTTTTGGAATTGTGCGATGTGTGTGCGTGAGGGGGCGTTCAAGTATCTTCGCACATACGAAAGACATTGAGCCCCACCATAATTATATACTGGAACACGGTGAATAATCGACCATGGTGATGTTAAGAACGACATGTTCGTGTTCTCCCGGCCCACTGCATCCATAATAACAAGCATACAAATCTGTAAATCTAGAATTTCACATGTTTCTATAAAAAAAGTGCTCCAGATGGTCGGGATGGCATCTGGTTCATGCTGGGAAGTACATGGAGAGTTCAAGGGGGAAATCTCGCAAATATTTTTTCGACAGTTGGCGCGCGCCACGGTCACAAACGACCATGGCAGAAGGTAACACGACATTTTGGTGCACGCTCTGTCCGCCGCATCAGTTGCAGACGTAGCTACTTGCATTGGAACCCGATACTAAATCGCCGTCCACTAACTTTCATTTTTTTTTCACATTTCTACTTCCCAGCTTCTGGACAAGCCGTGGTCACAGGTGTCGTCCATTCTCCCCCCCGGTTCTTGCCTTCAATTTATATCGCGCATAGGCATCGGCAATCCCACTGCTCGTCGGTTTTTCATCGAGTGTTGCTAACTCACGCTCTCGCGCTTTCCGCAAGTCAATTTGCGCACAAGAAAAAGTCCCCACGAGTAGACTATATACGAGAAAGCACTCAGTCAGGGGGATTCGAACTCACGAAACTGACCTCTACTAGGCTCGACGATAACCTGATACGCCACCGGGCCGACCTATCTGATAAAACATGAAAAACAAACTTCATTCAGCTGTGAGATCGACCAAAAATTATTTTTTGATCAAAACTCAGCTTTGCAAGCTGCGTGTGACCTACATTAAAAAACAAAAATACACTTGAAGCTGTGAGACCGAAGATTTTGTCGAAACTCATCTTTTGACCTATATCTAAAAGCTGGTGCATCCCATCGCTGAAGCAAGTCATATATCCCTCAAGGTAGGTGAAAAATCGGATAGCTGGTACATACGTTTTATGACTCGCAACTGAAACCCACCACTACAACACCGGATGCCACCCACGAAAGCAACCCAATACACATGCGAGGACAACAAGAAGCTAACAAGGAATAAGTTAATAAAAATACACCAAAAACGATAAATAGAAAACGCACGGCGGAAACTATTCACATACAAGTACACCCTGAGGTTCTGGTATGAACCCAACGAACGGCGGATTATTCTTGGCATAAAACTACTGTTACTATTGCCACAACGGCCGTTAGCACCATCGCTTTGAGATGACTGACCATGGATGAAATCGCTGCCGTAATACGGGGTATGCCAAACTGGAAAGAAGTGGGGCAGACTCCCCGCCGTCCGAGCTACCAAAAAATTTCCATCCCCAATTCAGGAGCTACTTACTCCCACAACCTCTTTGTCGATGCGTGGAGAACAGTAGACGTCCCCCAGCGGTGGAAAGATGCAACCATAAAGGTCCTTCATAAAAAGAAGGATCGATCTGATCGCAACAACTGCCGAAGGTTTTCGCTCGTTGCCCATTCAGGCAAGGTACTGATAAAAATTGTCGCGTCCCGCCTGATCAGCTACTGTGAGCCCGAAGGAATACTCCCCGAAGAACAGTGCGGCTTTTGCCCCGCCCGATCAACAGTGGACATGCTGTTCGTCGTGCGCCCATTGCAAGAACTCGGACGAGCTAGGGGAATCCCTCTGTACATCTGCTTCATCGATCTTCAGAAAGCATATGACTCCGTCTCGGGTTGCTGTGGGTGGTGCTCGCACGCTTCGGCGCACCAGAGAAAATGCTGACCATTATCCGCCAGTTCCACGAAGGCATGCGAGCTCGCGTGCGCACGGATGACGGTGAGCAATTTGATTAGTTTGACGTCACCCAGGGACTTGCGGCAAGAACGTGTATTGTCCCCCCTTCTTTTCAATATATTTTTCGCCGCTGCGATACATGACGTCCTGGTACGCTTCAGTGAGGACCCAGACATTTTGAGAGACTTGGTTCACCTCGAGGAGGACCTCGGGGAGGACGGGGTGGATGTTGAACTGCTAGCATGCGTGCGAAGGTTAGTCTGGGGCATGATGTACGCCGACGATGCACGCATTGTGTCCAAGTCATTGGAATGCCTTGCGAAGACGATGACCGTTATTGTGATCGTTTACGAAGCAGTAGGACTCTCCGTGTCGGAAACGAAAGCGGGGACGATGCTGCTGCGCACACTCAGCCAGGTGCTCCCGACCTAACCGCTCGTCGTCGAAGCAGCGGGCCAGAGGTACATGCAGACGATGCAGTTGCTGTACCTGGGCGGTCTCATTGATGCATACGCCGATATCATGTCAAAGATCGAAACGACGGATTCGACTTGCGTGGGCATGCTACGACCGTTTTGAGCCCGAGGTACACGCATTGGAGGATGCCCCGTTCATGTTAAAGGTGCGCCTGCTGAAGACCGAGGTGATGGGACGTCCTGCTTTACGGTGTGTGACCTGGGCTCTCGGCCTGGAGCACATAGCTAACTCCGAAGGGCGCACCACAAACTCCTCCTAAGGATCATTGGCTTTCACCGCCGACAGCGCACCGACCACCTCATGTCGACGCCAAGGCTCTCAAGAAGGCACAATGTGAGAGCGTCGAGACGACTATCCGCAAACGATGCCTCCTCTTTGCGGGAGCCGTACATACAGACGAGCAATTAGCGACTGACCCATCCCGTGATGTTCGGGACGATGGCTGGTGGGGTGAACCCGGGACGAGGCCTGCCAGAAGCAACTGGGCCGAGCGCCTGGGAGACAGCAGGGTATTCGAAGCAACCGAGGGGTCCACGGATAGCTCCCCTTCGCTGTTCGGAGTAGAGAGTGTGCTATGGCCGAGGGCGGCTAATACTAATGAGTGGGAATTGGCACCGGGGCATCGTCGACACGGCGGACCGCTTCATGACGAGATGGCACAGGGGCGAGGTGGAGAACAGCCGGCGGCGCCTCACAGCAGAGGACGCGAAGAGCAGCAACCAACGGAAACCGGGGGGGTGCGGGGCGGGGTGAGCAGCCGTACTGATACAGCTGTAGTTGAAATACAGAAACGAAGTGGCAGATCATGCGGCAAGGTACCAGTTCGACTAGTTAAGTTGAGCGTGTGCTATAGCCCTCAGCCCCCGAAAGCGAGTAGTAGTCTCCGTTTTGTTTGTTTTCGTCGAGTTCAATAGGGGGAGCACGAAAGTGACAGTAATGACCTGCTGTATGGTCCTTTCTCTTCTTTATTTCTTCTTTTTCTTTTTGTTTGCTCCCTTTTTTCCCTCCCCACCGGCCTAATTTCCTTCCTCTTCGTATTGTTTTCGTCCGCAAAACAGCAGTTGTCTTCTTGGTGTTGTTTTTTCCGTGCAGCTCATCAGTTTTCTTCTTCGTGTTGTATTGCCCGTGCAACGGGTATCTATTCCTCTTCAGCACGCGTATGGTGCTCCTCTCGGTTCTGCGTGCGGAGTGCCGTTATTTCTTATACTCGGTTCCGCGTGTTTGCAACTGACTTCCGAATACCAAAGTCGCCTGCGCTTAGATTCTTCGCGAAGCGTAGTCTGTCCAAGACACCTTCCACATACCTTGTTGCCGGCTTGGTCGCGTGTGTAGGTTGAGGATACGACTGCTAGCTGGTAGCCGGCCGCTGCTACAGCTACTCACACGTGCTAGCTCACGTAAAGTTTGCGCTGAAAGACGCGTAACACTAAGCAGTGCACCACGCTGTGTATCTGCAGGACCAGTTGAGTGGCCGGAGCTGACTACTCGCCACATCACCGCAGCCTCGTCAACTGCGGTTGGTCACAGCTGTGCTCACGGGAGCGCAGTCGTCCGAGCGGGGGCTTGCGAGCGTTCGGTGGACTCGGGTTGCCAACTACGGCTCTGCGACCTATCTTTCACCCTAGCTCTGTGTAGAGCTGCCCCACACATTTCAGGCGCACCGGCCCGTCTCAGATGATCGGGGCGTCTTGCGGGTGCAGCGCTTTTCAATCACACCCATCGCGTGTCCCTGTCTCTAAGCTATGGCGAACTCATCAAGCTCTAGTTCTGGGCTCCACCGTTTACTAGATTCCATTGGACAATGCTCTGGGTCTACCTTTCGCGTGTGGAAGGAGATCTTCGAACACGTCATCAACATCCATGCGCCGGAGCTTCTCACGGTCTTACGCGAATCGGCCCGGCCAGACCCTCTGGCTGCTACTCTGGCCGACGTTACCGCTTGGGACAAGGCCGACAGTCGCCTCTACTCCCTCCTGTTCTTCGCGACTACCGGCTCGGCGCGGATCACCGTTCAGGCTCACCGAAAGGCGGGCACTAGCGCCGAAGGCAACGGACAGTTGGCTTAGGCGGCTCTGAACGCGCGGTTCGACGCCCACACCCAGGAAGCTCGGCGTGCGTGCCACAAGGAGCTCTTCGCCCTCACGCACGTTGCGGGTGGTGATCCTGTTGACTTCTTCTCCAAGGGATGCGAGCTCAAGCTCCGCCTCGAGACTCTCGGGGAGAAAGTATCAGACGAGGTCTACCTGGATATCATGCTCTCGGGCCTGACGTCTGCCCCGGAATTCCATTTTATCCGGGAGATGCACTACCGAAACGAATTTACATCGGTCGACTGTCTTCAGGACACGGCCAACCGCTTCTTTGTGGACCAGCAGTCGCGCAAGGCGGCGGGGCCCGCGGTCTGGGGCAGGGGAGCCGCGATGGCCGCGTCCAGCAGCGACCAGTGCCACCGCTGCAAGGAGTTTGGACATTCCCAGCGAGACTGTCCGAAGTCTGCGCAGCCGTCCCGACCGACGAAAGGGAAGAAGCCAGGCAAGAAGCGCGGAAGTGGGGGGAGTGGGCACTCCAAGTGGTGCTCCTTTCACCGCACGAAGACGCACAGCGATGCAGAGTGCAAGGCTCAGCAGGACAACCGAAACAAGAAGCAAGAGGAGCTTCGAGGGTTGGCTGCGAACCTGGCACCGCTTCAGGCAGCCGGTCTGGCCAATTTATCGCACTTGGCGCAGCCGTTTTAGGCGGCGGCGCCCCAGGCGTCTCAAACCCCCTGGGAACCAACCACGTTCGGGTTCGCCTTCAACGCTCTCGGCGCCTCTGCAGCTCCCGCCGCCTCGCCGGCGGCTTCCGCGTCTGCCTCATCCGCGTCGTCTGCGCGGGACCACCGCTTGCCTTCCGAGTACTTCGGTGCTTTCATGGCTTCTCCTGCGGCGGCATCGTCGCTCGCTCCTTTTTCGTCGCTCGTTTCTTTTCGCTCCGACGGATCGTCCATCCTGATGTTGGTGGATAGCGGAGCGACGGACAATTACCTAGATCCTTCTCTTACGCCTGGCGTGCGGGCTCACATGCGTGACATTGAACACCTTCGGATCCCGCTCCCGATCATTGCCGCCGGGCAGCACGTTCTTCACGGCGTTACGACGGGGGTTCTCTTCGGCACGGTCGCCGACGACAGTGGCCACGACAGGCAAGTTTATTTCCGCGTCGTCTTAGTACCGGGGCTGGGGACCAACCTCTTCTCCGTCACCGCTGCGCTGTCGAATGAAGTGGCCTCCCTCTTCTATCCGGACAAGCCCAGGCTGGAGTCGGGGGACGTAGTCGTCCCGATGAAAATCCGAGGAGTGGATGACACCGGCAAGATCACTTGCTCCATCACCGTGAAGCTCGGCGCTGAGGATGGCGGTCGGCAGACCCTCGGGGAAGCTCCTGACGGACTTGCCTTGCGGGTGGAGACTGCTAGTCTCTGGCACCGGCGTATGGGGCACATCAACAGCAAGAGCTTGGATGTGTTGAGGAAGGAGGCGGCAAAGCATACTCTTCGCTATCTAGCAGGAACGAACAACTTCAGCATCACCTACAAGAAAGGTGGTTTTAAGCTCGCGACCTTCTCGGACTCGAACTGGGCAAACAACCCTGACAACGGGAAGTCGACCTCAAGCTACGTGACGATGCTGGCAAACGCTCCGATGACCTTCAGGTCGGGGCTTCAAGGTCTGACTACGATGTCCACTATGGAAGCGGAGCTGGTCGCGTCCGCCCTGGCGATGAAGGAAGCAGTGGTTTGCTCAAACATGCTGACTGAGCTTGGATTCGGGAACGAGTTTGCACAAATGCCTGTGTACTGCGACAACACGGCTACCCTACATGCATTGGGGAACCGGTCCTTCAGCTCGAGGACCAAGCACATCGCATTGCGCTTCTTCTTTATCCGACAACTGGTAACGGAGGGGAGGGTCTCCATCCATCACGTCCCGACGAAGGACAACCTCGCCGACATCGGTACGAAGCACTTCAACAAGCACAGGTTCAAGCACCTTATGGACCTCATCAACAAGTTCGACGTCAACAAGTTCGCCACCGTCGAATGTAAAGGAAAATGAGTAATTTGTTTGTTTGACTCTGTTTGGAATTAGCTTACACTTTTGATTTCTTTCGTAGGATTGAAGATTGTAGTCGGTTGTGTAGGAAACAATGAATATCATCACTTGGTTGAAACACGCATGACACGCGTTTGTTTGCTTAAATTTATCATCATTAGTTTTGGTACAATTCAGAGCAACTTTCATTGAGGAGGAGTGTTATGGAAATGTTAGCACATAGCCAGTATGAGTCAATATTTAGTAGCACTGCACTTGTACGTCGTAGATCATCGTAGATATGTTATGTGTCGGTTGGTATGTAACGTGCGTATGAAGATGCGGAGGAATTACTTCTGCAGGATTCTCTGTTGCCTTGACGAGTAGCCCACTCTCTCGTGTGGATCCTTCCGGATTGTCTAGCATCGTAGCCATCCTGGTCATCTCCAGTACCCAGCCAACTTCTGGACTCCTGCATAGTCTGCGGTTTATCTGTGTGTGTTGGCCACATAAGCGCCAGTGTTTGCAACATCTTTACATCTTCTCCTCAACACGGAAGCACTCGAGTCTTCCAGGCTATCCACTGCACAGCGTCACCAACCCGACTAGCGTCGGGGACACAGCCTCTCTTCCACCGTGCTGGGGTATACCACAATATCCATACTATACGCCGATATCATGTCAGAGATCGAAACGACGGATTCGACTCGCGTGGGCATGCTACGACCGTTTTGAGCCCGAACTACACGTATTGGAGGATGCCCCGTCCATGTTAAAGGTGCGCCTACTGAAGACCGAGGTGATGGGACGTCCTGCTTTACGGTGTGTGACCTGGGCTCTCGGCCTGGAGCACTTCGCTAACTCCGAAGGGCGCACCACAACCTCCTCCTAAGGATCATTGGCTTTCACCGCCGACAGCGCACCGACCACCTCATGTCGACGCCAAGGCTCTCAAGAAGGCACAATGCGAGAGCGTCGAGACGACTATCCGCAAACGACGACGCCCCCTCTTTGCGGGAGCCGTACATACAGACGAGCAATTAGCGACTGACCCATCCCGTGATGTTCGGGACGATGGCTGGTGGGGTGAACCCGGGACGAGGCCTGCCAAAAGCAACTGGGCCGAGCGTCTGGGAGACATCAGGGATTCGAAGCAACCGAGTGGTCCACGGATAACTTCCATTTACTGTTCGGAGTTAGAGGCTGTGCAATAGCCGAAGGCGTCTAATACTAATGAGTGGGAACTGGCACCGGAGCATCGTCGACGCGGCGGACCGCTTCATGACGAGATGGCACAGGGGCGAGGCGGAGAACAGCCGGCGGCGCCTCACAGCAGAGGACGCGAAGAGCAGCAACCAAGGAAAACCGGCGGGGTGGGGGGGGGAGTGAGCAGCCGAACTGATACAGCTGTAGATGAAATACAGAAACAAAGTGGCCGATCATGCGGCAAGGTACCAGTTCGACTAGTTAAGTTGAGCGTGTGCTAAAGCCCTCAACCCCCGAAAGCGAGTAGTAGTCTCCGCTTTGTTCGTTTTCGTCGAGTTTAATAGGGGGAGCACGAAAATGACAGTAATGACCTGCTGTCGTCCTTTCCTTTCTTTTTCTCTTCTTCTTGTTTTTGTTTGCTCCCTTTTTTCCCTCCCCACCGGCCTAATGCCGGTATCTCCTTCCTCTTTGCGTTGTTTTTGTCCGCGAAACAGCAGTTGTCCTCTTTGCGTTGTTTTTTCTGTGCAGCATCAGTTTTCTTCTTCGTGTTGTATTGCCCGTGCAACGGGAATCTGTTCCTCCTCAGCACGTATGGTGCTCTTCTGGCAATTGCAGTCTTTCCTTTCCTTTCGTTTGTTTTACTTTGTTTTCTTTTCCTATTTTTTTTTGTTTTTCCTTTTTTCTCTTGTTCTATATTGTCTGCTTTGCTTTCTTGTGTTCTCGTACTCGGTACGCCAGCACTTCACTTGTTTTACCTTGATGAATTGAGACTACCTGGTTTACTCTGCTTCACAATCGTCTGTGACAACAGAATTATGATCTCTCTAGGATGAATACTCGGCACCAACACTGGGTGTACAGATGTCGTTGGGTAGAAAGAACGGTTTAATGCGAAGACAACACACACTGCTGTATGTATGCAACAGCAGGAAACATAGTAAACTTACCTGGTATACCTGTAGGAGGAGTAAGAACCGCAACAAGAGAACATCGATAAAACCCTGTAATAAAAACTATCAATAAAATCCGAAAGACATATCTCTCTGAAATGGTTGATTGCCCTATAGGATTGTGGCAGGGATTGGTTGTGTTTTTCAACCATTTTACCCCAGTGACGTCATCAGGGGGTATCCCCACCAGTAGTTTGTACCAGGTATGAGTTAGGGTTAGGGTTTTGCTTACCTGCCGCGGACACAAGAATCCTCCCGATTCCCCGCCCCGCGTGCTGTTTTGGTACGCTGAGGATGCCGAAGTGCGCATCGACGCCCGGTTGCTTGCTGTCGGTTGTTCCTGACCATGTCACGTGCACGCAGCCAGCCACTTCAACCAGGCCGTCGTCGTTTGCTTCCTCGGCTACCAAGAAGCTGCTGCAAGGTTTTTTTACTAAACTCGCCACTGTTGTTTCCGCAAGTCATCATATGCGTTGCGAAAAAGGGAAAAAAAAGGGAGGTGAGCAGAAGAAAATACGCCAAGAAGAGCCGAATGCCAAATAAAGCTTGTACTCGTTGTACCCTTGTTATATTTATACCCGTTGGTTTTTCTTCTTTTTCTGTTTCTTCATCCAATTTATTATCCTCGCATTACTCTCCTCGCGCTCCCTCTCACAGCACTAGTAACAACTCAGATTCGGGGTCACATCGCGGGCCCTGCTCCCCCCGCTCCACTACGGTTCGTGCCTTCGTTTTTATCGCAAGAATTCAACATCTTCCCTCATCGAACCGCGTCGAATTGTGCCTACCCACGCTGCTAATAATAGGCGTTCTCAGCCGCTGAGATGTATAAGTTTTGCCTTGATGTACGTGTACCATAGCAACAAAAATCGAAATCTTACGACGGTGGGAATCGAACTCAAGGACCAGTGCTAGAATGAGTACAATAGTAGAGGGTAACCACTAAACCACCGGGGCGACCGGGTAGTAAATTGTTGCTCGAATGTTCTCCCTGTGTCTACGACTATCCCTAGTACTCCGTCCATAGTATGCAAGGCCGCATAAAGTCAGCGCTTTTGTCAAATCTGCACGACGAGTATTACTACTAGTACTGCTGTAATCACAATACGAGCAGTCAATCGTCCACCCTGGGAATCGCCTGTCTGTGGTGTGTTGGGGGGAAAAGTACAACGGAAACAAGCACACGAAGAGACCACGCCAAAGACCGTGCCAGTCACCACGTAACACTTGCTAAGGACCCGTTCAAACGAGGAAAACGAAAATATACTCCAGTAAAACATAGGCGCTAAGACAACCATTAAAAAAAGCCGAACAAATGGCTTTGTGGGGAGAAAGAGGGCTGTGTCGAATATTATAGTGCTGTAGGATAGTGTCCAAACGCAGCAAACCAAACAGCAAACACCTGATACATGAAGAAGCTAAAACCAAAACCCGAAAGCCAACGATCGAGGTGGGACGCCCAGCCCCGAGAAAAGAGCGGAGTGTGCCACATAACTAGCATATGATACCCTGCTGGCTCCCGATTTCACTTTTATATGTTTCTGGTGGAGGCATGAACTGCGTCAGCTGTGATATATGCGTGTACCACCTTGGGTTGAGTGTGTTTTTCCCTGGGGTATTCCTCAGCTCCAGAGTGACTGGAGCCTGTCCTGTGACCACTGACTTGATTGTGCGAGTTAATGTGAGAACAACAACAACAACCCTGCTGGTGTAAGGGCACCGGTGTCCTGAAGTGCGAGGTTACGGCTAGATAAAAAAGTAAAGATGTTGGCCAAAGAGCATAATCATATATTTGCTACATAGAACACACGATTTGACGTACTTTTTTTTCCGCGCACTTCTACTTTCCAGCTTTCGGACAAGCCGTGGTCACCGGTGTCGTCCCTTCTCCTCCCCGGTTCTTGCCTTCAATTTTCACCACGCACAGGGTTCAGCAATCCCACTGCTCGTCGATTTTCCATCGAGTGTTGCTAACTCACGCTCTCGCGCTTTCTGCAAGTCAATTTGTGCACAAGAAAAAGTCCCAACGGATTTATCGTGCGAGTGTACTCTCGGCGGGGCTCGAACTCACGAAACAGACCAATACCAGGCGCGAGGATAACCTGATACCCCACCGGGGCGACCGGTAATCATATACAGTACTGGGCCCTCTATAGTGAAGGTTAAATAGTGCAGGTGCCCGGTATAGTGTAGCTAAAATCTATGGACACAGGCAGCGCCCTCAATACTGCACTATTGAGGCAGATCCCGCTATAGTGCAGATTAGGCACCGCGGTGCCCCGCAATAATAGTGCACGTTGGACACACACGGACAGACAAACAGCGGACAGACGCAACACAGAAACGAGGGTACACGAGTTGCTGCAGACCCGAAGAGCTCTACGCAGCGCAGAGGCGCACCATGCCTTCTGCAGACGGTGAACTGTGCCATCAACAAACCAGAACACCGCAAGCCCCTCATGGCCACGTCTGTCAGGGAGGATGTGGCGGGCGCCTCCACGGTAATTGTGGCAGCATGTTTGACGACCACGAAACGAAGCGCATCTGCAGCACGTGCGTCGCCGAGGCTGGCAAGCGCAAAGCGATACCAGCTGAGGGTGCTGGGGCGGGACCATCTAAACGCCCGAAGAAAACGAAGGGGGGAAGTGAGAGGGGTTCTGCTTCTCGTGCGCGGCCGGACAACAACGCGAAACTTGAGATTCTCAAGTTTTTCGCGACGTTGTGAGGGCGAGGGGTACATGGTTGTTTGTTTTTCTTGCCGTGCGCTTCTTGTCGTGCTTGTCTTGGTTTGTTTGTGCTTGTTTTTTTTCTTACAACACCGAAGCGGGCGCGCCAGGCAGACATGAGAGAGTTTTGTCATCACGTCATGGGGGCGGGGGGCAGGAACACATGGTTGCTCGTCTTGTTGCAGTGCGCTTTCTGTCGTGTTTCTTTTTCAGTTTTGTCTTTTTCTATCTTGCGACATCGAAGGAAGGCAACGAGGACTGATATTTAGCTTCGTCCACTATTAATACATAATTCTGATCCATTGCGTACTCTGTCAGCCCCGGAAAGCATGAACACCACACCATGAAGTCAAAAAGTGCCTCATCCTGCACTATTGAGGGATATTCAAAACCTCAATAGCGCCGAACCTGCACTATGGAGGCACTCTTATGAGTAGTGCAGGTGCCCGCTATAGTGAAGGTAAAATCTCTGGACACAACCGTGCACTGTTGTTGTTGTCTTACATTATCTCTTGTAAAACATCTTGAGTCCGTGGTCGCACAAAGGTGCTGGAGCCCTAGGATGAGTCGAAAAATCAAATGAAATCGAAATTCGTCCGGGAAATCCTTCGGTTTCCTGCCAAAAACGCACGATACGGAGGCGCACAGGTGAAATGATCCAATGTTCAAACTGAACTCACATGGCCGCGGGTATCCACTCAACTACGGCACAGAGTTCCCCCGTTCCCACAACTTACCAACTCGCAGCTACAAACTACAGCGGTTGGGCTGACTGCACCGTACGAACCGCACGGTAATCGTGAGCACAGACGAGCGCGCCTGCTGTCTGGAGTGCTGTCAGAGTGACGACCCGCGGGCATGCAGTGAAACAAGAGCAATCGAATCGAAACCCACCATACAAATATCAATAGTCTCCCTGTCTTCCCGGGTTATCTGATAGGTTGCAGCGCAGCTACGACGCCCGTGCCTGAAAATCGGCAATTGCGGGGGGTCGTTCCCCATGAAGGGTATACAACTCTACCAACTCTACAAAAATCAGTGACGTAAGTAACATGTTGATCTACTGCCTCGTAAAAAAAACTGAAAAAAGACGATCGCTGCTCTCGTAATGATGGTGTGCGTGCGGATCGTGGGTTTCCGTGTGCCATCCTCCTGCTGCACTATAACGGGCCCAGTACTGTACATATATATAAGGAAGCGGGGGGGGGGGGGGGGGGGGGGAGGGGTGAAGGGGGGAAGGGGGAGGGGGGCGTCATGCCCGAGAGACTGGAGTCTAGGTTTGGCCATCATCGTTTTGAGAGTTGTGGGCCTTCTAATGGCCGCCACAAGATAGCATAAGACCGCCCTGACTTCTTCGCTTTGTTGCGTTCTCTCCTCAGTGCCATTGATGATGCACTTGATACCCTTTACGAGCCCAATGTCGTCTTTAGCCAGTTTCTAGGGTCTGCTAGTATGACATTTTTCTTTTTTTTCTTCTCCTTTCCTCGCTTCCTCTTCTAGTCTTGTCTTTCCTTGTTTTTTTGTTTCGCTTTCTTCTCTTTTATTTCCGTTCCTTTATCTTCTTTTCTTTTCTTTGTTTCTTTTCTCCAATTGACTTGCGTCTGTCGTGCGTATGCGTAGTGATAGATACTACGTGCAACATGTACCTGGTAGTCTTTCTTGGGTGGCAAGCGGTTTAGTCGGTTTCTCCAGGCGTGAGTAATGAGACGTATGCACCGGTATGGACCTGGCACACCGTAGACTGACTCCCGATTTCACTTTTATATGTTTCTAGTGAAGGCATGAATTGCGTCATCTATGATATATTATAAAAAATGAAAATACACTCCAGCTGTGAGATCGAAGATTTCGTCGAAACTCATCTTTGCAAGCTGTGTGTGATACTCCGATCGCGCGCATTACGAGTTGTGTGTCCTCATTAAGGATATAGGTCGGCCACTCCCCTTGCAACTACAGTGTAGCTATCAGGGTCAACAGGGTGATTTTAGTCAGTCTGTGCGCTGAAACTATAAAACCCGTTTCTGAGGGGGACAAAACCTGACAGCTGTGGAGGGAAATGTATCCTTTTATCAAGTGAATCTTGTAAGTCGAATATGCGTGTACCACCTTGGGCTGTTTGTAGTTTTTCCTGGGGTATTCCTCAGCTCCAGATTGACTGGAGCCTGTCCTGTGACCACGGACTCGATTATGCGAGTTAATGTGAGAACAACAACAACAATATACGAGGTGTACGAAAATAGAAATCCTGAGCTCAAGGAACGTATCATAGATGAAACACGCGCGACTGACGTACCACGGATCACGCAGCTTGCAAATCTGCCAAAATCTGACGCAGAATCAACATTATCAACTGGCCGTACACAGATAGTCGCCTTTACCGTCTTTGTCCCACAAATCTTACCAGATAAAGTACCAAATATATTCCACTTTATGGAGGATATTAAGCTGTTTTTAGTGTTTTTGTGTTTTTCCTTCTCAAATCGCGAGAGGGCGTCGACGCGTCGACCAACCCTCACCTTAACCCTAACCCCAACCCTAACCCAGGCTAGGGCTCCGACTCGGGCGCGGCTCCGCCGCAAGTTCTGGAAAAAAATTGAAAAATGTGCGGACCACCTAAAACATCGAAATAGATTTGGTTGTACTTATCTGGTATGATTTGTTGGGTGAGAACATCGCAAAGGCTACTGCTGTGCACAAACTCTGTAGTAAACAATTGCTGTTGTTGTTGTTGTTGTTGTTGTTCTCTCGCATAATCAAGTCCGTGGTCACAGGACAGGCTCCAGTCACTCTGGAGCTGAGGAATACCCCACCCAGGGAAAAACAAAAACAACCCAAGGTGGTACACGCATATATCACAGCTGACGCAGTTCATGCCACCACCAGAAACATATAAAAGTGAAATCGGGAGTCAGTCTTCGATGTGCCAGGTCCATACCGGTGCATACGTATCATTACTCGCGCCTGGGAAAACCGACTATACCGCTTGCCACCCAAGAAAGACTGCCACGTATTTATTACACGTAGTATCTATCACCACGCATATGCACGACAGACGCAAGTCAATTGAAGAAAAGAAACAAAGAAAAGAAAAGAAGATAAAGGAAAGGAAAGAAAATAAAACAAAGCGAAACAATAAAAAAAAAGGAAAGGAAAGAAAAATAGAGAAACTAATAGAATACAACAAAAAAAGCAAGAAAAGACAAGACAAGAGGAAGCTAGGAAAAGAAAAGAAAAAAAAAGGTCATACTAGCATACCTTAGGAACTGGCTAAAGACGACATTGAGCTCATAGAGGGAATCAAGTGCATCATCAATGGCACTGGGGAGAGAACGCAACACGGCGAAGAAGTCAGGGCGGTCTTACGCTATCTTTTGACGGCCACTGGAAGGCCCACAACTCTCAATTCCTTCTCTAGTCTAATCTTTTCTTGCTTTTTTTGTCTTCTTTTCTTTCCTTTCCTTTTCTTCTTTTTTTTTTTCGCTTCCTTCTCTTTTCTTTTCTTTCCTTTATCTTCTTTTCTTTTCTTTCTTTCTTTTCTCCAATTGACTTGCGTCTGGCGTGCGTATGCGAAGTGGTAAATAGTACGTGTAATATATACGTGGTAGTCTTAGGTGGCAAGCGGTATAGTCGGTTTTTCCAGGCGAGTAATGAGACGTATGCACCGGTATGGACCTGGCACATCGTAGACTGACTCCCGATTTCACTTTTATATGTTTCTGGTGGAGCCATGAATTGCGTCAGCTGTGATATATTATCCTTAATGAGGACACACAACTCGTTCGTAATACGCGCGATCGGAGTATCACACACAGCTTGCAAAGATGAGTTTCGACGAAATCTTCGACCTTACAGCTGGAGTGTATTTTCACTTTTTATAATTACAAAAAATGAAAATACACTCCAGCTGTGAGATCGAAGACGAAAGAAAATGAAAATATACTCCAGCTGTGAGATCGAAGATTTCGTCGAAACTCATCTTTGCAAGCTGTGTGTGATACCCCGATCGCGATATAAAAATAAAAAACACTCCAGCTGTGAGATCCAATATTTTGTCGAAACTCATATTACAAAAAATCAAAATACACTCCAGCTGTGAGATCGAAGATTTCGTCGAAACTCATCTTTGCAAGCTGTGTGATACTCCGATAGCGCGTATTACGGGTTGTGTGTCCTCGGTCGGCGACTCCCCTTGCAACTACAGGCAATGTAGCTATCAGGGTCAACAGGGTGATCTTAGTCAGTCTGTGCGGGGAAACCATAAAACCCGTTTCTGAGGCGGACAAAATCTGACAGCTGTGGAAGGAAAAGCATCAGTTCATCAAGTGAATCCTGTAAGTCAAATAACCGGTGAGGGGAGGGCGGAATTTTTTACCGTGTACCACCTCGGGTTGTTTGTGTTTTTCCCTGGGGTATTCCTCAGCTCCAGAGTGACTGGAGCCTATCCTGTGACCATGGACTTATCATGCGAGTTTATGTGAGGACAACAACAACAACAACAACAACAACAACAACAACAACGACGACGACGACGACGACAACAACAACAACAACAACAACAACAACAACAACAACAACAACAACAACAACAACAACAACAACAACAAAATCAACAACAACAACAACAGCAACGACAACAACAACATCTGTCTGTACAGCAGTTCTCATTTACTCGTGCTCTCGCGATCAACTTGTAATACAACCGAAACACAAAATGAAAGCATACTCAAGCTTTAAAGTTGAGGCATATCGGTTCGGCGCAGTGGTAGTTTGGTGCCCACCTTCACTCCCGTCGGTGGCAACTCGTGTGGTGCCTGCCCGGGTGAAGATTTGCTTGTGGTGGTCGTACGCTTGATTGATTATAACCGTCATAGCTGCAACATCATCAAGCGTTGCTTTGCGCACCGAGAAACTCGGGAGGTCCGTTTCGCGATTGATACCGTCGACAGCTCGTCGCGCCTCCTCACGCCTAAAGGCGCCATGATCAGCTGCAGCTGCTGCTGCTGTCTCGGCAACCACAGTTACCGTCTGCGACAACGCACTCGACATCATGTGCGTACTTTGCACTATCTCTTTCCAACATCTACTGAGCATAACTCCCTCTGCACGGGTAGCGGAATATGCACCTCGCGAGTTGCATCCAAGAATTTCATCCCCGTATAATTGAGCCATCTACACGCATACAAAACCAGTTGATACCACACACACAGCACGACAGGCGATCTTCTCTGCTGGACACATGCTTTCGAAACCGCGACTGACCGGATCACGCAGCGTTACTCAGCACGACGCCAACGGAAAGCCACCCCCAGGAGTCTTCAGATTTGTTTCGTCCAGCTTCCAGCGCTAGATTCAACCAGCTATCTCCGCACGGGTAGCACTGAGTGCAGATAGTCTGGGTGCAGGCAGGCTGCCGTTTTATCTACACGCTTACCGCCCGTGACTCTTGGCCAGAGCAAACATATAAATACATGACAAACCGCCTTTCTCCTGGTGCCTCACCTGCAGTAGTCCCTGAACAGATCTGAACGACGCATGCCGTTTGACCACCGCTGTATCTTTGTTCTGGCGAGATGTGGTCCCTTGAATTTGGAGCAAACCGCCTAAACGACGATGCGCGTAGTTACAAGGGCTCCGCTCCGCCGGCGCCGGGGAATCTGCCAACATTGGCAGGAAGGAATAGCCTGCCAGCACAAAAAACGCCTGCAGAACCTACTCTACAGAACCAGATTTCAATTTGAAAAAGACCACGAAGTGCACCTGCCCGCGCACTCTGCCCACAGAGCTAACACAGGTAGCAGCACGTGGCAGCACGTAGCAGCGGACCCGCAGTGGTTAACCCCAAGGTATCTACGGGGCTGAGGACCGCCAGCAGCACGGAGGCTGCTGCAAGTGCTGCTGCCAGTCTTGCGAGCTCGGCTTCCTTGCCGCCTTGCGAGACGGACGAAAGTGGTGCACCGGTGACCTCTCGCTAGGCTCGGCGTGGAGTGCAGCCTCGGATGAAAGACATGCACCCACGACCTTGCTAGGCTTGACGTGGAGTAACCAGGAGCCTATTGTGGTAGATGACGAGGCAGCTCCTTACAACGGCAACTCAGCAGCAAGGCGGGGCGAGGGCAGTACCAACGGCAGAAGACACGATGATGGCGACGAGGGCGCAACCGCCTCACGTGCATCTCCCCAAGGCAACGTGCCTGCAGTCGAGTTCGATAGATCCGAAGGTGAGATGATAGTTTATCACATAGGTAGTTTATCACATGCCGACAGTCGTAAAGGAGTGACGCATTTTGCTGAGGCGCGGGCCGCATGTGGTGTCCGCTCGCTAAATACAGCGTCGCTGCAAGCAGTAGTACGCGCTTGCTGCATGATACCAAGGGAGAAGACTTAAAACGATACGCGATGCGATACAGTACTTCTGTTTGTTCCATTTTCTTCTTGCCGACGAACTTTGGGTACAAGTAGGCTTAAGTAGGCTGCCATCGGCCCTCTCTTCTGGCTTGCAATAGTACCCCCCCCCTCCTTCCGGTTGATATTATCATGTACAGCAGGGATCTCGCAGCTAAGGGCGGAGCTTTTGAATATGTCGTTCCCCCGCCTTGAAGACGAAGCGGAACAGGACTTTGGCGAGTCGACATGGGACAACGCCGTCGACATGGTCATCGCGTGCGTCGGCCACGGATACACCTGAAACGCCGAAACAAAGTGAAGGTAGGCTTGAAAAGTTGGAGAACTGCTGCGGCATTTGGTCCTTGCGTGCGCACTGACCACGCGGCCCGTCCCGTCCTTCAGTGAAGAATGGCACGTGCAAGCTGCATGTACCCACCGCCCACCAAGGACACGCACCTTGCTGTCTACCATCGCATGTACCCCACCATTGACATCCGATCGGAAATCCCGTCTCGAAAATTCGTTCCCTCTGTCTTCCCAGCTTCACTCTGGAAGCGCCGAACAAATCGGCTCAACAAAAACAGGTGGAGGACCGTCCACGTCGTTTGCGAACAAGGTGGGACGCCAGACGAACGGGGTCTTACGGGCCCAGCCAACGCTCTCGAGAAGAAAACGACCAAGAACACTACAACGAAGAAGGTGCTGTGCGGAAGATCTGAAGTAATTTGTGTTGAGCAGCCCCACAGCAGTAAATAGTACTCCGTATCCGATATCGCCGTGACGCTCTCTAGAGAAGTCGATTTGAGAAGTACGCAGCCTTGCCGCCTCTGTCTTCTTCCTTGATCTGTTCGCCGATGGACGGCGAAATATCGCCTGCGCTGCACCAATATACTTCAGCACATGATATTGTCAGCACTTGCGTCTGATGAAAACCTGAACTTCTACTACTGCTGTTGTGGTATGCCTAAATTGCTGTAACCTCCGGAGCAGCGTATGTACGTACCTTTGCGTACGTGTTGATGTATAAAGCGGAGGTATTCGAGTGGTATAAGTGTATTTGTTTTGTTTTTGAAGGAACAGACGCGCTTGCATCTTTTCATCGCCAAAGTACGACTGTATTGGCGTGGGTCGCTCTGGAAATCGTACAGAAAGATACCTTCCTCGTTGATTTGTGGAACGGAAGTTTTCTTCGCCATCCATTGTAAGATGTTGTTCTTCGTTAATTTAGTTGTACCGGCTTCATGGCAGACACCCGTCCTCGCTGTCGTCTTCCTGTATATCGCACCCCCGAAAGACATGCATGGTATTGATCCCGAAGCTACTAGAGGAGATGATGTCCGTTTGCGTTTTTTGAAGACACCGACGCTGCCCGTGTCCTGACCGATTGTAAACCCCCCGCCCAACGCCATGATTGCGTATTTTGCCCGCCGTTTGCTGTGCGGAATCTAGCTTGGTTGCGGCTTTCTGGTGGTGTTCAACTGGTCAGGAAACACTGACGGTCCTACCCTTTCGACGGAGAGTCCACTTGCGCACATAGAGTTGGCGTATCGGTGACCGCTGTACAGTAGTAGTGGTGTCGGGTGTGCTTGGCTGACTGCAGCCAGCGCTCGTCGGTTGCAAGATGTAGCCGTTGTGTCGCTCGTAGTATAGGTGTAGCAGCGCAATTTGCTGGAATCAATTTGTTTTCAATCAATATCCATTTCATTATCTCACCCTTGTTCTGTCGCCCCTCCATTCCCCTTCCTTTTGCCGACCATAGATTTATCGCTTGTTCAATCCCAACGGCTCAGACCTCCTTGTATCTGCACAACAACGTACACTCAGAGGACGGCAGCGTGGAGCACGAGCCCCCACGAAGGATGGACAATGAGATGGCACACGAGATGGTTCAAGAGCAGGAGGAAATGATTCGTCTGCTGCACTTTCAACAGAGCGACACGAAGGCTATTCACAGGACCGTTGAGCGCGATGGGTTGATACCGGTACCGAGAGGGAAGCAGCAGGTGAGTGGGTGAGGAAAGGGACCCGACGTAGCGCGTACTGTTGTTCTGCGGCGTGGAGGTATTACGTTCGGATCCCAGAGGCATTCCGTGAAAGGAGTCCTCGTTTGGTCGCCCTCGATTTGCGCGTACGTGTGATATCAGCACGAGTAGGGGTCTCTTGGTCATCAATTCTCCGCCACCGTGTTCCCTCGGCCCGGCACTGAGTGTATTCTCGCCGTAGATGATAACCATGAGGGCGCGATTTCGACAAGAACAATCCAAAGCTCTAGGAGGGGCGAATGACGCGCAGGAGTTATTGCTACAGCTTCAGCTGGAAGGTTGCTGGGTGAGGTTCACGCTGGACGACAAGAGGCGCATCCACCGCGTCGCCTGGGCGCTGGAAGCGCAGAGGACGACGGCACTGCGGTACTACCCGCCCATCATCCAGGACAACATATTCAACACCAACAAGTGAGAGGAGTTTTTGCGTGCCAAGTCCCGAGACCTCTCGGCTTTTGACCGGTTTGATTTGAGCGTTGCCGTGCGAAACGAAAGCATCGCTCTTCTGCCGTTTTGAGAATGGTTTTGTCATGACATTCGCGTGTTCGTTGTGCTCTTAATTTCTTGGTTATCCCCCAACCAGATACAAGCATCATCTGGCACTGATCGTGGTTGTGAACAAGGAGAACTACACCCACATCGCGATGCAGGCACCGCTTGCCGACGAGCGGTCGGAGGACTTCGAGTTCTTCTACCGGGTCTTCAGGGAACTGATCGGGGGAGCGCAACCACAGGTGAGCCGAGTGTCCATGTGCAGCATACACCGTGGGACTCGAGGACCGCAGGAGATTCTATGGTTGTGTTGCCCACAAGAGGACGTCGGTCGTTGTGAACGTTGTCATTCATGCTGTACACGGATACCGCGTAGTGCATGCCTCCCACATCGTTTCGCTTTCCTGGCCGTAATGTGCGTCGGTCACACTCGTGGCGAATCGTAGGTAGTCTTCACTGATGCTGATCCGGCTGCGATGGCGGCAATCCAGAGGGAGTCCCCGTGGTCGCGGCACCAGCTGTGCCTGTTCCACGTGGACAAGAACGTTAGGAAGCATTGCAAGGGTCTTGGGGAGGGTGTCCTTGCAGGGGTGATTCGAATGTTTCACAAGGCAGCATTCGCTCCTACCGAGGAGGTCAGTGGGGAACCTTGATGCGAAGTGACTAACTGCTGCCTTGTACGTGAGGCCACGCATGGGCTATTGGGCTGCCATGAGGTTGTAACAAGCAGGTGCCTTGTGGACGATGTTGGGGCATTGGGTCGTCTAAGTAGATATTGCGTGTGCATGCGGCTGTGTTTGCTTGCACTCTCGTGGAACCTGAGGATCTTTGGTTTGGACCGTTCTACGTTAATCCCCTCCGACCCCTGCCCGGTTTCCTCCACCCGTTCACCTGCTCCGCTCTATCGCTGTGTCCCAACTGTTCCTTCAGGCTAAACAGGACCTCTTTAATCTGCTGGCCCCGGGCAGCCACATGTACACCTACATGGCGGAGTCCGTTTTTGGCCCCAAGCAAGCACTGCCCGGCATGTCAAGAGCCGAGCTAAATAGGGATGCGCATACGGCAGCAGCCTCGCTCGGGCTACACCGGGGTTAAGATATCTCGTCGGAGACTGTCTCGTTGGGTTGTGGTTGGGTTTGAGTCGGGATCAATTTTTATTTTCAGCTTTTCTACGCGTTCGCCCTCCCCGCTGTGGAGGAGATATCCGCGGCCAAGGGGGGGGGGGCTGTTGTTTGAGTTTGTGTTTTACTCGGGTAGCAATCCACTCTCGCTGTGCCCACCCACTAAGTTGGAGCCGTTCCGGCGCATGCCACAGGTAGGTAGGTACACCGGTGAGCGAAATACGAGCACCCAGGAATCCCCACGCTCGGCATCACCTCCACGCAGCGAGTGGAATCGGCCAACAGCGCTTTAAAGCCGGCGATGACCAGGTCGGGGACTATGCTCGACGTACACCGGGCCATCAGCAAGAAAGTCAAGGAAGACGCCAACAAGACGACAAGGTGGGCGGTTGTTAACTTGTGGGGTGTTTTACGAAGCTGTTGTCTCCGTTGCGTCAATATCGACGTCAGGGAAAAATCGTCGGAGGAAAATGGTTGGTTACTGCCTGCCTGCCGAAAGAACACCTCTCTCACGATATCTTGTTGTCGTCGACTTTCGGCAGCCTTACTTATTTTATTTTTCCCTCTGTTGTGTTTTTGTTTCTGGATTGCAGTTGTTGGCCTGCTCTGGAAGGCCGGGGCTACGACAGTATGATGGGCCCAGGGTTTCCTTTAGTCCTATCATGTCCACGTTGTAATCGGGGAAGGGGTGGGGGGGATCCCAATTGTTTGGCTGGCTGGCATTGTAGGGGTACCAAGATGTTCATGACGTTCCATTTTTTTTAATTGCGCGTCACATAGCGCCGGCCACATAGCGTGTGGAAGATAACGGAGGGATTCACATTTTCTTTTTCTGTGCCGTGGCTTATCGCTGTGCGAACTCTCGCTTTAAATGTGAAGATGACACCCCCACCATGTTCACACCAGGGCCGCGTTTCCACAAAATGTTGCTGACCCTATCCTGTACTTTTCACCTTCCAACCGCGTGCTTGTTACGGTGCTCTTTGAAGTCAAAACACCGGGGGGCCGGTTCAACACGTGCGCATCCCGACTCAATCGGTCTGGGAGGTAACGACGACTGGGTGGCTTCAACATTTCGACGTCGTCCAGGACGGCATGCGCCAGACGAAGTGCTGCGCGTTCTCTATGAAGGTGAGGTTTGCCTTCATAGGTTGGGGAATCTTTTGGGTATCGCACCACCCTGAATACCCCCCGCTGCCGTACTTGCTCGTACTGCTGCGGAGCGCGGTAACAGTTGTGTTTCCATAGTATGACACTGCTCGGCAAACGTGGGTGAAGCCTCCTGAAATGGCAGCCCTTAATCGCCACCTTCCCCTCCCCCGCGTGCCCCGGTTTGATGCTCCGTCCTTCCTTTATCGGCAGAACATGTCCGACGAGGCCCTGGCGGCTATGGGGTACACGGCCAAGACCCTTGCGACGGATAACAACGACGTTCAACGCCTGCTGGCCGACTTCGTGGCGAACCCGGTTGGAGCGGGGCTGCTTTACAGCACTGGCGAAAGCGGCGATATCACCCTCACCACCCGGACGTCCATCAAATTCTTCGCGGAGTTGCTGCGGTAACAAGTTGTGGACTGACTCGTGCGCGTCACCAACATGTATGGGTCCCAAACCCAGTACTGTCACCTCGTCGCACTTGGACCCGACAGCTTCTTCCTGTGCACGTGCCTGAGGATCCTGACCGACGGTCTTGGCTGCCGACATGCCCTCCGGACCATGAAAGACGGGGACCTCGGCTTCACCGGAGCATCTATTGACAACCGCTGGCGTGACAGCACTGAGGAGTGGACGATGGCACGGCTCGCCGCAAAGCCCGCGGTGGTTGCAACGGCAGGTGCGGGGGTTCCGGGAGAGCTGCCGGCCGCACCTGCGAATTCCAGCGTTTTCATCCACTCCAAAGCCACGGTGAGAGCTAGCGGGTGGACCAGCTGCTGTGCGTTCGGGAAGGAGCTCGCAAGCATCACAGTAGGTATCGACAACATCCCCGGCATTTAACGCGTCCTAGAGAACCTCAAGCACCACGCGAGCTTGATGGTCGAAGTCGAGTTGAGATCGCAACAGGACACGTCCACGAGCCGGGTGTTCAAGGGGGTCGTTACCAGGCCTACGATCGCAACCGATGCGCCGGAGGAAACGAGGCCGGGCGGGCGTTCTGTGCGAGGGAAAGTGGAGGGGCCGGCCGGGGAGGGGAGAACGGACGTAGCCGGAGGGGAGCGGCAGGAAGAGGCCGGAGGGGAGGGGCGGGCGCTGTTGTTTCAGCGGCGGGCATTCCAAGCCCTGGTGGGGGGCTTCTGACGTTGCAACAGGCGGCCGGGGCTAGCGCCACCAGCGGGGGAGGAGGGGGAGGGGGCGCTGGTGTCTCAGCCGTGGGCATTCAAAGCCCTGGCGTTTGGCTTGCGGCCAGCATCATCAGCGGGGGGTTAGGGGCGTCGCCGTTTCAACCCCTGAGCAACGCACCTCGTGGCGGGGGGGGAGGGTCGTCGCTGTTTCAACCGTTGAGCAACGCACCTTGTGCCGGGGTGGAGCAGGCTTCCTTAGATCTCGCGTCCGCGGCATTCAACACGGCAAGATCCTGTGCGCCAGAGGATTTCCAGCAATCAAGACTGAATAGAGAAATGTGGCACAGCGAAAAACACCGCCAGGGCCTGTCTTCAGCGCCCCAAGACTGCGCTTCCCTCCACCAAGTGTTACCGCCCCATGCCCAAAGGCAGGCAGGGTCGTCCAGGAGGAAAACCTTCACGAAACAGCGGGACGGCCGTGGGGGAGGACAGTACGCAATTCAAGGAGGTACAGCGGGCGCGTGGGGGGGGCAAGTAGGTGCCGCACGCTCGTGGGAGGGGTCCTAAAGTGTTGCTACCGGTGGTGGGCATTCCGTGGTGGAGTAGGTTTGTTGCAGGTACACGGGCCGGCCATTGAGTAAAAATTTGGGGGAAGGTCTTTGTTTCGAAACCCAACATGGGTGATACACCCGTGGCGGGGATGGATGATACAGCGAATGAAGCTCGAAGTGTAGCGCGGCGACTTGGGGAGAGAGGGTCATCGTGGGGTAACGTTCGTGGACTTGTCACAATGGGGCATGGTAGCAATGCCCGCGAGAGCGAGTTGGCAATGTGTTTCTCGCTAGTGGTCTTGCGGCTTGGTGGCAGACAACAAGCGCCAGCGGTGGCAGCGAATGACACACTTCTCCCCCCCGTCCATTGTTATCGTGTGGAAAGCCTACTTTCGTGCGTACTCGTGGTCTTCAAGATTCACAGTGCTGCTGGGTGCTGCTCGCATAAAATGTCACTCAATCGACGTGTGCATTGAGAAGCCCGCTGCCATTGCTTCAAAAATAGTGTACGGCAGCCTGCGGGCCTTCCGTTGCGTCCCAGCGACGCCCGCGCCCACGACACACCCATTGGCTCCGGGGATGCTCGATGACGTCCCTTGCATGAAACGCGCCTCTTCATTCGTGTCCTGCAGAGGTCGACTGCATTTTGGCGGTGCTGACCGTACAACTTTCGTTCGCAATCCATCGACATTTGACCATTGCTTCGCCTTCCCGTCCGACGGTTGTGCCCAAAGAAGGCAGCCCGAACCTTTACAACGACCAACACCCGTTGCCAAATTTAACGTTGCATGCGAATCCAGAACAACTAGGCACGAAACGCGAACAGCCTGTACCTACCCATTATATTGGCAACCATCATGGGGACCCACGCCCCGCCCACCAGTATTCACCCCCCGCCGACATCGACGCACCAGTCACGAACTTTTGTGAAACGCTGTACGACTGCCCTGCCTCCACTACCTTCTTCCAAGACCATGGGCATCCATTCAACAGGCACCACTTCAGCAACTCCAGCTTCCCACTCTCAGCTGCTAACCCGCAGATTTCTGTGGTCCAGCGGCAGCCGCGCTCCCGCAACCCCATAAACACGCGCAAATGGCCTCCCCTCGCAGCCGACTCCATGATCCCATTGTCGTACTCCCACCCATTTTCCAAGCGCCACAGTACCCACTCCAAATTCCCTTTCTTCGACCCCATCAAGAAGAACCAGCTCCCCCAACGGGAAAAACATCCCTCCTTGTGCAGCCAATGCACTAGTGGCCTCCAAACACATTAATGGCGCATAACATCTTCGACGTTCCGCGAACACAAGTTTATCCTTCGGTGAAGGGCCCGCGCGCACCACCCCGCCACCTCAAAGTGACCGTGTGAGTCAGCAACCTCAATCGCTACACTCCTCCCGCCCACCGCCCCTTTACTTCGCTGGTCGACAAACGTGCCCTAGAGAACCTTCGCCATGCCTAAGTCGCCTACCTCCGCTGCCTGCTCTAGCCCATCGGAGGTCACCGCTTCATCACGATGTGGTACGTATCCTGCTACGATGTCCACCATCTCAGCGTTACCTGAGGCTACCGCCAGATTGTACGCGTTTTGGTCCCTAGAAAACTCCAAGATCCTATCGTCGGCCAAGTACTGCTCTAGTACTGCTCCAGTACTTTTCGACAATCGCTGTGTTGCCTCGCACAGCGGTCTCCAACAAGCCACCCATCACCGTACATCCAAATTTATCCTACAATTCCGTAACGATTACTAGGTTGCCCGTTGCTGCGGCAAGCATACATCCCCGCTGCCCCCATCCCGCCTTAATAGCCGACTTCAAGCGGTGGGATGTTAGTGAAATGGCGATGGCGCTCGGAAAAGTCTTGCCCCTTTCATGTGTTCGCCACCAACTCTCCCTCACACAATTGAGGAACGAGGCGAGCTCCATTCCGCCCCAAAGTTCCATTATTTGTTGCATCACATCTTCGTTTAGAACATGCCGCCCCTGCGGGAGCGAGCACGCCGGAGGAACCAAAGGCAGGGAGTGCAGCCAGTTTTTTTTTGTGTGTGTGGGTAAGGATGCATCACCCAGTAACGGTGGCAGTAAGCTTTTGTTTCCTGCACTTGCATCAGGCGACATCAAATATATTTTCATCTCGGAAAAGTTCCACGCCCTTGTCAGAAGAAGCTTGTCGCTGCCCTGCTCAACAAAATTTTCATTGGATATCGCCGACGGGATATTGCTTTCTCACCGCGGGTCCATCAGCCCTCCTGATCGGGGTCTCCTCGTGCACCCTCGCCCGTTGCTTCGAAGGGCGACCCAATCCCTGGTTGTGGGGGAGGCAACAGCGCATGCACGTCAGCCTCTTGACATCCTACGATACAAACAATGGGAGTTATAGCCAATGTATATCTGGAGTATCTACTGACAGCACTGTAGTACATATCTACAAATAGTCTACATAGTACCGGGGCGAGCTATTGGGTCCAGCCCAAGTACAACAGAACAAGGACAACAGAATTATCGACAGAACTTCGTTAGCTGGAAAGACCAAATCAGCTGCAGATTGATCAACAGGACCGACGAGACGTGGATACTGCTGCTGCATGCGGGCAAAAAAAGACTTGGGGCGCGCGCGGAGCCAAAAGCCTCGGTGGGCGTGCGGATTTACATGCGATGCCTTTGTTTCATCGGTTATTACGTTTAGAGCGTCCTACCTTACCTCGTCCATCGAGGGCCCACCAGCAACAACAGCGACCTCCGGGCTCCCGCTACTATAATAATTCGCTTAGCGCCCTCGTTCGCAGCAGCAGCACACCGGCTAGTGGGCCGCGCAGCGCTCGCCACACCAACGGTCGCAACGTGCACCGGCGCAGCGCTCTCGGCAACAGCCTCCATGCAGCGCTTCGGGATTGGCCGTGCCTCCGGGTTTCTTTGTAGACAGCGGTGTGAGCGGTGCCGAGAAAGGCTAGCTGTGCGTGGTACACACCAGCAACAGTCTGTGCGAGCATGCACCCTGTCTGTGCGAGCATGCACCCTGTCTGTGCGAGCATGCACCCTTTTCAAATTGAAATCTGGCTCTGTAGAGTAGGTTCTGCAGGCCGGTTTTTTGTTGGCAGGCTATTGCTTCGTGGTGTTTTTCAAATTGAAATCTGGTTCTGTAGAGTAGGTGCTGCAGGTGTTTTTTTTGTTGGCAGGCCTTCCTGCCAATGTTGGCAGATTCCCTGCCGCCGCCGCTTCGCGGGCGGCTGAAGCGAAAAACACAACAAGAAAATGTGAAGGGGGCAGAAAAAGAGACCTGATAATGACAATGCCTACTTGTGCAGAGCTTGTTGCCCTGTGCAAATTGTTGTGCTGTGTGGTTGCTGGCGATGTCACGTTCTGATCGGCAGTACGGGTGTATTTTACAAAACAAGAGGAAAAACAAGCATAACAAATAATGAAGACAACCAATAAAGAAAACGAAGACGAGTATGTACAGTGTGGTCACCTCGTCACAGGTACACAAGTACATGCCGGTACTTGGTACCTGGCACTTCGCATGGTACCTGGTACTTCGCGTGATACGTGGTACTGCTGTGTTTACAAGGGAGAGCACAGCGGAGCACTGTGCAGCACGGTGCAGCAGGGCACCCTATCAGAAGGAAAAAATTCGACAGCTGTTTTACTGCAGTTATTAGTGTAGGAAACACCCTTTAATTTGGCCTCAAAACACAGGGCAGAAATAAGAAACGGCTGTTTCACCGAAGCTATATATGGTGCAGGACACACCGTTTCTTTGTCAAATAAGAAATGTATCCTAAAAAAAGTAAGAACCCGGGTTCTAATCGGAGGTCCTTTTACTACCGTAGGGATTCTAAGATGGCTCACGGTAAAAACCCTGGCCTGTTTTGATTCTAAGATTGCTCACGATAAAAACCCTGGCCTGTTTTGTCTTGAGCTCTCTACTCCTATAGTAGGTTGTCTTACCCGCGGCCTGCCTTTGTGCTGTCGCTGTTGCCACGTTTCGTGCACTGCCCGCGGGGTCTCTTGCGTTGGAAAAAGTAGTACATGTATCTCCGGTAATATCTCGGGGAATAGACTGCAAGTCTTAGAGCTCGCCGGCTTCGTCAAGAAGAGTACGATTCGGAAAGACGTGCGAGGAAACCCACCCAGGATGGATGCAGGGACGGTAGCGTCGCGCCCCCGCAAATCCTCGGAGAAAGCGATCGAAGAGTACTGCGAGAACTGCACAACGCTGGAGAAGGTACTCGGCACTCCTCTTGGCGAGATGCCCCCACCATCGCGACCTACTAACGTGAACAACGAGGTATGTACGTCTTGTCGACATCGTGGGTGGCAGTCCTATACCTGGTATACTGTATTCGTACTGTTTCGCTCTGTGTCAGTAGTGATCCAGGGGGAAGTCGTCTATCGCGGTTGGTTGTAGTTTGGTTGTAGTTCCGGCAAGGAACTGAGCCGTATACTCGGCATTTGTATGCGAGTACAACTGCCACCCCAAAACATACACACAGAACCCGACTCATGTATTGAACACAAGGCGGTGGCCTACAAGCCTACATTCGCCCGGCGTCCACCCAGAATATCTCACAATGGCACCGAGGAGACACGATACGATAAACGAAGCCATGAGAAGGTATCGATGAGCCTGTGCCGGTGTCTCATACCCGTGGTGTTGTGCGTGCTGTTGTTGCTGAAAACTGTCATATTTTAGTCTGACCGAGGAGCGAGCCAAGGCGATGCGCTCGGCTCGCCAAACACGCTCGACAGCCAGTCGTATGTCCTGTCTGGGCGCTGTCGCCGCTACGTAGGCGTTAGCGATGGATGCAATGACGTCCGCGAGCTGCTAGCGTAGACGCCCCTCCTGAGTAATAGCCATGGCTCCATTGAAACGGCGTCCGTTAAAAACTTGAAACATGAGGTGAAAAAATAGCGCAAAAATAATTTTGCGTCATTTTTCAACCTAAAAAAAAACGCATTAAAACGGCCCCATGTTTGCACTGAGACAGACCAAGACGTCTGTTTCTTCCCGAACAAACCTGCCAGGACACGCTCCTGCTGTGTAACCCCCTGCGTGACGTTGAAGGACTGGGGGGTCCCACGTACATGCAGCGCCTTTTGGCAATGAAGTGTTCGAGGCCTAAGCACACCGCACGACTTAGTCGACAAACACAGATAGATGTGCGTACTTTCTGAAAGTTTCGGTGTGATCGAAAGAAATATTTTTTTTTCTGCCGCGCACACTCGTGCGGTACCCACCCACCCACCCTTCGCGACAACGCGCACAACACCTCACGGCGCTTCGCGCATGGTTCACGCGATGTCTGCGTGGTAGATGAAATCCCGACGTGCTCCGTCCCGGCAATATAGGGGTGCGAGGGACTAATTGCTATGGTCATACGACTAAGGCTACAGCGTGCATAAAATGAGTACATCCCCACTCCCCTCTTTGAATCGGTACCCGTCCCCCCTCATTGTGCACTCTCATCGAAAAAAAATCGACTTCTAAAGGGACACTTGCATTGCCTTTGGTATATCATGAATGCGAGGAAGAACTGCCAAGGTGCGCTCTCCGACAGAACAAAAGCGATTATTCCGTCTCCTCCAAGCCGCCGCTGTCGCACATCAGAAAACGTGAGTGACCCCAGCGAGTTTGACGAGCTCAGCGGTACATGACTCGAAGTCGGTGAGGGCTTGCTCTTCGACACCTTCTCTACACCCTCAACGTTTCACATTTCTTGTTTGGCAAGCATGTAACGGCGTGTGGTCAAAGATCAAAGACCTCGTGAAGAGCTCCAGCTGTGAAAAGTATGTCAAGGGTTACCTTAAAGAGCGAGTAAATTGGGCGTGCTATCGAGACAAGTGGTGCCCGTTTTAGGTTTCACCGTGCATTACACCGTGAACGGGCCGCGCCGGCCGTACTAGTCTATAGTCTAGACTATTGCTCCATATTCTTTTCATTTCTCTGTCAAGGTTGCCTCGCTTTCGTAGAACATCACATACATCCTCTGAACTGAACCTGCTGTGGATACGCGTGGGATATTACCGAAAGCGTACATTGACCCTAACATTTTTTAACTGCCAGATCACTAAAACGTGCACCTTGTTGTGGATCCTGTGAAGGCGTTCCCATATAGACTATATGTCGATCAATGTGCGGCTAACCCGTGCTGATAGTTTGCCGCGCTGGTGCTGTACGTGGTGTACGTGGTAAACGTGGGGTACGGAACAAGGGCTCCGATAGAGGCCGGCATCGGCCAGTATCAGTATTCGAATCGTTGACGTCGTCACGGAAATTCACAAATTCATTGTTAAACTAAATCGGTGGGACTCGTACGTACTTTTAGTTGACCAATGTACGGCGGGGTGGTATCTACAGCGCTCGGCTCTTGAGGCATTTTTCGGAACGAAAATTGAGTCAGAGTGACCGGGCAGCAGTACGCTTGTTTTGTTCTGAAGCTATGCTTTCGCACTAGACTAGACTATATTATAAAAATTAAAATAAACTGCAGCTGTGAGATCGAATATTTTGTCGAAACTCTAGACTATATAGTATATATGGGTTGCATGCTGCATCGAACATCAAACCTTCTAGAATAGTAAAACATTACAAGCCAGATGATATAAAGGGATGTCTTATTGCTTCAATCGTCAGGTTTGTCCCCTTTGAGGATTTATAGTTTCCGCGCACATATTGAAATGTCCCGCCCCCCGCCCCCCCCCCCTCCCCTCCCCCTCCCCTCCCCCTCCCCTGATCCCTCTTGTTCATGAAAACCCCAACCCTTCCTCCCCCCCCCCGCCCCCCCCCCGTCCCCCGATTCCCCCCCCTTCCGTCTAGTTTGTCCAAACGCCCCACTCACAATCGAAATCGGCCAGAGTAATAAACACCTATAGGCAGTTGATATCACGTCATTATCTTTCTGACCATCCATGACGTAGTTTTCAATTCTTCCCCCCCCCCCCCCCCCCCCACCACCCTTCAACGCCCCCTCTTTTCCAACCACCCGCACGATCGCCTAGACCTAGCACCACGCGTATAACAAGCCCCTACATATCTTTGATCTCACAGCCGAAGTGTATTTGAATATTATTTGGGACCTAAACCTGCTAAAAAATCCCCCCCCCCCCCCCCCCCCTCTCGTTCTCCCTTACTCAAACGCCCCACCTGATATCGAATTCCGCCAGATTAATAAACACTTCACGCACTGGATATCACCTCATTATCTTTCGAGAGCCATCCATACCGCTGCTTCCCCCCCCCCCCCCCCCCGCCCCGAACGCCCCCTTCTTCCCCATCACCCGCACCATCGCCTCGACCTAGCACCACACGTATAGCAAACCCCTTGCCTAAAACCCTTCCTTTCCCCCCCCCCCCCCCCCCCCCCCCCCAACCCATCCCAACCCCACCCCCTCGAGCACTCCACTCTCTTTCTACTCACTGATTGTACGACATACCCCAGGATATACATGATAAACTGATGCATTTTTTCCAAAACCGTCACATTTATCCCCTCAAAATAATGTATAGTTTCCACGCACATATTGAGCTGCCCCACACGCCCCCACCCCCGCCCAACCCCCCCCCCCCCCAATAATAAACTGGTGCTAAAACCGTCAGATTTATCCCCTTGAAAGGATTTATAGCTTACATGCACAAATTTCCCCCCCTTCCCCCCCGCCCCCCCCCCCCCCCCCTCCAAACCCGCTCGCTTTTGATCAAAACCAGGCCCCCACGTCCTTCAAAACTCCGCCCCCCCCCCTCACCGGTTATTCGACTTACAAGATTCACTTGATGAAAGGATACATTTTCCTCCACAGCTGTCAGGTTTTGTCCCCCTCAGAAACGGGTTTTATAGTTTCCGCGCACAGACTGACTAAAATCACCCTGTTGATCCTGATAGCTACACTGTAGTTGTGAGGGGAGTCGCCGACCTATATCCTTAATGAGGACACACAACTCGTAATGCGCGCGATCGGAGTATCACACACAGCTGGCAAAGATGAGTTTCGACGAAATCTTCGATCTCAAAACTGGAGTGTATTTTCATTTTTTATAATATATGTATAACAAACCCGTCACCTAAAACCCTTCCTCCCCCCCAACCCCCCCAACCCCCACCTCCCCAACCCCCCCCACCCCATCCCAACCCCGCCCCCGCGAACACGTATTATAACAAACCCGTCACCTGAAACCCTTCCTCCCCCCCAACCCCCACAACCCCCACCTCCCCAACCCCCCCCACCCCATCCCAACCCCGCCCCCGCGAACACTCGGCCCTCTCTCTACTCACTGATTGTACGACTTACCCTAGGACATACATGAGAAACTGATGCATTCTTTCCAAAACCGTCACATTTATCCCCTCAAAATAATGTATAGTTTCCGCGCGCACAGATTGAGCTGCCCCACACGCCCCACCCCGGCCCCAACACCCCCCCCCTGTGATGAACTGGTGCTTTTTTTTTTTTTTTTTTTTTTGCCCAAAACCGTCAGATTTGTCCCCTTGAAAGGATTTATAGCCTACACGCACAAATTGCCCGCCCGTCCGCCCCCCCCCTCCCCCTCCCCCCCCCCCCTCCTCCAACCCCGCTCGCTTTTGATCAAAACCAGGCCCCTACGTCCTTCAAAACTCCGCCCCCCCCTCATCGGTTTTTATACTTACATGATTCGCTCGTGATAAACGGATGCATTTCCCTCCACAGCTGTCAGATTTTGTCCCCCTCAGAAAAGGGTTTTATAGTTTCCGCGCACAGACCGACTAACATCACCCTGTTGGCCCTGATAGCTACACTGTAGCTGTCAGGGGAGTCGCCGACCTATATCCCTAATGAGGACACACAACTCGTAATACGCGCGATCGGAGTGTCACACACAGCTGCAAAGATGAGTTTCGACGAAATCTTCGATCTCACAGCTGGGGGAGTGTATTTTCATTTTTTTTAGTATATACTCCTAGTATGTATGTATGCTCACTCTACCCAGGTTTTGTTGGGGAGGTAATGGCATTTTGCGCAAGGGGTGCTTCCTATGCATACTGCTAGACTACACACGAGGTATAGCCTAGACTCTATAATACTACAAATTCTCAGTTTGTACACTACTGAGTATTTATTTCGGCATGAAGAGCAGACTTGCACGACAATTTGTCTCTCTGTCGGTCGGTGTGTGTCTGCCCGCATCCCTTGTATTGTTGGGGATTTATGTGCCGATGATCGATATAAACGTTCGGTATGGATACTGAACCAATTCCCTTCCATACCATATCACGCCACACCCGTAACCTGCCTATACCTGGTATATATTATAAAAATTCAAATACACTCCATCCAGCTGTGAGATCGAATATTTTGTCGAAACTCATCGTTGCAAGCTGTGTGTAATACTGTACTATGCTGTGCCATGCCAAAAGATACCGCACCCCGTGCCATACTGGATCATACCATACACACTAATAAGAATATTAATATCAGGGTTGTACGTTACGTACGGCAGACTTGCGGACATGGGTACGGGAAATTAACGGGCATCAGCTTTTCTTGTTGCCTCCGGCTGTTTGTTACGGTGAAAAACGGGGGTCAAAAACAAACATCCCCGGGTTTTCCAATCTAACCATGATACTCTCACTAAAATAAACAAATCGCAATAGATTGATGAAAATGCGTGCACGCGTGTGCAACCGCTTATTATGCTCCATGAACACGATGGTCAAGTGTCAAGTATTATATGTACAAGGTGCCACTTTTACTGAACACACTATAGGTATGGTATCATGCCAACGTATCACACCAATCAGCTGATACCAACTGCTGCAATGAATGGGTAAAGCTGACAGCGGTATCCGAATATTTGTAGACTGTCCTACAAAAGCAAACCTATGATACAAGCAAAAACACTATCATTCAAAGAATACATACATTGATGATGTAAATGATATCGTCTAGTATAATACGTATATGCCTGTAAATGTGAGCACCTGATACTAAAAACTCAATGCTAGGCATGGCTACACAGATACACTGCGTATGACTGGGTTTGCATTTCGGCATGGATGGTGCGGGCTGCGCGTTGCGCTCTACGCTGTGCGCTGCGTTTATTGCCTTCGCTGCTGCTATGATACGCTGTTACCAGGGTATATTATATCCAAGGGTTTCCACTATGTATGGAGGATTTTTGCTGCCGGAGATCTCCGGTACAGTTTTGTTGCAGCGAAAAAGCTCGTTACGCACGTCAGACTTTCGTTTCGCGTAATTACGTGTTACGCAGTATCGTATATCCCTATTTATATGTACCACATCATCCCATGTCCCGCATGGGGTCGCCCTCGCACTATTAATAGCTTGAGCATAAACTATAGCACACTGATTTCAAGACAAAAAATCCACACTGGCTTCAAGATAATAAAAAAGGATACGTATAGAAAAAAAATGAAAAGGTTTTCCGAAACTCGACAGAGAGTCGAAAAGCAGGCTAGACGGAGTGAGATAGCCGGTACCACACCATAAATAGTTGACAATAGCTCCTGCCGACAAACGTATATAATCAACGAAAAATTATTAATATACAAAGGTACGAAATGGACCCTTAAGTACCAGCAACTGCTCCCGTCGTCCGCCCCTGTTATCCGCAGGAGCCGCAAGTACTGTTCACGTTGCTCCCATCCAACAACGTTGACGTTGATCATGACAACATCGCATGGAAGGAATCTTCGGTGTTCTCAAGAAAGGCCGAGATATATACACCAACGCGCCACCCTGCTTTCGGTGAAGGAAGAGCGCGAACGACGAATACAGCGATTCGCCGTAGCTTATTGACTGTGAGTACCGTTGAGGAGGATAAGCATCGCATTGCATATTCAAGCATTGTTACCAGCTGAACTTGGCATACCACGGCAACAAAGTTATTGTAACGCGCGCTCAGCGGTGGCTCATTCAGGGTTTCGATCGTTACTTTCCGTGCGTCCCCTTCTGTGTCGTTCGTCAACATATTATCTTATCATCCGCACGCACTGTATTGCCCGACTCCAAAACAGGCTTAGCACAAAGCGGATAAGGCTCGGGAACAAGCACCCAGCGACGATGGTGCCATCAAGTCTGCAGAGCCTCTTATGAGAAAGCTAGACAGTGTTGGAGCCAGCACCTACGCTCGAAACGTGGGTGGCGAAAGCAGGCCTTAAAAAAGTGGTCGGACGCCCGAAAGGTGGAGCTCTTCGTCAGCATGCAGTAAATAAATACTGTGTTCCTACTTCAGCCCACCCTGCTGATCTATCTTGCATTCCAGCCCACCCTGTTGCTACGAACGTATGTACGGGCTGCCTGAAATTCGGAGAGAGCTTCATGTCCCTTAGCGTCCCTAGGATTACGAGCTCATTTTGGCGTGCGTACCACGGCAGTATCTACATTTTGTATCACGATGTGCTTAGGTACGTGAGGTTTGAGTTATTGGCATTGTATGTATGCCTGCATGCGCGGAGGAGCGGCAGGCATCAGCCCACCGCGGCGATTCCCCGCTTGTACTTCGTAGTGTTCCCCATGTAAACGGCATTCAAGCTTTACGCCGTCTATATCACGTTGTTCACTGCCCTCGACAGGAATTTATTGCCGTGCTCGGCAGTGCCCAGTACACATATGTTTTCGCTAAAGGGCAGGGTTGCCTTGACTACCTGACGAGGTTGGCCACTCGGGTTGGCGACCACGTGGACGTTTGCGCTCAGGTGCCAGCAAAAATATTTGAGGGAGACCGTAATAAAGACATTTCGATGTGGGGCACGACATCAATGGGGTCTTTCGTGGAATTAGTTAGCAACGTCGACATCGACTGTGTAGTTCACGCCCAGAGGAAATTCACGGAACGTCCAGCTGCGCACGTTGTGGTTGGGCCTGACGGGTTCCACTTGTGCACTTACCTCAAACTATTGAGCTGCGGCTTACATTGGTCTCACAATGTGGGCGCGCTTGTTACTGAGTTGGGCCGAGGCCATGAGTTGCTCAGCGAATGTATACACCCGCGATGGCGGACCTCTTGTGAGTCGTGGACTTTGTACAGTGCGAATCTAAACGACTTCGACGGGCGTGAACGTGGAACATATACAGATCGATTAACGGGTGATATGGATGACATGGACCTGGATATGAACCTCGAAGATTCTCAGGATGACCCGGCCGGCCGCAGTGCTGTAGCCCTCAAGAGAGGAAGGCTATGCGCAAACTGTGTAGCGCGTGCCATGAAGTGGGCCAGTGTAATATCCGGTCAATTCGACAGTTCTCCAGCTTCGTATACGCGATTTAGCGAGCTGTTTGATAGATTTGACCGTGGTGTTAATGCAGCCGTTACGACACCCGTTCCTTTGGATGGCATTACGGGGCGAGGCACCCGTAGGCTTTCCCTCTTGAAGTCACGAAAGGAAACTAGGCACAAGGAAGGACTGTTTTGAGGGACGCTGTTTTGAGGGACGCCTAGAAAAGAAAGCCAGGAGCGGGGACACTACAAGTCTCATAGATGTGGCGAAGTAAACTTGAATAGCTTCCGTTGGCGTCTGAGAGTTGTGTTTGAGGAAATACCGCATTGTTCTGTGTTGTGTTTAGAAGTAGTGGCGGCATCGAGGATACACAGTATTGCCAGCTTGTAACAGTGCACCAGTACGGTGGGCCTGTTCCTTGGGGTTTCGATCTCGGGGCGGAAGGCATGATTGGATCAGGATATAACTTGTACTGGTATCGTGTAACTTCGTGACGAGTCATGGCGTCTCTTGTTGTGTAGTGCACCGGCATACTAAGTGGGAAGGCCGATTTCATCGAGAAAGCAACCGACTTGTTTACTTCCACAGTAGCGGAGAGGTTGTCACGCGCTGCACGTGACAGTTTGTCTTATTCGTATCTTGTTGGTACGATCTATTTTCGTCGTGGTGCGGTGCCAAGTGCCAGCCACGCCAGGTTTGGCGCGCGCCATCGACTGATTCGAGTTGAGGCGCCTGGTCGTAGAAGCACGTGAGATCGGCAGCTCCTCCTGCCGCAGTTTGGCGGGTTGGGTGTCTTCTTTGTCTACACTTGAGTACAAATAATACTGTACCACTACCAGGTCGTCCGCGCTTTTACCTTCAGTCCGATACACGTATTGATTGCAGCGTACGCTTAATCGGATACGACGCTATTAGCTGTGGATTTTTGTTTCGGGTATACGGGGGGGGGAGGGGGGGGCAGAGTTCGTCGCGTTTCCATGCAGGCGCCTCTGAATCGGTGTCCTCGTTATATTTTTTGGGGCCGATCCATTCCCCTTTAAGCGGCTCACTGCTGAGTGTTGAGCTCGGTTAATTCCGATGTAGTACGCAGCGTGCAAGCATGATTATCGACGCTAAAACCGTCGAACTCACGGCTGACGTTGTTTGAACGATTAAAAAATATGTACGACGGACTTCGCCCTATTTTCTGGGAATGCTGATGAGTGGTGGACATTGAGGTTCATGCTGCATATTGCAACACGTCGAACATATAGTCTAATATTTTATTAGACCATATTAATTTAATGGCGCGATCAATCTACGATTCACTGAATGCTCTGTGTTATTTTCACCCCCACATCACACCATCTGGAGGCTTTTGAACGTTGATAATCAAGGATGGCAGTTACATAGTATGGTAGCACACTGCCACGGCAGGTACCCCAAAAACACGACATTTATGTGTCCCCGGGCTTTGTCCCCTGGGTGTACGGGTGTCCCTACCCTCGAACCCCTATGTTACTTTGAAGTATAAGGCTTAGGTTGGGTAAGCAATGGGTCATAACCTTTTGCGCGTGGCCAAACGGACTGATACCCCACTAATTTCTTAACAAAGGGCGTCGTCGACAGACCATGAGTTTTCGGGTCGTGGGTTCGATTCCCGCCTTCCACAATAATAAATTGGTATTAGTCCGTATTACCATTTGCAACAGGTTAACCATTTGCTCACCCAAACTAAACCTTATAGCACTCTCCCACCCCTGAAACGGCGGGATAGCAGGTCGGCCGGATAAACGGGCGAGCGTGTCAATATCCACGCGGTTTCATTTCCTGGGTATATCGGGGAGAGTGTTTTCAAGTTCGACACATGGGGAAAGTCGTAAAAGTTTATTATTGCGGGTGGTGGGAATCGAACCCTTGTAACACCCCCCTCGGCCCCCGGACCCTCTGGTATGCAATTCCTGCATATACATATATATCAGAAACCCCTATCCTTTTGAAATTCACGGCGTGGCAAAACACTAAGTTCGATGTTGAAGCTCATTCATGCTGCACATCGACTGTCGGATGGCAAAAACGCGTCGGAAATTAGAAAATCGCTCCGCTCGTACGAAGAACACCGGAAACCAATAGATTGAAGTCGGTGTACAACGCACCCTCTTCCAATCAATTGAGAAACCCAGACTGGGGCAATATTAGTTCCCTTCTTGTAGGTGCCCGTAGTCCTGTAGTACTGTTGTCCAGGCGCCAGTGGGGGGGGGGGCAATTTCCCGCCCAAGCTGAAAGTATTATTTTGGGTGCCCTCACCAGCTACTTTTTTTCATAAAAATACGGCGGCTTCTTATTCTTGGCTCAAATTCAACCAGACGGAGTTGGCATCTCTTGTTTCTTACATTTTTGAAGATATGCACCCAGAGAAGAATCAAAACCCACGTGGGTAATGAGCAATGAAGAGCACCTCCCAACCAAGTGACCTCATTTCTTATCTCTTAGGTGGGCGTTAGCCACTGCTGCTTGTTACCGAACTGTTCCTTATCTTGTTGCCCAGTTCGAGCTGTCATTTTCTGGCACCCTATCGATATTTCTTACCTGTATTTTATTACGTATTTCAGCCCGCTTTTAATAAGTGTCCTGTTAAATAAGACAGGCTCAACTTTTTCATCACAATAATAAGAAATTGGGTGTGGCAAAAACGGCTTAGCTGTAACTGGGCGATAACATTGGAAAACTAGTGATGATACAAGAAACTGAAAAACGGTCCCAACGCCCACCCCAGATACGAAATGGAGGCACTCCGGAGCGTGAGACAATCTAAGAAAACGTCATTCAGTTAGATACGCCAGCTAGCGCTGGATTGCGAAGGTAATTGAGTTAAATCGACACACACATGTATATAAATATTATGGAAAATACGTGGAAGTGTGGTGAGCTTTAGCTTTATTTTTCCCCATCCGCCAGAGGAAAAAAGAAAATAATCCATAACAAACTAACTGTACCTCGCGAGGACACCCAACATCAACATTTTACTTAAGGCGCTGCGCTGCTCGTGGTGCCGTCATAATGCCTGGTCGAGTCCAACGCGAAAGGCGGAGAGAGAGCATCCATGCTTCTTTTTTTAACTCAACCGTCAAGCTCCGAACCGTGATATCTACAGCGTCATAACTTTGTCAGGCTGCTGTGCTGCTCGTGCGGAGATAGCTGGTTGAATCTAACGCTGGGAACTAGACGAGAAACAAATCTGAAGACTACGGGGGGTGGCTTTCCGTTGGTGTCGTACTGGGTAACGCTGCGTGATCCGGTCAGTCGCGGTTTCGGAAGCATGTGTCCAGCAGAGAATATCGCCTGTCGTGCCGTGTGTGTGGCATCAACTGGTTTTGTATGAACGTAGATGGCTCAATTGTACGGGGATGAGTACTTATCATCCCCGGAGTTGTATTCTTATATGCAACTCGCGAGTTGCGTATACCGCTACCCCCCTCTGCACTTCCCTGTATTATCAACTCAACTCGAAACCACGATCCATAAACTGAAAACCAATGGGAGTAACAAAGAACAGACTATATGTGATTCCCATTTAAAATTTGCTAAAAAGCAGAATATTATCGAAGTATGAGAAAATATGGGTTTTGTACGTGCGTAAGAAGTTTGACCAATCAGATCAATGCGGTAATTCATAGTCGTATGAGCGATAGCATTGGGCACACCTGGCCCTGCCGTGTAGGCGACGACCTGCACGCGGAGCGCGTAGGGGATCAGAGTCAGAGCTTACAGGTCCAAGGTGTGATACAGACTAGTTTAAGTTCTAGTTTAAGGCTAGTTTAAGTTCGTGCACTCCCCGACGATGGAGGAGTGCAAGTCACCGGAGGCTGAAGCTCTCGTGGCTGCTGCTGTACGCGGTCCTAATCAGGCCGCCTCGGCTGCTGCTCGAGTCGAGGCTCATGCTGCTGTCGACGCTGTGCAAGCTGGGGTCGACAAACGCCGTGCCGAAGCTCTGGCTGCTGTGCAAGCTGAGTCCGAAGGTCGCCGTGCCGCAGCCGCTTCGGCTGCTGCTACTGCTGCGTCTGCCACCGCGGCACCATCTTTGCTCAGCCCCAGTCCCGCTGTGTCCGAGGCTGCGAGGGTAATATAGGCTGAAGTTCTGCGCTGGCAAGGGCAGGTGTCTGGCGAGTTTGCTCGGATAGACGGAGATGTGTTCCGCCTCAAGTCGACGATGGAACAACTGCTGGCCTCCTTTAAAACCCTCCAGGATGCGGTGGCTGGTGGCGCGTCTAAAACCGAGCACGTCGAGGCCATGCTCCAGCAGTTCATAGACAACTTTGCCGATCAGCAGCCGGCCCCGCGGGACAGTGGGGACGCGAGAGAGCGCCACGTCCAAAGGTCGCAGTTAACTGACGACACTGCGCTATGGAAAAAGATGGCGTCCAGAAAACATTGGGTGCTCCGCGGGCGCATACCTCCCAACATTGGCGACTCGGCAGCGGATATCCAGTCTTTCGTAGGCGAGGACGTCAACGTCACGACGTCAGTGGCTACCCAGCTCCGCGCGATCAGTGACTTTGACGTTCGTGCGTACGGGCCGCGCGCGGAAGGGATGGTCGAACACCTGCTGATGGTCGCTGACCGCCTCGATTTCTTGCGCCAGGCTCTTGTGGCGGTCCTGTCTGGTGGGTTTTCCCTCGACAGCGACGGCGACCGCCATTGCCGGGGGAGGGTGGCAACGATCGATGCCGCCTTCACGACAGCGTCTGCCGACCTACGCCGGCACACCCAAGCAAAACCAAGCAACCAGCAATATTATCCTGCTCTCTGGCTCCGCGGCGCGGGCTGTCATGAGCAAGATGGTAAACGACGATCTTCGTCTCCAACTGCAAATTCTTGCATTCGGCTCCCCTGGCCGACGCCACTTCACCTGATGCTCTTCGCGACAGTGGCAGTTCGGCGGCGCCGGCTGGTGGGTCGCGGGCGGTGCTGCGCTCAGAGCCCCGCGGTGGGTCCGGGGGTGGTAGTGGCGGCGCTGGTTCTGGATGAGGACACGGTCCCTTCCTGTCGGTTGGGCCAACACCTGGGGGGGCGGCTGCTGAGCTTGCCGTTGGTAGAGCGGTGACGGCACCGGGGGCCAGCGGGGGAACGGGTGCCCGGCCGGCCACCCAAGGTGTAGGAGGGGGGCTGCGTGGGCGTGCGTTGGTAGCTTTGGCTGGCGATAGGCGTGCTCGCGTGGCGGTGGCTCCGGGCTCGGTCCCCTTCGGCGAGAAAGGTACGGTTTCTTGTGTGCGTGTGAGTGAGTTGCCGGCTGACTTGCTGCGTGTACAAGGGGCGTTTGATGGCGTACGTTCGGGTGCCTTGCGATTCGTTGCGGTCGACCCTTGGTTAGATGCTCGGGCGGTTGTGATGCAGGCGATGGCCGAGCAAGGCTCCGCGAGCCTCGGTCATATCGCCTTGGTAAACTCCCCCCTCTTGAGACGGTGTCAGCGCCCTCGTCTCGTACAACTGCTTCAGCGAGGCAGGTGTCGCAGCTCGTTGGCTTCCTTATACATGTCTCCTTTGTTGTGCGTCCGGGGCGGTTTTTCGTGAACCGTTTGTTGGCTTCGGTGGGTATGCCGCGCATATCTGCCGGATCTGATTTCGGTTTTCAAGGCGCAGATGTTTCCCAAAAAAAAAAAAAAAAAAGGGGCTGCTGCCGTCGCGCACGTCGGAATTTCCCCGCTGCGGGGGGGTTCCAGTTGTCTCTATCCCGAGTGATTGTGGGCCTGTTTCTGGCTCTGGTGGCAACGCCGGGAACTACTTCTTTGTGAGGTATTACGTAGACGATGGCACTGTCGTCGAGTTGCAATGGTGGCCGGACGGTCGCCGTTGTTTGCGCGCTGTCCAGTCGCTGGCATTGAACATTTTCGCTTGTTGGGCGAACGTGGTGTCTCTGATCTGATCTCTTGTCCGCCAGAAAAATCACTGACTGGGACACGCAACTGGAGGCGTTGGGTTGGATCATTGGCGCGGAGGCGCTTACGGTTACGTTGCCGTTCCATAAGCGCCTCAAGCTGCAAATCTCCTTACGGAGTGGCCCTCGCCTCGTACAACTGCTTCAGCGAAGCAGGTGTCGCAGTTCGTTGGCTTCCTTATACATGTCTCCTTTGTTATGCGTCCGGGGCGGTTTTTCGTGAACCGTTTGTTGGCTTCGGTGGGTATGCCGCGCATATCTGCCGGATCTCATTTCGGTTTTCAAGGCGCAGATGTTTCCCAAAAAGGGGTTGCTGCCGTCGCGCACGTCGGAATTTCCCCGCTGCGGGGGGGTTCCAGTTGTCTCTATCCCGGACCCAGGCTACGGTAGGGGGGTCCCCTTTTGGGCCTTTTATTTCAGTGGCTAGGGGTCACTCGCGCGAGTAACCCCTTTGTTCCCACGAGATCTTACGTTTTCTTCATGTTTTACATTGACGAAATCAATCCGCAATGCAAAGGTGATCTAAACTGCGACAAAACAAGTGCCTAAACCATCTTCATTCGTGGGGTACAGAGTCACTCGTGCGAGTGGCTCAAACACACCAGTGAAAATGGGAGTACCCCCCCTACCGTAGCCTTGGTCCCCGGGTGATTGTGGACCTGTTTCTGGCTCTGGTGGTAACGCCGGGAACTGCTTCTTTGTGAGGTATTACGTAGACGATGGCACTGTCGTCGAGTTGCAATGGTGGCCGGACGGTCGCCGTTGTTTGCGCGCTGTCCAGTCGCTGGCATCGGACCATTTTCGCTTGTTGGGCGAACGTGGTGTCTCTGACCCGCCACTCCTGTCCACCAGAAAAATCACTGACTGGGACACGCAACTGGAGGCGTTGGGTTGGATCATTGGCGCGGAGGCGCTTACGGTTACGTTGCCGTTCCATAAGCGCCTCAAGCTGCAAATCTCCTTACGGAGTGGCCCTCGCCTCGTACAACTGCTTCAGCGAAGCAGGTGTCGCAGCTCGTTGGCTTCCTTATACATGTCTCCTTTGCTGTGCGTCCGGGGCGGTTTTTCGTGAACCGTTTGTTGGCTTCGGTGGGTATGCCGCGCATATCTGCCGGATCTGATTTGGTTGTCGTACGGCCAACCTCGGGCAGCGCCTCGTCTTGGGACTCGAGTTTCAAGGGAACCTCGAGTTTTGGCGATGGTTTATTGAGGAGGGATTGGACGCGCGCGGAAGAACCTTGTCGGCTCCGATGTATCATTTGCTTGAGCGCCCCTCCCAACGTACTCCGTTTTCGTGTGCATCCAAAACCGGTGTCGGGGGTTTCTGCCTTGAAACTGGGGTGTACTGGAGATACGATATTGACGCCGGGGAACGATCTCGATTTTGCGGGTCGAGCAAGTCAGTTGCAGGCGAGACCGATATATCGATCAACGTCCTCGAACTGCTAGGTATGGTCGTCTCCCCTTGGGTCGTCGTATCTCCGTGCGCCGAGCGCCCGGCCGCGTTGGGGGACTGTGTGTTGTGGCGTGGCGACAACGAAGCAGCCGTAGAGTGGGTGCGGCGTTGTCGAGGCGGGAAGGAGCCGAGATCGGGCGCGTTGATGCGCTTCCTTGGTGTGCTCAAATTGTCCTCTGGTTGGCACTTCGACGCGAAACACGTAGGGGGTATTTTTAACGTTGCCGCGGACCAAGGCTACGGTAGGGGGGGTACCCCCGTTTTCACTGGTGTGTTTGAGCCACTCGCACGAGTGACTCTGTATCTCACGGATGAAAATGGTTTAGGCAGTTGTTTTGGAGCAGCTTAGAATACCTTTGGATTGCGGATCGATTTCGTCAATGTATAACATGAAGAAAACGTAAGATCGCAAAATAACAAAGGGGTTACTCGCGCGAGTGACCCCTAGCCACTGAAATAAAAGGCCCCAAAAGGGACCCCCCTACCGAAGCCTGGGTCCGCGGACGGTATCTCACGCTGGAATCGCGCTTCCGTCCTCGTTAATATGCGTGCGGTCCGTGGGATATGCTGCTCGCGGGCGAGAAGCTGATCCCCACGTGGCGTGCCGGGGGTCGTGTTTTGTGGCCGGCCCTGTGCGCTTCGTTCTGTCTCTTGACTCGCGCGTCAGAAATGTTCGCGGAAACCCGGTTACGAGTTCACGAGACTTATTGTTTGCGGCGTGCTGATGTTGCATTATTTTTCGGAAATATTCAGCTTACTGTTGCGCAGTGGTCAACCGCGGATCATGTCAAGGTTCGATTCCGCGGGCCGCAGGGTGACCAACCGCGGAAAGGGGCGGTTGTCACGTATGTGCGAAAGGGTCCGTCGACGCGCGTGGGGGAAGGTGGCGGCGCCGTCGATCTAATGATCGAATTGATGTCTTGTTACTTGTTTCTTCCCTCTTCGGCCCCCTTGGTTGCGTGTGTCGTTGGTAATGGCAGATGGTCCATGTGGACACAACATCAAGCGACGGTAGCTTTGCGGAAAGTGGTTGCGTTGGCGGGTGTGCGTGCGGAGGAGTACGCCTTGCACTCCCTGAGGATTGGAGGCGCAACGCACTTGTCGGCAGGGGGTGCAACACCGGCGGTGTCGCAGCGTGAGGGCCGATGGGCTCTGACTAGTTGGGCAAACGCGGAATTACAAAGAAGTGTGTCATCCCGTGTGCACTCTGCGACTCGAGGGTAGGGGGTGGCGGGGGGGGGTGGGACTACATTCGTAATACGGGTCAACTACCAGTTTGTGTTGGAGGCTGGCGTCGAGAGTTCGATGTCGCCAGTTGGGTTGGGAGTTGACTCGTGTATACGGATGTTAGCGTGGGGTTGTCGGCGGGGCAGCCCCGGGGTATTCCCATCTCCAACCCCCCTCTCCGGGCGGGGGGTTGCGCATAAATATAATACAACTTCGAAAGCAAAGTGCAAAGCAGAATATTATCGAAGTATGAGAAAATATGGGTTTTGTACGTGCGTAAGAAGTTTGACCAATCAGATCAATGCGGTAATTCATAGTCGTATGAGCGATAGCATTGGGCACACCTGGCCCAGCCGTGTAGGCGACGACCTGCACGCGGAGCGCGTAGGGGATCAGAGTCAGAGCTTACAGGTCCAAGGTGTGATACAGACTAGTTTAAGTTCCCACCCACCCGCCCGTGCTTTTGAGGGAGTCAGTGGAGGGGGAGTTAATCGGTCGCAGTAACGTTGCGCGTGTTTGTTACTGTTTTGGCAAACGTACCCGTTTTCGCTGAAGATGCGACGGGGTTTCGTAGATTGCGCAGGTTTGCGGTGGGTGCTAGCCGCATCAGTGTTATAGCGTGGTGCAAGGGGTGTTCGTTGTTGTGTTTTTTTTTCAGCATGTGTAATATCTGAGTATCCCTCCGTGCGGTGGGGGTACGTATGACTGTGTTACGCAGATATTATGTTGATAGTTAACAGCGAACGTTGTGGCAGGGCATCGGCTCGGATTTAGCGCGCAATCTGAAAGTGTGGGAGAGGGGAATTATCCGTATATTGGCAAGTAAGTGCATTTGTTCAATGTGCATGGTGTGTGCAGGCGTGCAATTTTATAGCATATTTATTACACGCGTGTGTACGTTTTTTTTATATGCTGCACGTTATTGGCGGTTGCCTCGTATGTCTTCTTCGAGTTGCCAACGATTGTTCGTCGTTGGTTGTTGGCTAACGTCGAGAGTTCGATGTCGCCAGTTGGGTTGGGAGTTGACTCGTGTATACGGATGTTAGCGTGGGGTTGTCGGCGGGGCAGCCCCGGGGTATTCCCATCTCCAACCCCCCTCTCCGGGCGGGGGGTTGCGCATAAATATAATACAACTTCGAAAGCAAAGTGCAAAGCAGAATATTATCGAAGTATGAGAAAATATGGGTTTTGTACGTGCGTAAGAAGTTTGACCAATCAGATCAATGCGGTAATTCATAGTCGTATGAGCGATAGCATTGGGCACACCTGGCCCAGCCGTGTAGGCGACGACCTGCACGCGGAGCGCGTAGGGGATCAGAGTCAGAGCTTACAGGTCCAAGGTGTGATACAGACTAGTTTAAGTTCCCACCCACCCGCCCGTGCTTTTGAGGGAGTCAGTGGAGGGGGAGTTAATCGGTCGCAGTAACGTTGCGCGTGTTTGTTACTGTTTTGGCAAACGTACCCGTTTTCGCTGAAGATGCGACGGGGTTTCGTAGATTGCGCAGGTTTGCGGTGGGTGCTAGCCGCATCAGTGTTATAGCGTGGTGCAAGGGGTGTTCGTTGTTGTGTTTTTTTTTCAGCATGTGTAATATCTGAGTATCCCTCCGTGCGGTGGGGGTACGTATGACTGTGTTACGCAGATATTATGTTGATAGTTAACAGCGAACGTTGTGGCAGGGCATCGGCTCGGATTTAGCGCGCAATCTGAAAGTGTGGGAGAGGGGAATTATCCGTATATTGGCAAGTAAGTGCATTTGTTCAATGTGCATGGTGTGTGCAGGCGTGCAATTTTATAGCATATTTATTACACGCGTGTGTACGTTTTTTTTATATGCTGCACGTTATAGGCGGTTGCCTCGTATGTCTTCTTCGAGTTGCCAACGATTGTTCGTCGTTGGTTGTTGGCTAACGTCGAGAGTTCGATGTCGCCAGTTGGGTTGGGAGTTGACTCGTGTATACGGATGTTAGCGTGGGGTTGCCGGCGGGGCAGCCCCGGGGTATTCCCATCTCCAACCCCCCTCTCCGGGCGGGGGGTTGCGCATTAATATAATACAACTTCGAAAGCAAAGTGCAAAAAAAAAAAAAACGGTCTTGATCTGAATATTTTTTGATTCGAGCGTTTGCATTAAAGAAAATCACTAAAATTTCTTCCATCATGTTAGAAAAAGGTCAGATTCACTCCGGCATGCTTTTGGTTGTGTTTGCGGTGAACGAATCGCAGAAAAGGCGTACACGGCCTCCATATCACAGGGGGGGAGCGGGGAGGCAGCATCATCAAATTTTTAATTTAGCCGTGGTGCGATAGCACCTAGGCTCACCGACAGGGGCAGGCCCAGCAAAGCAGCAGCAGCAGCAGCAGCGGCGGCGGCGGCGGTGCGGCGTGGGTGGCGGTGGCGGTGGAGGCTTTGGCGACAGCGTTGTGGTATGGCGACGGTGGTTGACAAAATCAGAACCGAATACGACATCACGCAGCAGCAGAGAACCAGGTCACATCGTAGGGAGCACGGTAGCGCTGGCTCACTAGCACCTACCCCTGAGGTTGCTCGTACGCGCCATGCTTCCCCAGCTACGCTTTGGTGCCTCCGCATCAAGGTAGGGTTGTGTCTACCGCTGCTAAGCGCAGCGCACAGCGAGCAGTGTCTGCTGTGTGCTGCCGTGTGGGTTGTGCCCTCGTGCCCTCTGATATTGTTTTGCCGTTGTGCATGGCGAGCAACGTTGTTAAGCTCGGTATTTGTAGGCCAACCGCTTGAGCTGGTCGTCATTAATGGATGTTCACTCTAAACTGTTCACTCCAATCGGAATTTTCATGCCGTTTTGGGGCAAATTCTTCGTTCAAAGTTCGCTCGGCGACTTTTTGTAATGGGATTTCAGATTGAAATCTTTTAACGCAAACACTCGATTATTTCGGGTGTTTTCGGCTTGATTAATAATCATGACTATTTGATGACCTGGTATAAAATGCGGGTTTATTTACCAGTGTATTAATGTCGAGGCACGAGAAAATAAGGGTCTTGTATATACGGAAGAAGTTTGGGGTTATTGCCCGTTGACCAATGAGATCAACGCGGGTGGTTGGCTGATTTCTGCTGAAAGCGAGATTCGCTGCGACTGCTGCTGTGAGACTTCGCTGGGACTGAGCACTAAGGTGACTGCCGTAGTGATAAATCGCTGTAACTTCTGCTGTGGCGAGCGCTGCGGGCTGTCTCTTCGACGATGGGTGATTCGCCAGGTGCCGCGGCGCCTGCCGACGCCAGCGCTGAGGCGGAGACTACTTTGCGTGCCCGGGCCGCCGCAGCTCTCGCGGGCTTGGGGTCCTCCTCCGGGGCGCCAACAGACGGTGCGGCTTTGCCTTCGAATGACTTGGCCACGTGGGCCCGACAGGTTGAGGCCGAATTCGCGCCGTTCCATGCGCGCCTTGACGAAACATTTGCCGAGATATTTGCAACAACTTCTTCCTCCCGCGAGGTAGCGACTGCCTGTGCTGATCAGGTAGCTCATTTTGCCATCATCCTTCCCCAGGTCGTGGAGAACAACTCTGGTCCGGTAGCTTCCCGAGACGACGGCGACGCTCGGGAACGGCAGCGACAAAAGGCACAACTTACAACCGAAATGGTTACATGGAACAAGGTGAACACAGCTAGGAAGCTGTGGATAATTCGAGGGCGTATCCCCCCGAACCTCGGGGACTCTCCCGCTAACCTGCAGTCGTTCGTGGGGGAGGCCATCCACGTGACAGCCAACGTCGCATCCCAGCTTCGGTCCTTCAGCTTCTTTGACGTCGGGGCTTACGGGCCCCGCGTGGAAGGGCCCATCATGCACTCACTTATGGTCGCCGATCGTCTCGACCTCTTGAGATTGGCCGTCGTTGCAATTTTTTCTGTGGGTCTCTCGCTCGGGGTCGCCGATAATCTCCCGTGTCTGGTGCGGGTCAACGGCCCTTGGGACCCAGGCTACGGTAGGGGGGTCTCCTTTTGGGCCTTTTATTTCAGTGGCTAGGGGTCACTCGCGCGAGTAACCCCTTCGTTCCTATGCAATCTTACGTTTCCTTTGTGTTTTACATTGACGAAATCAATCCGCAATGCAAAGGTGATCTAAGCTGCGGCAAACAAAGTTCCTAAACCATCTTCATCCGTAGGGTACAGAGCTACTCGTGCGAGTGGCTCAAACACACCAGTGAAAATGGGGGTACCCCCCCTACCGTAGCCTTGGTCTTGGCGACGCGTTTACGGTAGCGGTCATGGGCCTGCGTGCACACACGTTCAGCAACTACAGTATGCAGTCCGTCCCAGAACCGCATGCAGTGCTGTGTGATATGGTTAACCGCGACATCGCTTAGTAGGTGAGCGAGCTCGTGCGTGCTGCGCAGCGGTCGTGCCCTGGTGTTGTCCCTCCCCCAGCTGGTCCGGTGTTCGACCCCCCACCCATGCCCGAGTTCGTACGCACTCTCGAATTTTGCCGCGGCGGGGAGGAGGTGCTCCGGCTCGTGTTCAGCAGCATCGGTTCCGGTGCAGACAGGCCCACCAAGCGGAAGGCCACCGCTCCCCCCGCTGGGTCGCCCGGGTCCAAGAGAAAGGCCTATTCAAGTCTCCTCCAGGCCTGCCGGATGTTTGCGCGCACCGTTAAATGCAACTGGTCTCCGTGTAAATTCCTGCACGAGGCCCCCGCGCCCTCGGCATCCTCGCCATCTCCACCCGCTTGCGGGGATGAGGGCGGTGGAAGCGTGGCGGCGGCGGGCGGAGGGTCGCGGGCGTTGTCGCTGCGTGGGGTCCTTTCCGCGGGGGGCAACAGGGGGGGCGACGGGGATAGAGGAGCTGGTTCTGGTTCTGGATGAAGACACCGGCCCTGCGGCCAGGTGGGGCCAACCTTTGCGGGCGCAGCTGCGGCGCCGGCGGTGGATGTAGCGGCTGCGCCAACAATTGAGAGTGGCGGCCGCGTGTTGGGCTCATCCTCGGAGGGCGCGGCTGCGGCGTTGGCGGTTGATGAGGCGGTTGCGTCGACGGTTGAGGCTGGCGGAGCGCCGAAAGTACCGGCAGTCCGCGGAGTCAGGAGGGGGTTGCGGCGGCGTGCGTTGGAGGCGCTGGCGGGCGAAGGCGGCGTTGGGCGGGAGCGTGTACATTTGCTCCGGGATCCGTCGTTTTCGGGAATATAGGTAACCATGGGGAGTGCGCGCGTGAGTGTCCGTTAGTCTCGGCGCGCATTGTAGGAACTGGCTTATCGGTCGCGCGCGGAGATACAGTTAGCTATAGCGAACGTGCGCGACGTTCGGATTTTGACTCGGGGTGCGGACACGGCTCAACCGACGGCAAGCGCGTGCACGCCCAGCTGGATTTGGCGGTTGAGGAGTGGAGCGCCGCGCAGGATAGCGTAACGCGGTCGGTATCGTCAACAGGTTCCGCGAATCTCGATGTGGTTGCCAGCGCGGGGTCGTCTCGTTTGCGTGCCTCTGCCGGCAGTGTTGAATTGTTCACGTCTGCTGTCGGATCCGCTCACATTGTACTATATATATTCATCCTCACATCGTTCGTCATTGGTTTGGTAACGTCAAGAACTTCCCTCGTGTTGACCAATTGCTCCGCGTTTTGGCACCGGGCTCCCCGGTGTGTGTTGCGCGGGGAGTTAATCTGGCTGCTGAGCAAAAATACGGTAACCACCCGAGCGTCGCCCCCCATGCCGTTGCTGTTCACCAGAAGATATGTGCTGTCGTTGTGCACGGTCGGGCTTTGGTGTTTAAATTAAGTTCCTCGTCTGATATTCGGGGTTTACGTGTTTCGCCGTTGGCCGTCGTGCTTGAGCCTAAGTTTCGCATCCTTCACGATCTCACGTTTGCGCGCGCGGGCGGCCACTTCAGCGCTGTCGACGATACCGATTTTTGCGCGGCCCCCTCCAACGAGCTCGGTCATGTGCTTCGGGATGTGTTGTTACGGGTATCGTTTTTGCGGCAGATGCACGGTCCCACAACTAGAATCGCCCTTTGCCGCACTGGTAACGTGAAAGACGCCTTTCGTCAAGTTTTAGTTGACCCGGTAGGGGCGCCGGTGTTTGGGTACGCGATGGGCGAATACGTAGTTGTGGATCTTCGCTTGCAATTCGGGTGGCGTAATAGCCCCGGGTTCTGGGGGTTGATGGCTTCTGCGCTGGAACATGCCCACGCCCTTTCTACGTTTTAAGATGGGGCCGTTTCCCCTCAAGGGGCGGCTGCCGTCGAACATGTGCGTCTTGCCTCGCCGCGGGGGGTTCGGTTAGGTCCCTCCCTTTGGATTTTCAACAGTTTCCGGTAGCGGCGGCTACGCCGGGAGTCGTTTTTCGTGCGGTACTACGTAGACGACGGCATTCTTATAGAGGTTCAGTGGTGGCCGGACAGTCGTCGCTGTATGCGGGCTGTGTAGTCGTTGGCGTCGGACCACGTTCGCTTGTGGGGCGTGCGTGGCGCGTCCGACCCTCCTCTTTTGTCCGCCAGCAAAATCACTAACTGGGACACGGGTCTCAAAGTGCTGGGCTGGTTGGTGGACACAGAGGCGCTTACAGTGACGTCGCCCCCACGTAAGCGCCTCAAACTACGATTGCTTTCAGCGGATTGGCCCCCAACTCGCACCTATACCTCAGCGAAGAAGGTGTCGCAGCAGACGGGTTTCTGTTCGTCGGGTCTTTCTTCGTGCATCATTTGTTGGCTTCGGTTGGGATGCCGCGCATCGCAGCCGGTAATCAGTTCGCTGGATGAATGGCCAATCCGGGGCGGCGCGTTGCCCTTGAGCCCGAGTTCCATGCGGATCTCAAGTTCTGGCGGTGGTTTGTTGACAAAGGTCTTGGCGCGCTCGACGGGGTGTTGCCGGCGCCGATGTATCATTTGCTGGAGCGCCCGGCACAACGTACGTTATTTTCGGACGCGTCAAAAACCGCCGTCGGGGGATACTGTCTCGAAACCGGTGTTTACTGGCGCTATGATCTCACAACCCAGGAACTGTCACGGTTTTGCGGCTCGAGTAAGTAAGTCCCCGTTTCGTGGACGACCTGTCCATCAACGTTCTTGAACGTTTGGGCATGGTTGTGTCGAAATTTGTCCTAGTGTCTTCGTGTGTCGATCGACCGTCAGCAACGAGAGGTTGTGCAATGTTGCGAGGAGACAACGAGGCCGCCGTGCATTGGGTGCGGCGGTGTTGGGCGGCGCTGGAATCGCGTTCCGGTGCCCTCATGCGTCTCCTCGGCGTTATCGAAGTGTCATCTGGATGGCATTTTGAGGCGACGCATGTGCGTGGTATCCACAACGTTGCCGCTGACGTTATCTCTCGCTAGGGTTGCGGCGCCGTTCTCGATAATTTGTGCGCCGTTCGTCCCAACATCCCGTGGTGGGTTCGGGAACTGGGGACGATCGGTATTTCTCTATGTACTTCGGTGTTGGCCTCGGACTCATGCGACACGCCATTGCAGCCTCGACTGAACGAGCTCATTTGGGGCATTTTGGAGCATGGGTAGAGACTTTCGGGTACGTTCTGGTGTTCCCGTCTTTCTTGATTACGGCATTGACGGTATGACCCACGTGTGCCATTTGTTTGGGTACGTAGCGTACGCGTTTGCTACCAAGAAACTGCGGTCGGCGACCATGGAAAGCCATCTGTCGGCCATCAAGTTTTTTCATCTCATTTCACGCGGTTTTGAGCTCGACCCCACTCACCCCGTCATCGCGAGCGCCCTCTAAGGTGCGGCGCACTCGCATGCCCAAGTAGGTCATCAGGCAACCGTGCGTCGGTCCGTGTCGTGGGCTATGTTGCTTGCTGGCGAAAGTTTGATCCCTGCTTGGCGTAACGGGGGGCGCGTGTTGTGGCTTTCGTTGTGTGCGTCGTTTTGGTGTTTGACCCGCGCGTCCGAAATGTTCGCGGAAATCCGGTCGCGTATCCACGAAAGGTATTGTTTACGGCGGGCAGACGTGGCTTTCTTTTGCGGTCGGGCACAGTTGGGGGTGGCGCAATGATCGAGAGCCGACCGCGTCGAGGTTTGATTTCGTGGGTCTAAGGGCGACCACTTGCGCAAAGAGGCGGTTATTTCGCGCGTTCGGGCGGGTCCACCGAGGCCAGTGGGGGCCGGTGGCGGTGCTGTTGATCTTATGCTTGAGTTCATGTCTTGTTACTTGGTTTTGCTCTCGTCGGCTCCCCTGGTGGCGTATGGCAGTGGTGGTGGTCGATGGCTCATGTGAACGAAGCTGTCATGGATAATGTGTGATACCCTGGCATGGTGGTTTAAGAGGCGGTGCCGTCGACGTTAGTCGAGGTGATGGCACGGTGCGAGAGGAAAGCCTGGAAGACGAAGTGCTTCCGAGATGTAGAGAAGATGTTGAATAGTACAACGGTGGCGCTTAGTTTGGCCAATACACACAGATATGAAGCGCAGAGTTGCAAGAGCCCAGACGACGGCTGCTTCCCAGAGATGACCAGGACAGCTATGATCCGGAAAGATCTACAAGAGAGAGTCACACAAGAGAGTGGGCTACCTGGATATCAAGCGGAGAATCCTACGGAAGTAATTCCTCCGCACACATACGCGCGTTACCCTCGTGGAACCTCGTCCACCACGAGTACAGCGTCCACGTGCAGACCCTCTGCCAGGTTCACCGCGCTGCGCGATGCCTCTCCGCGCAAATCGACCACGCGAAGCAGACCTAGTGACTGCAGGCGTCCTCCTAGGAGACCTCCTCCCCCAGGCCCTGGAGACGACACCGCTCCCATGTCGGTCATCTTAGAACGCTGCTTCAACTTATCTTTCACCATCGACATGGCAGTCAGGTCTTGTAGCCCCGACATGGCGTGTGTAAGCTGAGGATTTGACCAGGCCTGTTTGCATCCGTGCAGCAGCCAAACGTCTTCGCTGTAAGACGCGTAGCAGGTCTCAGCAGTGCATCTGACCCGTGTACCTGCAGGATGAGGCCCGAGCTGGCTACTCCGATCAACAGGGCGCAGTGGTCTGGGCGAAAGCTGGGTAGCTAACGCCCGACGTGGGTCGTGAGCAACGGACCTGCGACCTGAACGAAGCCTACCCCTGCGTAGCATTGCACCGTATCATTCTTAGGCGCGCCGACCCTTTTCAGGCTCAAGATAGTCCCTTCTTGTACGTAATGCTGAAGTCGGTTGTCCCCGCGAAAAAATATTCAAAAATATCAAAATCCTGAAGGATACAAAAATATCCAAATCCTGGAGGATGGGTGGTGCTATCCACAGCGCTGTTAGCACATAGCCATTACCTCCCCGTTAATGGAAGTTGCTCTAACGCTCTCCTGAACGTGTCGTTGGAGATGCCGTCGGGGATCTGTCTAGGTGATGGCACGGTGCGACATCAGTAGACGCACAGGCAACAAGCTTGTAAACGTGACGATCTTTAAGAAACGCGATTTCGCGCTCTACTGCTGCGTTCCACTGGGCGGCTTCGGGCGTGGCCCGCGGGAGGAGTCAGTCCCCTGGAGTGCCCTACGATGCGTCTTCTCATGGATCGAAGTTGCTGATGATGTCCAGCAGGTTCCTGAAGCGATGCTTGTTCAGGTGCTTTGTGCCGATGTCGGCAGGGTTGATGTCGGTCGGGATGTAGTGGATGGAGATCCTTTCCTCCGACACGAACTCTCGGATGAAGAAGAAGCGCAGCGCAATGTGCTTCGTCCTCCAGCCGAAGGAGCGGTTTCCCAGCGCGTGCAGCGTCGCTGTGTTGTCGCAGTACAACGGCACTTTGCGAAGTCCTTGCCAAACCCTACCCCAGTCAGCATGTTCGAGCAGAACACTGCTTTTTTCTTCGCCATAGCCGACGCGACCAGCTCCGCCTCCATTGTCGACATGGCACTCAGACCTTGTAGCACCGACTTGAAGCCGATCGTCAGCAGTAGACGCGCAGTCGCCGCAGGCCCCCACTCACATACACGAGGCTCATATCCTGTCATGGATAATGTGTGATACCCTGGCACGGTGGTTTAAGAAGATGTGCCGTCGATGTTAGTCGAGGTGATGGCACGGTGCGAGAGGAAAGCCTGGAAGACGAAGTGCTTCCGAGATGTAGAGAAGATGTTGAATAGTACAACGGTGGCGCTTAGTTTGGCCAATACACACAGATATGAAGCGCAGAGTTGCAAGAGCCCAGACGACGGCTGCTTCCCAGAGATGACCAGGACAGCTATGATCCGGAAATATGTACAAGAGAGAGTCACACAAGAGAGTGGGCTACCTGGATATCAAGCGGAGAATCCTACGGAAGTAATACCTCCGCACACATACGTACGTTACACGCGAACCGACACATATGAGACCTACGATACACAATAGCAGTGCTACTGAACATTGACTCACAATGGCTATGTGCTAACATTTTCATAACAGAAGCAGCAAGCGACGGTAGCCCTGCGAGAAGTGGCTGAGTTGGCGGGCGTGCGGGCGGATGAGTACGCTCTGCACTCCCTTAGGATCGGAGGCGCAACGCTCTTGTCATTGCAACGGGAGGGCCAGCGGGCGTCTGATGCGTATAAGGCGTACGTTCGTAGCCACAGGAAGGATGCCAGCTGGGTAGCAAAAGTAATGGCCCAGGAGGGGATGAGTAACGGGTTCCAGCCGGGGCAGGGTACAGATCGGGGGCAAGTTAACCCCATTCCAAAGCTGGAGGGGTAGAAGACGACGTGAATAGTACGAAACCTTATTATTTTGCGCCAGGCGGATAGAAATGAGAAGTTGGATCTTGACGTGCGCATGGGGTACAGCAAAAGGGGGTAGGGGGGGCACGCAATACGTCCGAAAGCTGAGCCAAATACCATTGTTGGAGGCTGGCCTCAAAGGCTCGACATTGCCAGTTGGGATGGAAGTTGACTCAGGGTTACGGACGATAGCGTGGGGCTGTTGTTGGAGCAGCCCCGGGGGCCTGCCCCTCTCTCCGCCCCCCGTTCCCCGAGCGGGAGGTGCGCATAATATGATACAACTTCGAAAGCAAAACACAAAGCGTATTATTATCGAGGCACGAGAAAATAAAGTTTTTGTATGTACGGAAGAAGTTTGGGGTTATTGCACGTTGACCAATGAGATCAACGCGGGTGGTTACTTGTACTTGTCCTGGTATAGCAAAGGGAACCTTGGATCAGCCTGTCTGGTTGCTGACTAGCAAGCGAAGCACGCAGAGAGGAGAGAAGCATCGTCAGTGAAAGGTTCAACATGTGATATGCTGGCTGAGTTCCCACCCACCCGCCCGTGTTTTGAGGGGGTCAGTGGAGCAACGCGGCCGGAGTGTTCGTTGCTGTTAGCTACACGTACCTAGGGGGCGGTGTGCAGCCGCCCGGGTGTCGTAGGCTGCGCGTTTTTGTTTTTAATTCATGTGTGGTGCTCAGGGTCCCCGTTTAGGTCATCAGGGTGGGGCGCGCACGTCTTCCAGCTGGAGGTGTGCTCTTTTCCGTCGGAAAGCTGCATTGTGCAATGCAGGCGTTCGCACGTGACGGCTTGCTTACCTTGCTTCGCGAACATGCGCGCATGTCTCCATCCTGAAGGTTCGTCCATTTTTTTCTCGTATGCAATTTGCACTATGCAGTGCAGGTGTTGGTGTGATGACGGGTGCTAATATGCAGACGCAGTGGTGTTTTGGTCCCACGCTTAGCTCGGTAGTACCGCAATCTGAAACTGCAAGAGAGAGATTTGTCCGTAATATTGCTGCTTGGCCGCAGAGTACATATATACGTTTTCAAGCAAGCGGTTGCGTTGACATATTTTACCTGGCTTGATGTAAAGCCAAGGAACACCACTCAGCGATCATCTACTACACGCTAGGGCATGTTTTCATGAGCGCCACTAACAAGAGCACCAGGCATGGACGCGACATTTACAGGACCACAACATCTTCGACGACAGTGGGAAGAAAACAGGACGTATGATCGTACACTAGATAATGACAAGATGTGAAAAAGAAGTACAGACAGTTAGTAATGTTAACACCGCGATAGACCACACTACCAACCTATTACGCAGGGAATTTCGTGCCTCCGGCCGTTTGCATGATCGCCTGACAAGCTCTACCAAACGAAGTAGCATATGCCTAACGAAGCAAAGTCACCCTCGCGTTCAATATTGGTGACATCGCATGCCCACGTCACCTCGCTTGGTGCATTTGTAAGATGCATCTCTGTCTTGGATTTGGCGACCTCAGAGCCCCACATCGGCACGGCAAAAATCATAGGCGCAAAATCGTTATGTGAGCCAATAATAATGTGAAAAGGAGATACAGACAGATAAGCGAAAATTGCGGTAAACCGCACTACCCACTTATTACGTAAGGTATTCCGTACATACCGTCTGCATGATCGCCTCCCAACATATGCCAAGCAAAGTATGACTAACGAAGTAACGTAATTGAGCGCGTGTACACTAAGCGTTCCTTTCAAAGCAGTAACGATTCGCATCTCTCCCTTTCGTTCTCAATGGCGGTGACATTGCATGACCACATCACCTCGCCTGTTGTATTTGGCAATGCGCATCTCTTTCTTGTAATTAGCGATGTCAGAAAATATTGGTATCTACATGATTGTACCTATCGATTGAAATATTCTATCTTTCGATCCATGTACGATAACAAATTATGAAGCTTTTTACACGTTGTTTACTACACCTAAGAACTGGGGGTTGCATACTACATGTAACATCAAGCCTTCTAGAATAATAAACATGACCAGGCGGGTGATATAAAGTGTACCAGTAGTCTTCTTGCTGCAACCGTCAGATTCGTCCCCTTCAATGGTTTATAGTTCCCGCGCACATATTGAAATGCTCGCCCCCCCGCCCCCGCCCCCCGATCCCTCTCGTTCAAACGCCCCACCTGAAATCAAAATCTGCCAGAGTAGTAAACACTACCAGCCAGCTGATATAATCTCATTATCCATCTAGCCATCCATGCCGTAGCTCCAACTCATCTCCGCACTCCCGCCCCCCCCCCTTTGTTCCTCGCCCAGTTCGTCCAAACGCCCCACTTACAATCGAAATCGGCCAGAGTAATAAACACTTCTAAGCAATTGATATCACGTCATTATCTGTCTAGCCATCCATGACGTAGCTTTCATTCATCCCCCCTCCCACGCCGTCTCCTTCCCCACACCCCGCACGATCGCCTAGACCCAGCACCGCGCGTATAGCAAGCCCCTACATATATGATTAATACGCGCGATCGGAGGATCACACACAATATTGCGAACATCAGTGTCGACCAAATCCGTGATCTCATGGCTGGAGTGTATTTTAATATTTTATGTGACCTAAACCTCTTCAAAACCCTCCCCCCCGCACCCGCCCCCCCGCCCCCCCGCCCCCGCCCCCCCGCCCCCCCGCCCTTTTTTTTTTTCCCTCGCTTCCTCTTGCTTAAACGCCCCACCTACTATCGAAATCTGCCAGAGTAATAAACACTTCCACGCCCCGGATATCGCCTCGTTATCTTTATAGAGCCGTCCATGCCGCTGCTGCAATTCTCACCCACCCCCGCCCCCAACGCCTCCTCCTTCCCCACCACCCGCACCATCGTCTAGACCTAGCACCGCGCGTATAGCAAACCCCTCTACACCTATGCGACCTAAAGCCCTCCCCCCCCCGCCCCCCACCCCTCCGCCACATCCCCCCCCCCTCTCCCACAAGAAGGATTTATAGTTTCCACGAACAAACTGACGTGCCCCACCCGTCCCCTTCCCCCCCCTCCCCCCCTCCCGCCCCCCTTTTGATCAAAATCAGGCCCCCACGTCCTGAAAACCTCCGCCCTCCCCTCACCGGATATTCGACTTACAAGATTCACTTAATAAGCTGATGCATTTCCTTCCCCAGCTGTCAGATTTTGTCCCCCTCAGAAACGGGTTTTATAGTTTCCGCGCGCAGACTGCCTAACATCACCCTGTTGACCCTGATAGCTGCACTGTAGTTGTAAGGGGAGTCGCAGACCTATATCCTTAATGAGGACACACAACTCGTAATGCGCGCGATCGGAGTATCACACACAGCTTGCAAAGATGAGTTTCGACGAAATCTTCGATCTCACGGCTGGAGTGTATTTTCATTTTTTTTTATATATCCTTTATCGCTCGTACATACGTGAATCATGAATCTTGTGTCCGTAGATAACAAAACTATACGGCTCACCGGGCAGGCTGCAAGTACTATTTATAGACTAGGTATTTTAATACCAATTTCAATTCAAAATAAAACCACTTTCCAAAAATAAGAAGCAATAGTAGACGCCCCTTATTTCTGATGCAGTTGTTTGTGGAGCCTCAAAACCACAAAAAATAATCGCCAGAAATAATCGTTCAAATTTTTTCCACAAGAGTATGATAGGTCTGACGCTATAATAATAGGCGTTTTCCCCTTCCTTATGAGGGCCCTTTTTTCAGTGGCTCGGGGTCACTCGCGCGAGTGACCCCCCTCTTCCTTGTGGCCATACGTATAGACTAGACCTTCGTTCTGCAATAATAATATAGACTATAATCCCCGTACGTTTTTGATGCGGATCCCCGGCAGGATGGTTAGCGACGCTGCGCCAAACAAATCGACGAACGACAAAGTGTTTTCGTCAGTGACGTACAGATTCGCTGATGCTATTATTAATGATAGCAGCAATAGTATAACTAGTTTTTCTGGTAGTATTACCAGTATTGCTAGTATTACTGGTATTATAGTAGTAGTGTAGTAAGAAAAAAGGGGCAAACAAACCCCGTACCGTACGTAGCCTTGACCGAATGTTGTGACCGAATAGTACACGCGTGCTACGACAGATCTTATAAAAAATGAAAATACACTCCGGCTGTGAGATCGAAGATTTCGTCGAAACTCATCTTTGCAAGCTGTGTGTGATACTCCGATCGCGCGCATTACGAATTGTGTGTCCTCATTAAGGATATAGGTCGGCGACTCCCCTTACAACTACAGTGTAGCTATCAGGGTCAACAGGATGATTTTAGTCAGTCTGTGCGCGGAAACTATAAAACCCGTTTCTGAGGGGGACAAAATCTGACAGCTGTAAAGGGAAATGTATCCTTTTATCAAGTGAATCCTGTAAGTCGAATAACCGGTGAGGGGGGTGGGGCGGAGTTTTGAAGGACGTGGCGGCCTGGTTTTGATCAAAAGCGAGCGGGTTTGGAGGGGGGGGGGGGGGGGGGAAAGGGGGCAATTTGTGCATGTAAGCTGTAAGTCCTTTCGAGGGGATAAATCTGACGGTTTTGGCACCAGTATATTATTGGGGGCGGGGGGGGGGGGGGGGGGGGGGGGGGGGGGGGGGGGGCAGCACATAATGAGCGTGGAAACTATACATTATTTTGAGGGGATAAATGTGACGGTTTTGGAAATAATACATCAGTTTATCATGTATATCCTGGGGTAAGTCGTACAATCAGTGAGTAATAAGAGGGTGGAGTGTTCGAGGGGGTGGGGTTGGGATGGGTTGGGGGGGAGGTGGGGGGTGTGGGGGCGGCGGGGGGGGGGGGGGGGGAGGAAGGGCTTTAGGTGAGGGGTTTGTTATACGTGTGGTGCTAGGTCTAGGCGATGGTGCGGGTGATGGGGAAGAAGGGGGCGTTCGAGGCGGGGGGGGGGGGGGGGGGGACACAGCGGCATGGATGGCTCTCGAAAGATAATGAGGTGATATCCTGTGCGTGAAGTGTTTATTAAGGTGGCGGATTTCGATATTTGGTGGGGCGTTTGAGTAAGGGAGAGCAAGAGGGGGGGGGGGGAATTTTTTTGGAGGTTAGGTCACAAATAATGTTCAAATACACTTCGGCTGTGAGATCAAAGATATGTAGCAGCTTGTTATACGCGTGGTGCTAGGTCTAGGCGATCGTGCAGGTGGTCGGAAAAGAGGGGGCGTTGGGGGGGAGGGGGGAGGAAGGGCTTTAGGTGAGGGGTTTGTTATACGTGTGGTGCTAGGTCTAGGCGATGGTGCGGGTGATGGGGAAGAAGGGGGCGTTCGAGGCGGGGGGGGGGGGTGGGGGAACACAGCGGCATGGATGGCTCTCGAAAGATAATGAGGTGATATCCTGTGCGTGAAGTGTTTATTAAGGTGGCGGATTTCGATATTTGGTGGGGCGTTTGAGTAAGGGAGAGCAAGAGGGGGGGGGGGAGATTTTTTAGGAGGTCTAGGTCACAAATAATATTCAAATACACTTCGGCTGTGAGATCAAAGATATGTAGCAGCTTGTTATACGCGTGGTGCTAGGTCTGGGCGATCGTGCAGGTGGTCGGAAAAGAGGGGGCGTTGGGGGGGTGGGGGGAGGAAGGGCTTTAGGTGAGGGGCTTGTTATACGTGTGGTGCTAGGTCTAGGCGATGGTGCGGGTGATGGGGAAGAAGGGGGCGTTCGAGGCGGGGGGGGGGGGTGGGGGAACACAGCGGCATGGATGGCTCTCGAAAGATAATGAGGTGATATCCTGTGCGTGAAGTGTTTATTAAGGTGGCGGATTTCGATATTTGGTGGGGCGTTTGAGTAAGGGAGAGCAAGAGGGGGGGGGGGAGATTTTTTAGGATGTCTAGGTCACAAATAATATTCAAATACACTTCGGCTGTGAGATCAAAGATATGTAGCAGCTTGTTATACGCGTGGTGCTAGGTCTAGGCGATCGTGCGGGTGGTTGGAAAAGAGGGGGTGTTGGAGGGGGGGGGGGAGGGGGGGGGGGGAGGGGGGGGGGGAGGGGGGGGGGAAGAATTGAAAACTACGTCATGGATGGTCAGAAAGATAATGACGTGGTATCAACTGCGTATAGGTGTTTATTACTCAGGCCGATTTCGATTGTGAGTGGGGTGTTTGGACAAACTAGGCGGAAGGGGGGGGGAATCGGGGGACGGGGGACGGGGGGGGGAGGGTTGGGGTTTTTTATGAACAAGAGGGGTCAGGGGAGGGGGAGGGGAGGGGGAGGGGAGGGGGGGGGGGGGGGGCGGGGGGCGGGACATTTCAATATGTGCGCGGAAACTATAAATCCTCAAAGGGGACAAACCTGACGATTGAAGCAATAAGACATCCCTTTATATCATCTGGCTTGTAATGTTCACTATTCTAGAAGGTTTGATGTTGGATGCAGCATGCAACCCAGTGTTTAAGTGCAGTAAATAACGTGTTAAATCTTCATAATTTGTTGTTGTATGATACATCGATCGAAAGTTAGAATATTTTATAGAATATTTGTAGGTACCATTATTTTGTAAAAAATGAAAATACACTCCAGCTGTGAGATCGAAGATTTCGTCGAAACTCATCTTTGCAAGCTGTGTGTGATACTCCGATCGCGCGCATTACGAGTTGTGTGTCCTCATTAAGGATACAGGTCGGCGACCCCCTTACAACTACAGTGAAGCTATCAGGGTCATTTTCTGACATCGCTAATTATAAGAAAGAGATACGTATTGTCAAATACAACAGGCGAGGTGATGTGGTCATGCACTGTTTGTCACCATCATCATACAGTTACCATTATTTTCTGACATCGCTAATTATACGAAAGAGATACGTATTGCCAAATACAGCATGCGAGGTGATGTATGTGGCCATGTACTGTCTCCGCCATTGAGCATTAGAGGGAGGGATGCGAATCGTCAGTTTTAAAGGAACGCTTGGTATACATGTGCTCAATTACGTTACCTCGTTAGTCATACTTGGTATACACGCGCTCAATTACGTTACCTCGTTAGTAATACTTCGCTTGGCATGGGTTGGGAGGCGATCATGCAGACGGTATGTACGAAATACCCTACGTAATGGGTTGGTAAGGTTGTTTACCGCAATTTTAAAACATCTGCCTGTGCTTCCTTCTCCAAATTATTTTTGTCTCAAATAAATGTACGATTTCACGTCCATGATTTTTATCGTGCCGCTGTGGGGCTCTGGGGTCGCCAATTCTAAGACAGAGATACATCTTACAAATACAGCAGTTGATGTGGGCATGTAACGTCATATATATGCGATGTCACTACTATTGAACGCGAGGGTGACTTTACTTCGTCAGGCATATGCTACTGCGTTTCGTAAAGGTTGTCTCACGTGGACATGCGATGTCACCACTACTATTGAACGCGAGGGTGACTTTACTTCGTTAGGCACATTCCACTGCGTTTGGAATGGTAGATATTGTCAGGCAATCATGTAAGCGGATGGAGGCACGAAATACCCTGCGTAATAGGTTGGTCGTGTGGTTTACCGCAGTGTTAACATCCCTGTCTGTACTTACTTTTCACATTATTATATACTATATATAGTGTACGCTTATACGTCCTGTTTTCTCCCCACTGTCGTCGAAGATGTTGTAGTCCTGTAGATGTCGCGTCCATGTCTGGTGCTCTTGTTAGTGGTGTTCATGAAAACATGCCCTAACATGTAGTAGATGATCGCTGAGTGGTGTTCCTTTCCTTTACATCAAGCCAGGTAGTATATGCCAACGCAACCGCTTGCTTTAAAAACGTCAAAGACATTCCTCACACACCTGACACAGAGAAGACGCGCCCGAAGATTGTTCAGTATACCGACGGTCAGGAACAGGTTATCGAGCAGCGCACTTGATTTTTACTACCGCTCCTCACTCCACCTAAGACACTACGGGCATGCGTTGGACCCAGTTCGCTGATGCCCAAAACCAATTTTTAAGGTGATGTGGTGGGCGAATGCTATAATGATTTGCGCTGCTTCGATTACCCTGTCTCTCGTTCTGTTTGTTCTTGCGTTCTTGATGAACCTGTCATTTGGCAACGAGCAGTTGTGACGCATTTTTAGGTTTGTGTAAAGACTTTATGTGGACTATGTGATGTTTCTGACTCGTAGGGACCTCAATTTGGAACCCAGGGTATATGGGTTCCATCTTTTGACTGGTGTTCGCATGCGGACGTATATATGGTTTTAGTGTGTCGTGTGTCCGCGTTGTTTTTGTTTCACGTATGTTTTGGTTGATATTCTAGACTTGGTTATCGTATTGTTTCAAAGTGGTGCTTCCCGCGTTTTTGATGCTACACGTATATGTTTTGGTTTATGTCCTATACTTTGTTATCGTGTTGTTTCGGAGCGGTATTTTCGAATACATGTTATTTTGTAACCACGTAATTTTTGCTACACGTGTACGTTTCGGTTGATGTTCTAGGTTTCGTTATCGTATTGTATCAGGGTGGTGTTTTCGAATACATATTATTTTGTTTTGTTTGTTTTGCAACCACGTGGTTTTTTCTACACGTACTTTTTGTTTGATGTTCTAGAGTTCATTATCGTATTGTATCAGAATCGTGTTTTCGAATATATATTGGTGTACAGTGGTTGGGGGGGGGGGGGGGGGGGGGGGGGAGGGGGGGAGGGGGGGAAAGGGGGGGGGGAGCTGTTGTATATATCTGCAAAACGTATTTTTGTACGCCGAGAAAACTGCTTCGGGGGGCCTAAAACGAAGTTGCGAGGGACGTTTGGGAATTTCAACGTTCCCCCTCGCGGCTTTTGTCAAGTATGGTTAAATGCATATTTTTCCCTGAAGATAGACATGCAGTAACCATCCTTGACAACTATGGGTTGTAGCGGTATCATAATACACTTATGATACCGTTACTCTTCATAGTTCGGCTATGTGTGTATTATTTATTTTGCTACACGGTGTGGGTTGAATCAAAATACGGAGTGAGGCTAGGATTTAAGAAAAAGGTGGGGAGGGGGAAAGGGGGCGGGACAGGGGGGGGGGGAATTTGACAAGAAAGCGTTGGTATGTAGAGGTATACTTATCTGTTTCATCGCTTCTGTTTCATCGTTGGGAGGAGGGGGGCGGGGGGGGGGGGGGGGGGGCGCGGGTTATAACAGTTCATCGCGAGGGTATTTTTCATGTGTGTAAACCTGTGGCAAATTATGTTTAATGTGTCAGGCAGCGGGGGAGGGTAAACCTGTAACTTGAGAAGGGGGGGGGGGGGGGGGGGGGGGGGGGGGCATACTCTTCTTGAGTGTATTTCTATTTAACCGTAAGTTGATCAGGGTTAGGGAGGGGGGGGCGGGGGGGGGGTAATTAAATTAGCGTGGGGGTAAACAAGTTCGCAGTGTAATGGCATACTTTTCTTGTTTCATCGTTTCTGTTTCATCGTTAGGGGGGGTTGGGATGGGGGGGCGGGGCGGAGGGGGGCGGGGGCGGGTTGTGGGTGCCAACAGTTTATCTCTCGAGGGTATACAAGGTCGCAGACAGATATTATAGGACACTTTTTTCATTGAAAATGTTTTCTGAATGATGGGGCTCCTTAACCTACTAGTCTAATGCTATCGTCGGAAAGAAAGTAAATAGTCTAGTGGGCCATTTTTTCCCCCGTGATTCTGGATTTCCTTCGTGTGCCTAGGCCGTGTGGCATTTTCCATCCGGTAGAGTAACGACTTTATTTTTAGTCTCCAAATCAGTTTTTGGGAGAGGTCTTGAGCTCCCAAAATGAGGAGTTGTATTACGAAAAGTGGTGCACCTCTATCTTAGCGCGGGTCATTCCTAGAGTAGGGCCGAAGGTAGCTCCACCGACCGAGAGGTCGAGAGGCTTGAAGAGCATAAATACGATACTCTTGCATTAGTTGGTTGACAGCTTAGAGTGCCCAGAATCAGATCACACAACCTACACACAACCCGCCGACGCAAAAGCGTCAATCATCGACATAAAATAAATGAACAAAAAAATTAGTCTAGTAACCGCAAGTCTCCGTATCTGATTGGCTAACCCGATATCAGCACAAACAACCTGGCATCGATTGCAGACTAACGAACGCCCTCCCTAGATTGGTAAATCTTTGACAGAACGTTACCAGGGAAATGACTGAGCAATAATTTCGTAATTACAACAACGAATAACTGAGAAGGTAAACAGACCTGGTCTGCAGGAAAAACCCTAAACAGTTGCTAGCTTACTTCACGGGGACCGAGACGGACGCAAACTAAATGCCAAGTATAAGACCGACTCACCCATGGCCCACAAAGAAACTTGGGGTGGCTACTCAGCCAATATTGCGCCTGCATAATTTAGGCAAGGTCTTCAACGTCATCTTAACCAAGTCGAGCAAAATTTCCATCACAACTATCTACGCCTATGGATACATCAGAAACTCGGGATGCGCGTTGAAAGGTGCAACCGCTAATAATATAAATCCTTTGTGAGTATGTCAGCATGTTGCTACAGCTCTTAACTGACACAGTTCATTTTGATTGTACATCACCTTACCAGACCCCTGATAAAGTAAGTGTTGACGTACGTCAACGTGGTTACTACGGGCCGAGCTAAGGGGGTTTTCGGTCAAAACTTTAGCCCCCTCGTTGTCTCTGAATACAACGATCAGCTTGCCTCGCAGATGCGGCTGCAGGACCTCCAAAAACCGCACACGCAAACAGTGCCTTCTTGATTCCATCCCCACAAGCAACGCGTTCGGCTTCCGTAGTAGACGAAGTGTCACACCTTTCTTTGCATCGTTGACTTCCAACATACACAGACACCACCCCACGTAACAGCCGCCCCGGATACCGACCGTCTATCATTGATTGGCCTTTTGGACATAGTCGGGGTCTAGGTACAGGGACATTCGTAGTCCTCTAGGTACAGGGACATTCGTAGTCCCTGATCGCGAATAAACGTTAGACCGCGTCCTTTCGTACTACTACTTGTACGCAGAAACGAGAGGATCTTGAGCACAGCATTGCAGTGCTCTTCGCCAGGGTTGTGGATATTATAGATGACGTGCCACCACTCGGACAGCATCCACGATGTCCGGCCGCGTCGTGTTGGAAAGCCACACAGAAGGCTTCCAACCGCCTCCCGATATGAATCATTTTCATCCGGGGTTATCCTCCGTCCTCTTGGATCTAGCTCAATCAAGGGACTAGCGAGGATCCCGCTTGTTTTCGTGGGACATTGGTTTTCAAAACGCTTCAGTAATTCCTAGACAAAATCAAAATGATAATGATCCCGTCCTTGGAATTTCGTTCAAATTGGCAACCTGTATACCACTACATGCAGTTCCCCGACCACGCTATTCGAGAATTGTTATTCAGAGCGTTGTGGAGCTCGGCAACCTCTTTCGCACCCCCTACCTCGAGTAGATCGTCCACGTCAACCGCAACCATCAATATCACGGCTTCATCTTTCATGAGGCGGAACACGCATTGATCGTTCTGTCACGGCTCAAGACCGTAACCTACGACCGTATTTTCGAGAAGCGCGTTGAACATGCGCCCTGCTTGCTTTAACCCGTACAAACCTTTATTCAAATGAACGACCTGCCCATTTTTCTCCCTAAAAGCAGGTGGGAGCCTCATGTAAATATCACAGTCGAGATAAGCGCGTATAAATGCTTGCTCCACGTCTAAATAGTAGATGGACAGATCGTACTCTACCGCAATCTTGGTTAGTAGTTTGATAGACGAGGGGGAGGGAGTAGGTGAAAACGTTTCAAAGTAGTTGACGTCTTCGGTTTGACAGGTTTGACAGCCACCAGTCTCGACTTCCGCTTGACCACTTCGACCAGCTCGTTATCTTTCCACGTACGGACAAAATTACATCCAATAACCTTGTGTCACGCGGGCATTTCATGAACAGGTGTAAATATGCCGGCGTCCCATAGTTGGTGGAGCTCATTTCTGTCAGACTCCAGCCACAACTCCCGGTACTCGGATTTCTCAATAGCTGCATTTGATTCGGGGGCTTTCTCGACTTGACGCATTCAAGTTCTTAGGGGCACAGAAACACCACACTTCCCTCAATCTTGTGGAGCCTCCGCCAGAAGCGCCCAGTAATCCTCCTGGACGTCAAGTGCTTGTTGACCTTGCTGACCAACGGCGTACACAGCTTCATCGCTGGTCGTCATGGCCATTTCCTGTAGACGTCGCGTATCGCCTCTCGTGCGCCCCTCCCTGAGTCGAGAGGATTCCTGATCAGGAAGGAATTCACGCCTGTCATGGGCTGCTCTCCCTGATGGGCCAGCCTCTGGAGCCTGTCTATACTCTCGGCGGTCTTGACGAACTCGATGAGCTCTCTTCGGTCCCAGAGTCCGGGGCACGCTCTCGGCACCGGCCGGGGTATGGCCCCGCTCTCGCCGCTGTGGTTGGAGCTGAAAACCGAATCTCTGTCCCGTGCGGCACTCCCGTTCAGGCAAGATTCGCACCCGCCAACGCTTGTGCAATCGCGCAATATTGTCTCTGCTACCCGCGTAGCTTCGATCGACTCGCACTCATCGCCCTCGTCTTCGTCGTTATCGCCCCCCCCCCAATCCCTCGGCAGACTAGGCATAATCCTCGACCTCCCGGACGCTAAAACGGCATTCCGCTTCTTCAGGTTGGTTAGCGTGGGATCCGAGGGGGGTACGTATGCCGCCAGGTTACGTTGCGATTCGTGATAACCGAGTTGTTCTTAGTCACTACTCGCACAGCATCCCGGAGGTTGTTTCGTCCGGGACATAGAGAGAAACACTCGTGCGCTTGGTGCTGCGACTTGTTCGTTCGCTTGGCTTTGTAGTAGCCAGGCTTAAAGAATGGCAGCGAATGACGCCGAGGTGGACTGCCATGCCACATCTCATGCGGCGGTTTGCTGCCTGGGTTAGAAGTCGTTGCAAAACAGCTATAAATACGGCACGCCCACGACATGGCCTCCGTCCTTAAAGGACCGGAAGAACTCGACGTTCGGAAATAGTATCGGAGCTTGTATTGCTGCAGCCAAAGTTGCGGCTTCGATCAACCATAACGCCCGTTCGGCTACGCCGTTGAACTGTGGACTGCTCACAGAGGCGAATTCTTGGGTAATATTGTACCTCCTACAAAAGTGCAAACACATGTGATGTACTAGACTATATAGCAACGAGCACTATTCCACGTACGGTGCACAGCACCCCATGACCACTAATAGTTCGTTTACGCGTACATCAGTACAACGTGCACCCACAGCTATCACACTCTTCCCGCTGATGAATACTACTACTAATACTAGTAGTACTAGTAGTACTAGTACTAGTACTACTACTACTACTACTACTACTACTACTGTTACTACTACTACTGCTACTACTACAACTACTACTACTAGTACTAGTACTACTACTAGTACTACTACTACTGCTACGACTACTACTACTCTCTCTTCCGAGCAATATGCACTAGCTCAATGCCACATGTTTCCTCTAAGAATTGCAGTGGGGTTTATCTTTGTGAGTACGCGTAACCCCATTATGGGTGGCAAAATATCTATACGTGTGTTACCGGTGTCACCCTTTTCGCCTGGCGACGCACCCTGGATTCCACGTTATTATACTCGCATCCCGAAGGGGAGACTTGTACTTAAATTTAGACTATAGTCTATAGTTTGGTTGTCTGCTGTGAGTATGAACGATTGAATGGTTGAAACTCAACTTTGCAAGGTGCGTGGTACATCTTTATCATATTTGATGAATACACAGCATTAGTTACGCAAAATTTACGGAAGGTCGTTCGCGCGTGTTATATGTTTGATCCCCATGAAAGAATGTTGTTGTAGTTTGTTCTCGCATTAACTCGCATAATCAAGTCCGTGGTCACAGGACAGGCTCCAGTCACTCTGGAGCTGAGGAATATTCCAGGGAAAAAACACACAAAACCCAAGGTGGTACACGCATATATCACAACTGACACAATTCATGCCTCCACCAGAAACATATAAAAAGTGAAGTCGGCAGTCAGACTACGATGTGCCAGGTCCGTACCGGTGCATACGTCTCATTACTCACGCCTATCAACACCGATTACACCGCTTGCTACCCCAAGAAAGACTACTACGTTGTATTGCGCGCAGCACCTATCCCCACGCATACATACGCACGAAAGACGTAAGTCAATAAGAAAAAAGGAACAAAACGAAAAAAAGGAAAGGAAAGACAAGAAAAGACAAAAAAAACAAGAAAAGAAAAGACAAAAAATAGGAAGCGAGGAAAGGAAAAGAGAAAAGATGTCACGCTAGCAGGCCCTAGGAACCGACTAAAGACGGCATTGGGCTCGTAGAGGGTATCAAGTGCATCATCACTATAGCACTGGGGAGAGAAGGCAACAAGACGAACAAGTCAGGGCGGTCTTACGCTGTCTTGTGACGGACATTGAAAGGCCCAGAAATTTCAAGACGATGATTGCTAAACCCAGACTTCACTCTCTCGGGCAGGACGCCCCCCCCCCTTCCCCCCCTTTCCCTCCCCCCCCCCCCCCCTTCCCCCCCCCCTTCCGCCCCCTCCCCCCCCCCCCCCCCCCCCTCCCCCATCCGCGCCCCCCCCCCCCCTCCCCCCTCTCCCCCTACCCCCTACCCCCCTACCCCTTCCCCCCCTCCCCCCCTCCCCCCCTCCCCCTTTCCCCCCTCCCCCCCTTCCCCGCCCCTCGGCCGCTTAGAAATGCCGACGGTAGATGGCGCTGCCGTAGCCTTTGCGTGTCGCTCTGCAGATTTGCGTCTCTTCGTCTCATGTCATTTCCGCATGAACAACTCGGCTCCTTTCTCTAGTCATTCAAAACATCTGCCGGCCTTCTGAGCAGCCTTTCGCCACGCTTCGAATTACATTCCAAAGTCCGACATATCCTCCTTGAGATGATCCATCCAGTCTTTCTCTTGCCCCCCTGACTAGCCCTTACCCCCAACAAGGTCTCCAAACATCACCCTCTGTGGCAGACTCTCTCCCCCCATACGTGCTACGAATCCCGCAAGCAATACTCCTCTCCGTTTGCGCACTATCGCCTCTATGCTCTCGGCAGCTATCTTGGCAAGCGCGTCGGCGTACGATAGGGTGTGGTCGTCGCGCTTCCGTTTTCGCCATCCGAGGCATCAGGGGAGCATGGAGTGGTGAACCCGTCGTAGCCTATCATAGTCAGGATTGTTCGGGCTCCACGTCATGCAACCGTAGAGTAATGCCTCGACCACCACGACTTTCAGCAACCGCACCTTCAACCGTAAGCGCACACCCGGGTGATCATAGATTTCCATCTTGTACCACTGGAAGCACGCCCAGTCCCTTTGAAGACGCCGCGTTATTGCAATGCTAAGGTCTCTGTCTGCGGCGATAGCCCCGCCCAAGTACACATACTCAATTGTTTGTTTGTATACCTGGCCGGCTGCATTGATTGTGAAGGACACCTTCCCCCCAGCCTTTGGTTTGCTGGCCCAGGTGGTCTTTGTTTTCGCCCCGGAAACCGCAAACCCGAACGCCGAGCACGCAGTCACGATCAAGATATAGGTCGGTGACTCACCCTGGATGTTGTCAGGGTCAACAGGATGATTTTCCACAATAAAGTCATTCTGTGCGCTGACCAACTATTATGGGAAACGTTTTTAGCGATTATTTCTCTCTTTAACGGGGATCTCCGACGCCAAACATAAATTCACTATTATGGGAACAGGAATCACCGTTATTGCTGGTTCAGAAATAATCGAGGCCAGAAATCAGCAGATTTGGTGATTCCTGAGCCCAGAAATAACAGCTCTTCCAACCTCTCCGAACTGGGACTATTTGACTTTTGGACATGTACTACCTCGTACCAAGTATCACATATCACCAACTGCCTATACTCTACCTGGTATGATACCTGTCTGCTGTACACGTCACCCATCACCGATCACAAACACACCTACGACATCATAGCGACCATGTTATGTGCGAGACAGAGCTTCATCCTCGCACAAACGCAACAGCAGCAGCAGCAGCAGCACTATCAAAACCACCACAGGCATACTACACCAGCACCACAGCAGCAGCAGCACAGCAGCAGCACAGCAGCAGCGACAGCAGCAGAGGCGGTGGTGACCTATCGTCGCCTGCGGCAGTGTACGTGCCAGATTTCAAAAAAAGAAGCAAACGGCAAAGAAGACCTACCAATTCGAAATAAACCACTTTCCGAAAATGGGAAGCCATAATGGACGCCCCTTATTTCTGATGCAGCTCTTCCTGGAGCCTCAAAGCTACAAGAAAAATATCGCCCGAAATACTCGCTCAAATTTTTTCCGTAATAAGAGTAGGTCTGATACTTGAAAAAAATTAAAAATGTATTGGAGTGCCTTCCGTAGTAGGATAGTTAATAGATTCGACGTGAAACCATGTAATGGTTGAGGTGAAACCACGTGACATTAGATGCCACATTCACGTCAAGGCCATCATAGATGGGCGATAATGTAGGTCGACGATGATGGCACAAGCAGGACGCCCCTCATCTCACTACCCTACCCTACCGGGCGCTATCCTGCGCTACCGCCGTGCCCTACCCTGCATTACCCTGCACTACCGTGCCCTACCCTACTTAGCCCAGTTGTATCTGTCTTTTGGTTCTATGTAGGGGAATAATGCATAAAAACGTAAAGTCTATCAAGCGAGCCATGGGGAGAGACCAACCAAAGACACCGGAACCCATGAGGAGCACGCTTCCCAACACCGGGGACCAACCACGCATCCCCCACTCGGAGTACCATGGTTTCACAAACTGCTTAACATTAAGTCGCTGACCCTTGATCCGAGCAGAGTTGAAGGGTTCAAGCCGTGGCCCCCGTGCAGACCACTGGACGATGTCCCCGTCTAGATACGAAGAAGAGGAGGCAATCCGTGCGTTGGCGAACCGAAAGGCGGTAGGGCCCGATGGTCTCCCGGCCGAGCTCTTGAAGGTTTTGGCCGACGAAGGATAATTGAACACCCTCGGAAAGTTCCACAATATCATCGTCGCTGTGTAAAGGGGAGGTGGCGTACCGCAACAATGGAAAGATACAACGATAAAGGTGCTTTACACAAGGCAAGAAGAAAGACCGGACTGAGTGTGGCAATTATCGTGGCATCTCCCTCGTGGCTCACGCCGGCAAAGTACTCCTCAACGTCATCGCGGGTCGCCTGAGTGACTATTGCGAACGCGAGAACATTCTGCGGAAGGAACAGTGTGGGTTCAGACATCGACGTTCGACGGTTGACATGACGTTCGTAGTACGACGACTGCAGGAACTGGCGCGGAAGAAGGAAACCCCCTTGTATTTATTATGCGTTATCGACCTCACCAATGCATACGACTCCATCTGCCGAACCCTTCTGTGGGATGTCCTTGCTCGTTTTGGCGTGCCACCGAGAATGCTCGCCTTCATCCGCCGATTCCACGACGGTATGCAAGCATACGTGCGGTTGGATGATGGAGAGTGCTCGGATAGGTTCGACGTAGGGAAAGGTCTCAGGCAAGGATGCGTGCTCGCGCCACTGCTGTTCAACATGTTTTCCACGGCGGTACTGCGTGTGGCCGAGAAACGCTCTCGCTGATGCAGCCATCACGGACAATATGGTGCAGCTCCAACGAAAGGAGGAAGGCAAGAAGAAGGGCACTTCACGCACAGGCAAAAAGTCGACGGGCGGAGGGGGAAGGCGGGGCATGAGGTGCGGAGATTGTGGGGTATGTTGTAGGCGGACGATGCGGGCATCGTATCGCGATCATCAAAAAGGCTGGAGAGAATGATGACGGTGATCGTGACTGCGTGCTAGTCGTTCGGGCTTACGGTATCGGAGGCGAAAACTGAGATAATATGCCTGGAGTACAAACAAACAATCGAGTTTGCGTACTTGGGCGGGGCTATCACCGCAGACAGAGACCTTAGCATTGAAATAAAGCGCGTCTTCAGAGGGACTGGGCGTGCTTCCATCTGTACAAGATGGAAATCTTTGATCGCCCGGGTGTGCGCTTACGGTTGAAGGTGCGGTTGCTGTTAGCTGAGGCGGTCGAGACATTTCTTTACGGCTGCATGACGTGGAACCCGAAGAAGCCTGACTATGACAGGCTACGACGGGTTCACCACTCCATGCTCCTCCGATGCCTTGGATGGCGAAAACGGAAGCGCGACGACCACACCCTATCGTACCCCGACGCGCTTGCCAAGACAGCTGCCGAGAGCATAGAGGCGATAGTGCGCGAACGGAGAGTATTGTTTGCAGGATTCGTAGCACGTATTTAGAAGGAGCGTCCGTCACAGAGAGTAATGTTTGGGGAGCTTGTTGGGGGTAAGCAAGGGGGCACAAAAAAAAAACTCCCGGACACCTAACTCCAGTTTTTGCATTTGGTCGGCGGGGAGGGGGGGGGGGGGGGTCTACCAGCACACTAAATCCTATATAAAGAACTATGCAACTCTAATTCCTATATAAAGAACCATGCAACACTAATTCCCATATAAAACAAAGTGACTTGGCCATAGACCAGGCACTGGGTGCCACTGCGGATAATGGGTTTAGTCGAACAAGAGGCGAACCCTCGGCAACGTAGGTGTTAGGTCAGTGACACTTGGTGACACTACTGTACGGGCGTAGTACATCGTCCTCGAGACGCCGCCGACACCACGAGATCGAACCGGGCCAGTACACAAGCTTGCACAAGCCAACACAAGCTCAAAAGAAAATGCGGCGAGATGTCCTTTTGAAACCGCCAAAAACGCGGCGAGACAAGATCGACTATAATTTCATAATTTCACCGACGAGCTTCCTCGTTCTGACCAGTTCTGCCAAGTTCTGGGTACACAAGGTTGCACAAGGGTGTGTCTACTCGGTGGTGTCAACGCCCAAAACCTCTCGGTTCAAGCTCTGAGTCGAGTTGTCTGAGTGGAGCGGATGGGGACAGACGCGTAAGAGTTGTAGCGGCGCAATGGTCAAATGTGGCATAATTTGCGGCTGCTTCAACCAGCATCTTCCCGGCGGGAACCACCATTGCGACGATTGCGATATCTTGTTGCACAACTTGTGTGTGCAAATATCTTTGAAGATAAAAAAAAATAGGAGGAGGAGGAGGAGGAGGAGGAGGAGGAGGAGGAGGAGGAGGAGGAGGAGGAGGAGGAGGAGGAGGAGGAGGAGGAGGAGGAGGAGGGGGGGGGAGGGGGCGGGGGCAGCCGTGGGGCGTGCCTCTGGCGTAGCCCCAGGCCAACGCAGGACAAGTCGGGTCAGGCGGAAAAAAAAGGATGTGGGGAGCAGAAGAATCGGAGGAGGAAGAGGAAGAGGAAGAAGACGAGGAAGAAAAAGAGGAAGAGGAAGAGGAAGAGGAAGAAGAAGAAGAAGAAGAGAAAGAGGAAGAAAAAAAGAAAGTGGAAGAGGAAGAGTAGGAAGAGGAAAATGAAAACGAAGAAGAAGAGCCTTGCGGGGAGGGGGCGGGGGCAGCCGAGGGTTCGGCCGGCGGGGCTGCCTCTACTGTGATTTTAGGCGTTAGCAGTCTTGGCCGGGTTAGGTATAAGAAAAGATTGTGGGAGCAAGTAGAGTGAGACGAGGAGAGAGGAGAGCCCTGCTTGGGGCGGGAGAGCTGTGGGCAGTTTCTGCAAACACCTGAAGGTGTCCGTCTATGATCGCATCGAATATTATTATTATTGTTGCACGGCCGAAATCGGCCATTTTTTTTCATATTTTCATCAACGAACGGCCGATCTTGGCCGTTCGGGCGAAAAGGGGGAGGGGGGAAAAACTTGGAGGGGAGGCGGGGGAGCAACGACAAATAGCAAGCAATATCATCTGCTTCACTACCACCGTGTTGTACTGTCCATCTGTGGCGTCCATTTAATCCAAGTTTGATACAACATGCATGAGGCCTTTTCGAGAAACCAAGTTGGACAAAAGCAAGATTAGAACAGGACTTGACACAGCAGTACACGCTTGTGTACGGCAACAAAACCTTGCAAAAGCCCGAACCCCCGTCGATCGTGCTCCATGGTGCTTTCTACCTGACCAAAAAGCCACAAGACGACGTTAAACGGCCTCAACATTCAACGAAACTCAGGGGGAAAATAACATTTTTTTCGGTGTCGGACCCGGGGGGGGGGGGGTAATTAGGTGTCCGGGATTTTTTTTTTTGTGCGCCCTCGGGGTGAGGGCTAGTCAGGGGGGCAAGAGAAAGACTGGATGGATCATCTCAAGGAGGATATGTCGGACTTTGGAATGTAATTCGAAGGGTGTCGAAAGGCTGCTCAGAAGGCTGGCAGGTGGTTTCGACGAGTAGAGAAGGGAGCCGGAGGAGGGGGGGAGGGGGGGGGGAGGGGAAGGGGGGGGGGGGGGGGAGGGGAGGGGGGGGGGGGGGAAGAGGGGGCATCATGCCCAAGACACTGAAGTCTGGGTTTGGCCATCATCGTCTTGAAAGTTGTGGGCTATCCAATGGCCGTCCCAAGATTGCGTAAGACCGCCCTGACTTCTTCACCATGTTGCGCTCTCTCCCCAGTCAGTGCCATTGATGATGAACTTGATACCCTCTATGAGCCGAACGCCGTCTATAGTCAGTTCCTAGGGTCTGCTAGTATGACCTTTTTTCTTCTTTTTTCCTTGCCTATTCTTCAGACAAGTCTGTTGTCTTTTCTTGCTTTTTTGTCTTTTTTTTTCTTTGCTTTCCTTTTTTTTCGATTTCTTCTCTTTTCTTTCCTTTCCTTTATTTATCTTGTTTTCTTCTCGTTGTTTTTTTTTTCGATTTGGCTTTAGTCTGCCGTGCGTACGCGGAGCGATAGATACTACGTGTAGTATATACGTGATAGTTTTTCTTTGGTGGCAAGCGATATAGTCGGTTTCTCCAGGCGCGAGTAACGAGACGTATGCACCGTTTTGGACCTGGCACATCGTAGACTGCATACCTTCGTTCCCCTTTGCCGCCTCGGTAAGGTATGCTGCGAAGCATGCCCTAGCAGGCTTGTAGCGGGAGTGGGGGGGTCTTTCTGGCGGGTGTAAGGCCGGACTCACCCTCAAGGAGTGATACCTTCTTGCTGCTGCGTGTGGCCGCGAGGCTTAGGCGTGGCGGTAGAGTTGGGTCGTACGTGGTGCGTTAGGCATGGTCACCTATGATTCGCGCGTCTTTTTAGGCAGCAGCGGCGGAGCAGCAATGCTTAATCGGGATGCTCGTGCGCGGAGGCAGACGCCACCACGAGCCACGCTACGGGGCAGTCTCGGTTTGCGTGGAGGAAACTGCGCCGGCAGGAGGCTGGATTCGACGACGAAGAAGGAGGGCGACTGGCCGTCGACGGGCGGGGAAGAGACGGATTGAACTCTCCCTGAACGAGAATTTTTGTTTTTCAGATCAGCACCGCAAACTGCGTGGAGCATTTTGATTTTTTTTGGACGGGGGAGAAGGGGAACCGACTGGAATTGAGTGTGAACGAGAGCAAGTGCGAAGGAGCTGGCCGAGTGAGCTAAGGCGATGAGGCGGCCACGGAGAACCACAGCAGAAGGATGGCACACGGAGACCCACGACCGGCACGCACATCATCATCAATCATGAGAGCAGCGATCGTCAATTTTTTCAAGGGTTATTTTTACGAGGCAGTAGTACAACATGTTACTTACGTCACTGATTTTTGTAGAGTTTGTAGAAGAGTTGTATACCCTTCACGGGGAACGACCCGCCGCAATTTTCAATTTTCAGGCACGGGCGTCGTAGCTGCGCTGCAACCTGTCAAATAACTCGGGAAGGAGGGGCGATTATTGATATCTGTATTGCTGCTGTGGTTTTTGGTTCCATTGCTCTTGTTTCACTGCATGCCCGCGGGTCGTCACTCTGACAGCACTCCAGACAGCAGGCGCGTTCGTCTATACCCACGATTACCGTGCGGTTCGTACGGTGCATGCAGCCCAACCGCTGTAGTTTGTAGCCGCGAGTTGGTTAGTTGTGGGGACGGGTGAACTCTATGCTGTAGTTGAGTGGATACCCGCTGCCATGTGAGTTCAGTTTGCACATTTGACCTTTTCACTTGTGCGCCTTTTTCCGTATCGTGCGTTTTTAGGCGGGAAAGCGTAGTTTTGTTTGATATCTTTCGAATTGCTTGGTTATTATTGTGTCTGTGACTCGGGAGGGAGAGCACCCCGAGAGACCAATCTACCGCAACCAACCTTGACGGTATTCCACTGGTGGTCTCTACTCTAAATCCCGTCTCTCCCTCCGTTAACCACTAGCCAGGTCCCAACCGAAACCCATGCAGTCTAAGACGACTGAGTCCCACCCACGGTACGATACCGTGGAAACTCCTCCATCCGACTCCTAAGTGAACCAACTGTTGTATATACCAATATCAGTTAATTCCTAGTGCACAGAAATGAAGACAAACACAATTGTCATAAAATACACAGTGCGACATTTCCCCCTTCTCCTCACCTTCGAAAGAAAAAGGGTGGGTGGGTGGGAGAAATATCACGAGAGCCGACCTAATGCTGGGTCGCTGGCCGGCTACTAACACTTGCCTCTTCTCTGGTCGCACAGCCTACACGGTACCGTCCCTTGCCCTCCGACGTGCGGGCTTACCTAGCTGCGCGAGTCAACCGAAGAGTGATGGCCACCAACTACCGTGTGGTGGACCGTTACCAGAGCATGGAACAACAACCCTAAATTCTTTCGCGTCCAAACAAACCACGGGTTACGCCGCTTTCGGTTCCCGAAGGTCATAACCCTCTCCTTTGTTTGATATCTTTCGAATTGCTTGGTTATTATTGTGTCTGTGACTTGGGAGGGAGAGCACCCCGAGAGACCAATCTACCGCAACCAACCTTGACGGTATTCCACTGGTGGTCTCTACTCTAAATCCCGTCTCTCCCTCCGTTAACCACTAGCCAGGTCCCAACCGAAACCCATGCAGTCTAAGACGACTGAGTCCCACCCACGGTACGATACCGTGGAAACTCCTCCAAACACGAGGTCGCCGAAGACTGCTACGGTTTCCCCCATATAGTGCCTTGGCCTGGCTGTCTCTGGCCCTTTCCTGCTACCGCTAGTTTGCGAGAGACTTGTCCTGCGTCCTCTACGTTATTGCGAGTGTATACCTTGTAAGCATCAGACTTCCAACGTCCTTCGCGCTGGGTTACTCGCTCGGGCACGTCGCTCCCGCCGCGAGCACGGACGCACCTCCTATACGGAGAGAGTGTAGTGCAAACTCATCGGGGTTGCGTCCCGACTGCGCCACAATCTCTCTCAACGCTCGCATCGCTTGGCCATATCCCCATACTCTCACTCCGTTGTCACTACGATACGAGGCGAGGGGGGCGCGTTCGGGAAGCGCTGGATACCGCGACAACAGATCCACCATGAGGGCAACGGCGCCGCCGCCGGTGCCCAAACCCGAACGCGGACCCCGCACCGCGGAACGTGTGCGCACGATGACGCTACCTGCTTGCCCCTGATCACCCTTGTGTCCCCGAAAGCGTACCTCCAAGCGATCGGCCCCTTGCCACCGCAATATATCCAACTGGCTCTCTCCAGCAAAGAATGCAACATCACTACGTGTAAGGCAGTGTGCGGCGTGCACGACGCCTGCTGCGCCCGCAAACACCTCGTCCGACCGCATAATGAAAACAAAAAAATATGCCATACCCAAACAAAGCCACAGAACGCCACCACCACTGCCCCATGACGGGGCTAGGCTTTTCCCTGCCCACAGCATCTCCCATGACACCGGGAGGCGTACGGGGCGGGCTGTTCCCGCGAGCGTGTGTGAACGTGAAATCCCTTTCAACGCGCTCTTCATCAAAGACGACTTTGTAGGAAGCTCAAGACCCAAACCCACCCGGTGAAAATACTGTACGGCGGCAAGTTTACCAGAAATGGTCCCCGCTTGGTTCCCTTCAGATGCGGCACACCACGCCGCGAAATCGACCAGGGCCCATATCAGGCGCTTTCTGACTCCCCTGGTTCAAGATATGACTCGCTACCTATCCACTCACGAAATTTTAACCAAGACCGGAAGCCTGAGCCATAAGTGCGTTCAGACGAGCCCGCAACTGACTGCCGGATGTACTGGACGCTAAAATCCCGGTACATAGACCCGCACCCGCTTGCCCTAGGTCCTGCTCCTGATCCGGATACAGGTTCCGACCCCGGGTGTACCAGCGGCGCCTCCCTCCTGGTAGCTGCAGCTCGATGTCCTCCCAGAGTTGGCCCCGCGGGTGAGCGGAGCCCGCACCCCTACGGGCTGCTAGGTACAGCGGCAGTGCGAGCTGTCGAACCACCCTGTGCCATGGCTTGTCCCCTGGCTTGCGTGCCGGCTTGTGACCCCCCGGCTCCCGCGCTAGGAGCGCGAGATCCATCGGATGCTGCAGCGCTGCCGCTGCGGTACTTCTTCGCGGAGTCGTGAAGGAATGCACATTGCCGGAAACGGCCACCCTCCTTTTTGGCCCAACCGAAACAGTGCCTCGCCGTCTGCGTCTTCGCCCGCTTCGCCGCCGACGGGCCGCTTCTTGCCCAACTTGACGTGCCGCCCGCGGACAACTATCATACCACCCGTATATAACATTTAATACATATATGCATTATATACCACCTGTATATAACAATTATATATACACATTATATATATATGATATATACCGGTTCGTAACCTGCTCGTATCCCAGATATACTTTGAACCATCGAATGCGGAGAACCTGGTACCAGGGATACATTCTACCTGGTACGCATCAAGTGTCCTTCCAACCCCCGTTCGACCCCGTCCGAATTTATATATATTCGTATGTATATATTTTTTCTTTTCTTCTTTTTCTTTTCGCCTCCGGTTCACCCATTTAATAGACGCTGTCGGAACTTACATCCGGTTCATCTAGCACTTGAGTTGTCGTGCATACGCGATGAATACATGATGACGATGACCAATATTTCAGCGATTGACACGTAATTTCGCATCAGATTCATGACCATTCTTACCATGGTCTGCGTATTGTGATATATTCGGTACCATACCTGTGGTATAAATATATACACACGTACGATGATTCGCGACTTGTCAGATCACATCTTCTGCTGTACCAGGTACTCGTACTACACAGCGACGGCTGCATCATTCGAGCCCACCTAAAAACCATGACCCATCGATTGTACGCGAAACATGTGAAGCCGTGATACCTGCGGTCGCACGCAACGGCGTGTCGATCGCCTCTCTCGACTTCCCATGCAGAATGAACCCGACGCCTGTCTCGACGGAGACTAGGTGTGGGTATTCTGTCTTTGGTTTCTCAATTCGAGCATGAATGGGGTACATACTAACAACCTATATAGGTCCAACGCCCGTCTCAACGGAGACTGGGTATGCATTTACCCCGCACCAAAGCCTGATATTCTGTATCTGACTTCTTCGTTAAATCGAGCCCACCTGAGACCATGACCCATCGATTGTACGCGAAACATGCGAAGCCGTGATACCGGCGGTCGCATACAGCAATAAAAAAAAACGCCTGTCTCGACGGAGACGAGGTGTAGTTATCCTGTCTTTGGTTTCTCAATTCGAGCATGAAGGGGGGGTACAAATAATTGGAGACATAAATCATCGCCCGTCTCAACGGAGACTGGGTACGTATTCTGCCTCAACCCCACCTGAAACCATGACCCATCGATTGTACGCGAAACAGGCGAAGCCGTGATACCAGCGGTCGCATGCAGCGACAACCAAACGCCTGCCTCGACGGAGAAGAGGTGTAAGTATCCTGTCTTTGGTTTCTCAATTCGAGCATGAAAGGGGGTACAAATGATGGGCGACATACGTCAACGCCCGTCGCAACGGAGACTGGGTACGTATTCTGCCTCAACCCCACCTGAAACCATGACCCATCGATTGTACGCGAAACATGCGAAGCCGTGATACCGGCGGTCGCATACAGCAATAAATAAACGCCTGTCTCGACGGAGACGAGGTGTAGGTATTCTGTCTTTGGTTTCTCAATTCGAGCATGAAGGCGGGTACAAATAATTGGCGACATAAATCATTGCCCGTCTCAACGGAGACTGTGTACGTATTCTGCCTCAACCCCACCTGAAACCATGACCCATCGATTGTACGCGAAACATGCGAAGCCGTGATACCGGCGGTCGCATACAGCAATAAATAAACGCCTGTCTCGACGGAGACGAGGTGTAGGTATTCTGTCTTTGGTTTCTCAAATCGAGCATGAAGGGGGGGTATAAATAATTGGCGACATAAATCATCGCCCGTCTCAACGGAGACTGGGTACGTATTCTGACTCCACCCCACCTGAAACCATGACCCATCGATTGTACGCGAAACATGCGAAGCCGTGATACCGGCGGTCGCATACAGCAATAAATAAACGCCTGTCTCGACGGAGACGAGGTGTAGGTATTCTGTCTTTGGTTTCTCAATTCGAGCATGAAGGCGGGTACAAATAATTGGCGACGTAAATCAGCGCCCCTCTCAACGTAGACTAGGTACGTATTATGTCTCAACCCCACCTGAAACCATGACCCATCGATTGTACGCGAAACCTGCGAAGCCGAGAGACCGGCGGTCGCATACAGCAATAACCAAATGCCTGCCTCGACGGAGACGAGGTATAGGTATCCTGTCTTCGGTTTCTCAATTCGAGCATGAAGGGGGGGTACAAATAATTGGAGACATAAATCATCGCCCGTCTCAACGGAGACTGGGTACGTATTCTGCCTCAACCCCACCTGAAACCATGACCCATCGATTGTACGCGAAACATGCGAAGCCGCGATACCAGCGGTCGCATGCAGCGACAACCAAACGCCTGCCTCGAAGGAGACGAGGTGTAAGTATCCTGTCTTTGGTTCCTCAATTCGAGCATGAAAGGGGGTACAAATGATTGGCGACATACGTCAACGCCCGTCACAACGGAGACTGGGTACGTATTCTGCCTCAACCCCACCTGAAACCATGACCCATCGATTGTACGCGAAACATGCGAAGCCGTGATTCCGGCGGTCGCATACAGCAATAAATAAACGCCTGTCTCGACGGAGACGAGGTGTAGTTATCCTGTCTTTGGTTTCTCAATTCGAGCATGAAGGGGGGGTACAAATAATTGGCGACATAAATCATCGCCCGTCTCAACGGAGACTGGGTACGTATTCTGCCTCAACCCCACCTGAAACCATGACCCATCGATTGTACGCGAAACATGCGAAGCCGTGATACCGGCGGTCGCATACAGCAATAAATAAACGCCTGTCTCGACGGAGACGAGGTGTAGTTATCCTGTCTTTGGTTTCTCAATTCGAGCATGAAGGGGGGGGGTACAAATAATTGGCGACATACATCATCGCCCGTCTCAACGGAGACTGGGTACGTATTCTGCCTCAACCCCACCTGAAACCATGACCCATCGATTGTACGCGAAACATGCGAAGCCGTGATACCGGCGGTCGCATACACCAGTAACTAAACGCCTGTCTCGACGGAGACGAGGTGTAGGTATTCTGTCTTTGGTTTCTCAATTCGAGCATGAAGGCGGGTACAAATAATTGGCGACGTAAATCAGCGCCCCTCTCAACGTAGACTAGGTACGTATTCTGCCTCAACCCCACCTGAAACCATGACCCATCGATTGTACGCGAAACATGCGAAGCCGTGATACCGGCGGTCGCATACACCAGTAACTAAACGCCTGTCTCGACGGAGACGAGGTGTAGGTATTCTGTCTTTGGTTCCTCAATTCGAGCATGAAGGCGGGTACAAATAATTGGCGACGTAAATCAGCGCCCCTCTCAACGTAAACTAGGTAAATCAGCGCCCCTCTCAACGTAGACTAGGTACGTATTATGTCTCAACCCCACCTGAAACCATGACCCATCGATTGTACGCGAAACCTGCGAAGCCGAGAGACCGGCGGTCGCATACAGCAATAACCAAATGCCTGCCTCGACGGAGACGAGGTATAGGTATCCTGTCTTCGGTTTCTCAATTCGAGCATGAAGGGGGGGTACAAATAATTGGAGACATAAATCATCGCCCGTCTCAACGGAGACTGGGTACATATTCTGCCTCAACCCCACCTGAAACCATGACCCATCGATTGTACGCGAAACATGCGAAGCCGTGATACCGGCGGTCGCATACAGCAATAAATAAACGCCTGTCTCGACGGAGACGAGGTGTAGTTATCCTGTCTTTGGTTTCTCAATTCGAGCATGAAGGGGGGGGGTACAAATAATTGGCGACATACATCATCGCCCGTCTCAACGGAGACTGGGTACGTATTCTGCCTCAACCCCACCTGAAACCATGACCCATCGATTGTACGCGAAACATGCGAAGCCGTGATACCGGCGGTCGCATACACCAGTAACTAAACGCCTGTCTCGACGGAGACGAGGTGTAGGTATTCTGTCTTTGGTTTCTCAATTCGAGCATGAAGGCGGGTACAAATAATTGGCGACGTAAATCAGCGCCCCTCTCAACGTAGACTAGGTACGTATTCTGCCTCAACCCCACCTGAAACCATGACCCATCGATTGTACGCGAAACATGCGAAGCCGTGATACCGGCGGTCGCATACACCAGTAACTAAACGCCTGTCTCGACGGAGACGAGGTGTAGGTATTCTGTCTTTGGTTCCTCAATTCGAGCATGAAGGCGGGTACAAATAATTGGCGACGTAAATCAGCGCCCCTCTCAACGTAAACTAGGTAAATCAGCGCCCCTCTCAACGTAGACTAGGTACGTATTATGTCTCAACCCCACCTGAAACCATGACCCATCGATTGTACGCGAAACCTGCGAAGCCGAGAGACCGGCGGTCGCATACAGCAATAACCAAATGCCTGCCTCGACGGAGACGAGGTATAGGTATCCTGTCTTCGGTTTCTCAATTCGAGCATGAAGGGGGGGTACAAATAATTGGAGACATAAATCATCGCCCGTCTCAACGGAGACTGGGTACGTATTCTGCCTCAACCCCACCTGAAACCATGACCCATCGATTGTACGCGAAACATGCGAAGCCGCGATACCAGCGGTCGCATGCAGCGACAACCAAACGCCTGCCTCGAAGGAGACGAGGTGTAAGTATCCTGTCTTTGGTTCCTCAATTCGAGCATGAAAGGGGGTACAAATGATTGGCGACATACGTCAACGCCCGTCACAACGGAGACTGGGTACGTATTCTGCCTCAACCCCACCTGAAACCATGACCCATCGATTGTACGCGAAACATGCGAAGCCGTGATTCCGGCGGTCGCATACAGCAATAAATAAACGCCTGTCTCGACGGAGACGAGGTGTAGTTATCCTGTCTTTGGTTTCTCAATTCGAGCATGAAGGGGGGGTACAAATAATTGGCGACATAAATCATCGCCCGTCTCAACGGAGACTGGGTACGTATTCTGCCTCAACCCCACCTGAAACCATGACCCATCGATTGTACGCGAAACATGCGAAGCCGTGATACCGGCGGTCGCATACAGCAATAAATAAACGCCTGTCTCGACGGAGACGAGGTGTAGTTATCCTGTCTTTGGTTTCTCAATTCGAGCATGAAGGGGGGGGGTACAAATAATTGGCGACATACATCATCGCCCGTCTCAACGGAGACTGGGTACGTATTCTGCCTCAACCCCACCTGAAACCATGACCCATCGATTGTACGCGAAACATGCGAAGCCGTGATACCGGCGGTCGCATACACCAGTAACTAAACGCCTGTCTCGACGGAGACGAGGTGTAGGTATTCTGTCTTTGGTTTCTCAATTCGAGCATGAAGGCGGGTACAAATAATTGGCGACGTAAATCAGCGCCCCTCTCAACGTAGACTAGGTACGTATTCTGCCTCAACCCCACCTGAAACCATGACCCATCGATTGTACGCGAAACATGCGAAGCCGTGATACCGGCGGTCGCATACAGCAGTAACTAAACGCCTGTCTCGACGGAGACGAGGTGTAGGTATTCTGTCTTTGGTTCCTCAATTCGAGCATGAAGGCGGGTACAAATAATTGGCGACGTAAATCAGCGCCCCTCTCAACGTAAACTAGGTACGTATTCTGTATCAACCCCACCTGAAACCATGACCCATCGATTGTACGCGAAACCTGCGAAGCCGAGAGACCGGCGGTCGCATACAGCAATAACCAAATGCCTGCCTCGACGGAGACGAGGTATAGGTATCCTGTCTTCGGTTTCTCAATTCGAGCATGAAGGGGGGCTGCAAATAATAACGTCGTCACATAAGTCAACGCCCGTCTGCCCGTCTCGACGGAGACTGGGTAAGTATTATGCGTCTATCTTCTCACTTTTTATTCCGGTGAAATACTGTCCAACGCCTGACTCGACGGAGTGCCAGGTAGACATTCTGTATTTCTTACATATTAGGCTTGTCACCTGCAGGAACAGGGCGCTGTATACTATGCGTAATAATATATTCCAGCCATTGGTATATATATATACTCGGAGTATATATTTTCGCTTCTGGTTCATCCATTTAATAGACGCTGTCGGAACTTACATCCGGTTCATCTACCACTTGAGTTGTCGTGCAAACGCGATGAATACATGATGACGATGACCAATATTTCAGCGATTGACACGTAATTTCGCATCAGATTCATGACCATTCTTACCATGGTCTGCGTATTGTGGTATATTCGGTACCATACCTATGGTATAAATATGTGCATACGTACGAAGATGAGTCGCGACTTGTCAGATCACATCTTCTGCTGTACCAGGTAGTCGTACTACACAGCGACGGCTGCATCATTCGAGCCCACCTAAAAACCATGACCCATCGATTGTACGCGAAACATGTGAAGCCGTGATACCTGCGGTCGCACGCAACGGCGTGGCGATCGCCTCTCTCGACTTCCCATACAGAATGAACCCGACGCCTGTCTCGACGGAGACTAGGTGTGGGTATTCTGTCTTTGGTTTCTCAATTCGAGCATGAATGGGGTACATACTAACAACCTATATAGGTCAACGCCCGTCTCAACGGAGACTGGGTATGCATTTAACCCGCACCAAAGCCTGATATTCTGTATCTGACTTCTTCATTAAATCGAGCCCACCTGAGACCATGACCCATCGATTGTACGCGAAACATGCGAAGCCGTGATACCGGCGGTCGCATACAGCAATAAATAAACGCCTGTCTCGACGGAGACGAGGTGTAGTTATCCTGTCTTTGGTTTCTCGATTCGAGCATGAAGGGGGGGTACAAATAATTGGCAACATAAATCATCGCCCGTCTCAACGGAGACTGGGTACGTATTCTGCCTCAACCCCACCTGAAACCATGACCCGTCGATTGTACGCGAAACATGCGAAGCCGTGATACCGGCGGTCGCATACAGCAATAACTAAACGCCTGTCTCGACGGAGACGAGGTGTAGGTATTCTGTCTTTGGTTTCTCAATTAACAGAAAATTATTAAACTTCCTGTTCGATTTCCAGTTCAGGCTCATTTATTTTTCTGAAACCGTCAAAAGAACGCCTTTTAACTCTGTAGGATGAATCAAAATACGTGCTTTTCAAGGCCAAATACACTAAATTCCCTCGCAACAACGCTTCCTGCGACACCTCCAAACAGCCACAGGTGCGCCCCCAGAGTCGTTTGCGCGTGTCCTGACACAAGTTAGCTGCAGTATGGTGGCTTTGGCGACCGGTGAGGCTCCGCAGGGGGCGCTTTCGGCTGGGGACGTGAACAAGTCTTGTGTGTGCTTTTTAGCGTCTTCCACGTGCCTGTGGTACTACTCTACTCTTACTTCTACTGCTATAGATCTTGTCTAGTCTAATAAGTTATACTTCGTAATTCTTAGTACCACGGAGCAAGCAGCAGGTTTGACACGCGGAGGGCTACGATCACCGGGATAAAGGCCCCTATGCTAGAGCCGCAGCAGCACAGCGTGACACCTGCCTGCCAACAGCTCGTTGCTGTGAGCTCTCGCAGCCTTTATTGCCTTCTTTTTTTGGGTACTTCGGCCCAGGTAGATAGATATATATGGTGACGATGAGTGCCCGTTTCCTCCTTCATTTTGTCTGCCGCTGCAACTACTACTACTGCTGTGTGCCCTCTCCTTTCGACTCAGCAGTCGGGCGCCCTTCGTCGGAGCCCCTGCTTCTTATGGACGGCCGGTAGCCTGCGTGCACTATCGATCCAAGACGTGTGGTTCCATCATTGCAAGGTGAGTGTCGTTTCGTTAAGCTAGGGGGCGGACTGGGTAGTAACAGCAGTCGTACTATGTACCACGGCGGTAGTTGTTGCTGCAGCTTCCCCGATTTTAGGCCAAATTTTTCTGCCACTACTGCCAGTATTGCTGCTACTGCTGCTGCTGCTGCTACTGCTGCTGCTGCTACTACTACTACTACTACTACTACTACTACTACTACTACTACGACTACTACTACTACTACTACTACTACTACTACTACTACTACTACTACCACTACTACTACTACTACTACTACTACTACTACTACTACTACTACTACTACAACTACTACTACTACCACTACTACTGCTACTACTACCACTACTACTACTGCTACTACTACCACTACTACTACCACTACTACTACTAGCACTGCTACTACCACTACTAGAACTGCTACTACTGCTGCTTCTACTACTAGTAGTAGTACCGCTACTACTGCTTCTACCTTACTGTTGCTGCTACTAGTACTGCTGCTACTAGTACTGGTGCTGCTGTCGCATATTAAACGATGTTTCTACAGGTAGCCATACAGCAGAACATGAGGATCGGCCGCCTTGTACGCGGTCTCAGTCGTTCCTCTCAACCTGGGGTGCGGTGTACATGTCGCAGTTGGGGCAGTTACCGCTCGCGACACGTGGTGCGCGAAGCAGCCGCCACAGCGTTGCAATCCGTTGTCGGTACACTAGGTTGCCGGTTCTGCGACCGGTTCATGTATCGTACCGCGCTCTGTTGTTTCTGTGGTGTTTATTGCTCCGCAGCGAATGGGGTTTCTATTGGGTTTAGTGCATGTGGTAGTGAGATCGAACGAAGTTTTTTAATATGTAAGCGTATGTATGCGTTGATAAGGCAAACCGCCGACAATAACAATATGCTTCATTTCAAGTAGAACAAGAAACTAGGCTTCGACCATCTCCAACGAGCTCCTTACCGTTTGGCGTCATCCAAATTACGAAGTCGCTCGTATTCCGGCCTTAAGCTGCACCCGACCCAAAAAAACTGCTGTGTCGATATCCATAGCACTCTTTCTTGCTGTTGCTCTACGAATTATATTGGTAAGCGCTCCTCCTGCTTAGTATTTAACGCCCTTTCGTTATGGTTTTTCCCGGCCGTCCCCGTCTTTTGCCGCGTGTGCTAATATTTAACGAGCGTTGTGTTAGGTACCTCTCCAAGTGGAACGGCGCGTACATGGGATACTCAGACTCGGAGGGCGACCAAGACGCGCAAGACGCATGCGCATGAACGGGATGAGAGGGGTATGGGGATGGTGGTCAATCACAAGATAAGTACTCCCATGAAATTTTTGGCGCGATATCTACTGCGTATTGTTGCTATTGTCCCCGCGACGTGCTGCTTTAATGGCGGTCTTGCACGCAGTGCAGCATTTATTTGTTGGGGAAGACTATTTTGTTTCAGAAGAAGACGTGTTTCATTTGAGCAGCAAGCCAGGCATGCATCTTTGATTCGACTTTGCAAAACTCTGAACAGTGATGTCGGCTACCGGTATTCTTGTTTTATGTACACATCAGCCAGAAGCATAAACCGATGACGTGTTGTAGCACATCACATCGAAAATAACATGAAGGACATGATTAGAGGTCAGCCCCGACTTTTGCCTGCATTCATCACTCGTGCAGCCCGTTCCCTGCTTTGTTTTTTATCTTGTATAATTTTATTAAGCCTGTAGGTGTTTCGAACAACCAGCTCTACAGATGGTGTTTACGAGTTCAACGGCATGTGTTACTTGAAGAACACCAACGTTCCATTGTTAGGGTGGTCTAATGTGGAGACTTGGCCATCAACAGCTTTTTTTGGTGAGGTTTCGCTACGTTACCATTTTATGATATATTGCTTAGACTACGTCCTGGTGATGACCTGTTCTATTTCCTGTTTTTTCGCCCCGCCCCCCTGCCCCCACCCCGCCTCCTCGCCCTCCCCCCCTCCCCCCCCTCCATGTATCCTGGACTTTAGAGATGTCGAAGACAAGTTACTAGTGGCGTTGGACACTGATAGGGTTGACTGGAGGAGGTTTAGGGAAAGGGAAGGCCGGATCACCATAAGGCGAAAGGACGACGGTGCGACAAGCGCGACTGGTCAGAGGTCAAGCGAAGCGCAATGGAGGAAAATTGCCGCCCGCACAACAACGAGTACCTCAAACTTGTTTTATTTATGCAGTGTAGACGCTGCTTGTGCATACGAGGCCAGGCTCTGTGGCGTGGACGGAAGCTGACAGGGGCAGGGCGGATGCGCAGGGGGCGCGACGGGGGCGGGGGGGGGGGAGGGGGGGGGGAGGAGGGGGAGGGGGGGGGAGGGGGAGGGGGGGGAGGGGGGGGGAGGGGGAGGGGGGGGGGGAGGGGGGCGGGGAGGGGGGGGGGGGGGGGGGAAGGGGGGGGGGAGGGGGGGGGGGAGGGGGGGGGGGGGAGGGGGGGGGGGAGGGGGAGGGGGAAGGGGGGGGGGAAGGGGGGGGGGAAGGGGAGGGGGAGGGGGGGACGGAGGGGGGGACGGAGGGGGGGGGGGGGAAGGGGGGACGGAGGGGGGGGGGGGAAGGGGGGGAAGGGGGCGTCCCAAAAAACGGTCTGTGTTGATTTCCGTTGTCCCCGGCGACCGATACAGCCGGCAGCTAAAGCGCAACCAGGCAGACACGAATTAATTGCGTGTCTGGAGTGAAGTATATCTTGGCGATGGAGCTGATATTTTAGGTTCGCAGCGTTAGGACGCCGAGCTGCACTGCTGTCGCTGAAAAGGGTGGTTGTCCGCGACGTACTTGTTGCTATCTTGCCGTGTCATTACCCTACGGGTGTATTCAGGAGAACACTGTCGACCATTTAATTGTGCCCAAAGTGTATTTTAGTTGTGCTCATGACATTAGTATATTTAGCGGGGGGCTCGAGCAGAGAGTGGATGACGTGGGTAGCGTATAGATTCTGGGTTCGTGCTGGTCATGTTTCCAACACTAAGTGTATACTTGGGGTTAGGACCTCTTGTGCCCCCCCTGCGCATTTTTTTGTCAGGGAATGAAGAACGGTTATGAACATGCTTGAGAGGCTGTCGTGGAAAATTTATCGTGTCAATATATATCGAGAGGTTTAATTATACAAGGACTCCTCTCCGCGGGCGGCTGACGTCGCCCGCTACCCTCGCGCGAGGAAGAATGCAATCAATGAAATTGAAGGGGGCAGAAAGCAGAGACCCACGATTTGGTGTGAACAGCGATTTGATAATGCCAAATGCTGCTTGTGCAGAACATATTGGCCTGTCTCGTGCTGTGTGCTTGTTGGCGGTGTCACGTTCTGATCGGCAGTACGGGCGGGTGTAATTTGAGGGGGGGGGGGGGGGGGGGCATGGGGACCGAGAGCGATGAAATGAAAGAAAAAAAAAACAGAGCACACACACGACGGGTATTGTCAGGGCTTGTTTCTGGTGCTACTTACTTGGCATTCCAGACTATTGTACCAACTAACTGCTCCCCCGCCAGTACCAAAGTTATTCTCTACACCAAGCTATTAGTTATCTACGTGGGTGAGGTAAAAACAAGCCTGTGCTCGTCGTGTCACATTGTATGCGAAGCCGTCTACAGGTCACGCACGCGTCGTTGTTTTATATGTACCTTATTCTCCGTCAATCAAGCATCCTTTTAAACGAACAAGGAAGGTCATAATTATGTATTCAAACCATCGGATACAACGCCGTGGTCGTCGTTCGTGTTGCCGGGCTCACAGTACAGACAGGGACGGCCGGCGATCGACACACCCGAATCGTTCCGACCCGACCCAGTCCAGTCCTCCTACCTAAACAACCTACTCTCCTCATCACGACAACTCAGGCCACAGCTTCTTCGGTCGGTGCCTCCGACTTGGGGCACGACTTCCAACCTGGGGGGGTTCAGTCCGTTCGTAACCCCCCCCTCCCCGATGCCCCACTCTTTTCCCCACCTCTCGCCCCCTTTCTTGGACGTCGTGCCCCCCCTCCTTCTCCTGGACCTCCTCAGCCCCTCCCTCAATCTCCTGCCGATCCCGCTGCTCCCCCTTGCCGTAGTTGCTTTCCTCCCCCTCTTGTTCCTCGTCCTCTTCTTCAGGTAGGTGTTGTTGGCGTTGATCGGCAACCTTCAAGGTTTGCCTAACTGGTGCTGGTATTTTTTTGCCACCACCGATGAGTGCGGAACACGTCGCTACGATCCCACATACGGGCTCCCACGAGGTGTCCGCCACGTACCTTTGGCGCGATCCCGAACGGCCAGCGCCAACGGGGGCCGTGCCGACTTCGTAGGCCGCATTGAACGTCGCGTTCGCGTAAACGTCGAACTCAGCATTCACCGCGTTGTCGATCAACGCCTTCTTTGGGGTATACCAGTGCAGTAATATCTCCCTCTGCCCATCCGTGCCTATTCGCGTTTCGTTCACTTTCCCCACCAGAAAGGGGGCGTTTGTCGGAGTGAAAAACGCGAAGCTGCTAAGTGCCCCGTGCTCCACGTTCTTCGTAGCGCGTTGCTGGCGCTGTTTGGTGCCGCCAGAGGCTCCTTGCTGTAGGGTGCGCTCGTCGCGACTAAAATCGTCTTCGTCTGAGCTGTTGTCGTCGGATGCATTATTACTGGTGTATCCTTCCCCTCCAGCACCCCCGCCATCATCATCACTGCTCTCGTCGTCGCTGTCGTCGCCACCGATTAGGTTGGGGTCAACAGGCAGCCAGTTTGTGTCCAGGTCGAATGTGCGGTCGCCTGTCGATCTCAGAATTCGTAGGCTGTCGGCGTGCTCGTCCTTAATTTGGGCTTGCCTCGCCTCGTCTCCTGGAGATACCAACGGAATAATGTGGAGGGAGCAACAAGACAAAACAGAACATAATGATATTACCAGTTGGCACGAACATGGCTGAACTATCATGAAGAAAGTTCTTCCTAGCGGTGCCCCTAACGTTTGGAAGCCAGCAATGATACGGTAGGCTCGACTATTTTGTTTACGCTCCTTACACGGGAAAATAGAAGATGACCCCAAAGCGATAATGGTGAAGAATCTGAGAGTACAACCTGATAAAGGAACCCGTGACCTTGTTGTATACAACAATCATTTTGCAAAATAACAAGGTGGGCCCTCAGACGATCACAGGCCAAGACTCCCCGTCAATAAAACAAAAATATTTTTGCCAAAGCTTGCTACCTCTATCGCCGCACGTCAGTAGCTGCGTCAAACGTTAAGCGCCCTTGACGATACAAGTCCAAACACGAGCGAGATAACGGAAATTCGGTCGGGTCATAGGGAAGATCCACAGGAACGGCGCCAAAAGAAAAAAAAAAAAAAGAAGCGAAAAAGACGTTGACGACACCCACCAGGAAAGGCTGCCGGGAGTCTCTGCCATGAGGCCTGTTGACGTAGTTCGATTTGGCGAATGATGGTAGGGTCAACCACTTTGAGCAAGTACGGCGGAGCACCTTCCAAACGCACAGAACCAACTCTCATTAGCCGCCAGCCCTTGAAGCCTTCCCCGGTCCCCACTGTTTTCCCGTCCGCACTAAAGCCTAGCCAGTTGGGGTGGTGCACCTTTTCTTTCACTTCTACTAACACTGCAGACCCTTCCTTGTGGATGCGGAATGCGTGGAACTTGGTAATATCGTGGATCCGGCGCGTGACGGGCTTCACTAGATCTTTGAAGTTCGCAAGGTTTTCCAGCGTGCGGCTCTGGACTGGAAGCGTCAGGTACGCCCTCGCAAAAAACTCTGCAAGATGTTCTCGTGAGAAGACGTTGCACCCTTTCACTGCTCTTGCGAAGCTTCGGGGACAAAGGTTGCAAGCAGGCATGCGACGTGCGGCATTTTCGAGACAGGCGGTGGTCATTGTGTGGGCATGCATGCAATTATATAATAACTGCACCACGACGACGTCAAGACGACGAAGATGTAAAGCCCAAACGACCAAGGCTACGGTAGGGGGGGTACCCCCATTTTCACTGGTGTGTTTGAGCCACTCGCACGAGTAGCTCTGTACCCTACGGATGAAGATGGTTTAGGCACTTGGTTTGGCGCAGCTTAGATCACCTTTGCATTGCGGATTGATTTCGTCAATGTAAAACACAAAGAAAACGTAAGATTCCATAGGAACAAAGGGGTTACTCGCGCGAGTGACCCCTAGCCACTGAAATAAAAGGCCCAAAAGGGGACCCCCCTACCGTAGCCTGGGTCAAACATAGTCGCGCGTATACAATCGATGGCATTTACCCTTAAAATTGCAATGAAGAACCACCAGGGGATCGGAAGCATTTACCAGAACAAAGTTTGGTAACGAAGCGGCCCTGTTGCCGGGACGCACGCAGTATCGCTCAGCTTCGTCCCTATTAAATATACAAGCCGTAATGGACTGTTCTATACAGCCCTAGTCAAGACACATAAAAAACTGTATTAATTTGGTCGTTACCAACGCGGAACCAACAAGGTAGCACCAGACCTGTATGTGTCCACGTGCGTTGTATACGTCACAATGTACTACTACTGCTATGGCTCCTCTAAGAAAGAAACGGTGGATTCCACGTCGGAAATCTGGCAGCCTCTTATCCGAACGGCAAGTGTTTTGGCTTTTTGGTCGTTATTCTTCCCGATATTCTTTTAACAAGATTGCGCGACTACCTAAAGGGTAAAGCCTACGCGCCAACACGATTGTTGCCGTCGTGTGCAACCGGCGCATGCTAACTGCTTAATGGTGTTAGGGTTCACGATTGGTTGAATTTTTACATTTTCTGATTGACGGTTCACCGCACGACTCACCAGGAGAATATCTGATCAATTTGTATGTGGGTGTGGCCGACCATCATAAAGCACAGAGTAACCGATCTCATAACCCCTCTCGCAATCATCGCGGCCAAGAACCCCATGATGTAGTTATTTTTGTTTTCGGACACCGTGTTGTCCATCTGTATCACCACATCCCCCATCCTGTTGTTTTGAAACTTGTGCCAAAGCTCCGTGAACTGTATGAAGAGCGCCGTGCACACGAGGTTGCTACCTGAAGCATGAAGCGGCGGGAATTCAAGCTTGGCTCAAGGACCATGAAACAAGCGCAACGCCTGGACGAGTACGGCGAGCAGGATGTCAGAGTACTACGTCTTGAACAAAAAAAACACCCGAGGGCAGGGGCACGCGGGTTAGAAATAGACAAGAATACCACACACGCCGAAAAAGCTTAGGGTTAAGAGCAAACCGGATCGTTGTCATCACAGATAGATAGGACGAATTGTGAAAACAAACTTGTTTCCTTATTATGGTTCATGACGTAGGTTTAGATCCCCTATCCCCCCGTTCCCCCCGGCTAGCGCCACAGTAAGGGGGGGGGGGGGGGGGGGGAGGGGGCTCACGACATCAGCTAACAAAATACAGATACAAAAATCCATATAGTTTCCCTCTTAAAGTCCCCTTTTTTTTTGTTTTTTTTTGGAGCCCCGCCCCCCAAAGACGCTTCGTGCTAAGTGCACGTGATGTCCGCGTGATCAATGTCACCCCGACGTGCTCCGTCCCGGTGTCGTGGGGGTGCGACGCTTTATTCTGATATTACGACTACGGCTATGCATGATATGAGAAAATCGCCTTCCTCCCCCTTTGCCTAGGAACCCTGACAAGGTACGGGGGTTCACAAAAAACCAAATGAAGACAAATTAAAGGAGATAACAGGAAGGAATCCCATTGCCTCATCCTGTGATCACACACATATATGAGAACATGTACGAAACCAATAGCATTCGTAAGCTCCACCACGGCTGCGTCTGTTGCCTTTTACGTAATAATTCACGTTCAAGTATACTGTAGGTAGTATTACTAGTGAATTGCTTCACACCATCATCACACACGACACATGATATACATCCGCAACAATCGAGCTGCGTCGCACCTGTGCCAAGAATCTGAGGTGTCATGAATATGTTCATGATGACGCCTGCCACAAACACACCGTAGATCTTCTGACGCTCAGCATAACCCCTGGAACGCGGGTGGACCAGTGGGGGGCACGTATATTGATAGGGGGGTATGGGTCGTTGTAACGCAACTACGGTCGGTAACTGTGTGGCCATCTTGACGACGAAATCGCCGCATATACTGATGAACAAAGGCTGAGTAACACCAACAAAACCGTGCAACAGGGAGAAGCAAGAGATCGTTCATTACCTGTCATCAACGCCATGCGCATTGTATGCAGCCAGAGGGGTCGCGAAACTGCTCTGGTTAGCGGCATCGACCTGCAGATATACCAACTCCCATGGTTCACCCCTACTCCTTGCCTCCTGCGCGTCCCTCTCGACACGCGCACAGTATTGACGGTCCTGCTCAACCTCCTGCCAAACACAGCCGGAAGAGAGACAAGCATATATATAATATCATAGATCATATTATTGTTGTAGTATTTCTGCGGGGAGAGTTTGTGTATGAAATAAAGCAGTCAGTGAGGAGCCGCATTATGGAAATATTATGCTTTGAAAAAAGGCTGACAATGTCCCCGAAATTAAGAAATCCGGTGTTGTAAGAAAAAACCGACGATACGGGAAAAACATGAAACTGAACAGTAGCAACACTAGTAAACGCCTGATAACAGTAGTAGTAGTGGTCAATTTCTACCAAGGATAAGAAATATTAACTCGCTCCGGAGCGAATCAACTTACAGCCGCAGTTCCTTCTCGAACTGTTGTCACTGCGGCAGACTAGAACTACGAGAACGCCGTTGCCTCGCTTTGGGGCTAAAACTTTGAGAGGTACCCGTCATTGCTCATTCCCCGACTTTCCCAGGCGCTTGAGATGTGGATCTCGTGTTACATTTCTTAGATTTTCCTTGAGCAAAAATAATGGCGAAAAGAGCGAGTTGTAATGTGATCCGATCAACATAACAAACCGTGATAAAATAGATATGGTTCGTAGCTTGACTGCTGAAAGGGAAACCAAAATAAGGCTTTGAGTCCCAACATCGGTATTTTTAGTTTGGGCCTGCGCCCATGTATTCGGGTTAGAATCACTTCGTAGAAGTGTTCCATGATGTAAGCACTATGTATTAGACGGGTCACGGCCTCACAAGCATTAGTATTGGAAGAAGCGATAATGTTTTGAAAAGGTACCATTGCGCCGGCTATATATACATTTCTAGGCTATCGATAATTGATTAGTCTAGACTCTACAGAAACTGCTAGGACAGGCAGGTCTATTGACCAGAAATTAATCCCCCCTCGGCCTGACGGTGGCTGGTCAGCACCGTTAAGGTGCTAGAAAGAGAGAGATAAGTTGTTGTGTTTTAGCTCCAACACACAATAAAACAAGCGACCCCAACTTCATCGCCGAATGCCCATACCAGAATCTAGAAGAGGATAAATGGAAATCCCTGATGCAATCTAGAAGAGGATAAATGGAAACCCCTGTTGTCTTCAGATCTAAATAACGTTCACAGCTCACATCAGATCCTCAGCAATCAATCACCACCAAGAAGATCAACTGTCGTATCTTACCACTAACACTACACACTCTATGGTGCTCCACTGTCTACACGGCCCCGCTATATATGTACTACTACAGCAGCAGTAGTAGTAGTATTATTGTTGTTTTTGAAACACACCGCTACCCGCATCAGACCACAAATAATTGCGGGCTTACCTTAACGTGGGCCTCGTATTCTCGCGTGCATCTTTCCCTTTCCGCTTGGTTCTGTGTGCCCCTGGAACCAGCCTGCCCGTGGAGTTTTTCCTTCAGGAGGGTGCACGTCTGACACAGCATGAAGTCACCGCACGGCTTCAATTTCAGCCGTGGGTAGTGTTGCTTCCAAACTTTATTGAAATAGTCAGACGAACACAGGGCGTCGTTCAGACCGCTTGGATCTTTGGCGAAAAGTCTGCGTTCTTCCTTCTTGAACTCTTTATACAGCTCCTGAGACCGTTTCAATTGACACACACACGCCACGGACACGGAGAGGGAGAATAAACGGGTACTACGAAAAAAACAATGATGGGCGTAAGACGCGCGCTACGATAGAGGTTCACCAATTTTTTCCGAGTTTTCCTCAATTTTGGGAGCTCAAGATCTAGACTATCCCAACAACTGATTTGTATATATTTTAAAACAAACAGCTACTACTACTATAGTCTAGACTATATACCAGATGCAAAATTCCATGGCCTTGGTACACAACGAGAACCACGTAACGAAAGAAATTGCATTTTTCCGACGATTTTTGGTTGAGGAGCCCCGTCATTCAGAAACCATTTACCTGTATGGTAGCATTCGTCGTAAATCGGACGGCGCCTGTGCATATTATACATGTTCATGCTTACCGTAAGACATCGTGGTTTGCAAAAACCGACAACAATATTGTGTCACCCTCGTACACGTCCAAGGTCTTCCACCCCCCTCTTCTCTTATGATTAGGGCTGGGTACTGGACCGGTACACACTGGTAGTACTGCTACTGGTACTGGCAGTACTAGTACTGGCCCAGGCCCCGCCAGTGCGGCCAATATTTTCTCCACCTATGAGACGTACGTCAAGTCCAGCACGTAGACCTCCTCTAATAATATCGACTCAATATAGAAATGCTCACGTTCTTGTTGTGGAGGTACAAGTAGCTGTCGTCTGAATTTGGCATTTTCTGCGCGAATTCCTCCTGGTGGCGGCCAAGGAAGCTAACGACGCGGTCCAACTTTGGGTGACCTCGCGTGGCGCTGATCGTCGTTCTTCTCAGACAAAATGAAGAACCAAGACACCCAGAGAGAGGCGACAGCAATAGCAAGACTAACAGTAAGAATAATGGCTGGAGTAGAAGACGAATATCGGCCCTAATAATGTGCAGAACAAAAAGTCCATACGAGAGCATGCACTCGGGGCGACTCGAACTCACAAAAGAACTGGCCTACAACAACAGCAGTATCTAACCCGAACCAACCCTAACCCAGCTAGTCTAGTCTAGACTACATAATAATTAATATAAAAAAACTGAAATACACTCCAGCTGTGAGATCGAAGATTTTGCCGAAACTCATCTTTGCAAGCTGTGTGTGATACTCCGATCGCGCATGTTACGGGTTTTGTGTGTCCTCATTAGACTAAGGATATAGGTCGGCGACTCCCCTTGCAACTACAGTGTAGCTATCAGGATCAACAGGGTGATGTTAGTCAGTCTATGCGCGGAAACTATTATTAATATAAAACCCGTTTCTGAGGGGAACAAAATCTGACAGCTGTGGAAGGAAATGCATCAGCTTATCAAGCGAATCCCGTATATGTGTAGTCTATATATACCAGGCGCAAGGATTACCCCATACGCCGCGAATACTGCTACACAGCAGAAGTAGAACGACTGCTGGTCCTGTGCGCTTTGAAGAGTGTATGGTACGTACGTACGTATTAATTGCTTGCGGAGCTGTTTAGTCTATTGGTCTGTTTCGGTTTACTAAATCGTCTGTACGGTCCCTGCTCTTGCGTGCTGCAGGCAGGAGTGCGTGTTGTAGGGAGGGGTATTTATGCATACTATTTCAACGTTTGTTTCTTCGTTCGTTGGATGACATGGTTCGATTCTACCCTTACAACCTGATGATGCACACACGACTTGATTGTTTAATTAATTCCATGGCAGCGGTGGTCCAGCAACAGCACAGAGGGGCGTACGTACATAAGCAGAGGCGTACGTACATTAGTGAGGTATTCGTCGTGAATTCATACCCCCCCCCGGGTTCGGATAGCAGTAGTGGAAAGCCCGAAGAAACTGGTGACATGTAATTACCAGAATCTATATACCAGGTATGTATATGTAGACTACACGTCCGATGGGAGCCGACGGGGATATGAAATGCTGGACCCTATTGTGCGCGGCATTAACGAGGGCATGTATGTGCACACACACGCGGGGTAGACGAGAGATATTTTATGAGGACGTATACCAAGTTACTGACACGAATTCAGCTGGAAGCACGCACGGCTGTTGTTGCATGTAGCACGTACTACTACTTACTCTGCTGGGTGTACCACGACTGCTTTTTTTGTTGTAAAAGTCCAAGACAATCAAGTACCACGAGCGGTAGTGTGCACCGAACGACGAAAAACACACGACATAAAAAGGCGACAAAACATCCGAGAACTGATGCCGAAATAGATACCAGGAGAGTGAGACATAAAGCGTCGTGAATGCCTCAACAGGCAGCAAACACCAAATACCCCCCCGTTTCGTACCGGCGGTCGGAGGAGCTGGATGCGCGCGCCCCGGGGGTCCTCTTGCATGCGCTGATGAGGGTCTCGGACACCCCGAATAGCTTGCGGAAGGCTAGGTTGCAGACAGGACTGTTCGCGGCCATCATGCTACCTTTGCTTAGCTTCGCCAAGGGGACGTGCTCGATAACGAAATTCTTCCGATCCGCTTCTCGCACCAACTCGCCAAACCTTGCTTGTTCTTTTCTTAGCAGCGTCGCGTTGTACAACAGAGCGCCATCTTCGTCATCGTCGCCCGAAGAACAGAAAAGCGAGACACAGTTGATGCCGCGGCAGCACCGCCCTTCCTTGGTGCGCTTTGTCTTTTTTTGTTTTTCCGGCTTCCCTCCACAAAACCTCCTCCTCCTCCTCTTCTTGCTCATCATCATCCACGCCCCCCTCCATCCTCACTCCAGTCGCCTCTAGTTCCTTCAGCACCTTCTCTGCGGGTAGCGGGGCGGGCCAATCGCGCTTTGAGCGCTTGAGGGGGCCAGGAACACTACTACCACTACTACTGCTACCGCTGCTGCTGCTGCTGTTGTTGTTGTTGTTGTTGTTGCTGCTGTCATCCCCCTTGAAAAGCGAAGACCTACGCCTCTTCTTCCTCCTCTCCCCCTGTTCCTGCCTCCGCTGCTGTTCGTTTGCTTCTTTCACGGGTGTGGGTGGGCCGAAATACGATTTGCCAGCCTCCGTGATGGTCATGCTCTCGCCCTCCTTGTCTCCTTGTGTTTGTTTGCTGTTGGTATATATATGCTGTTGTTGATGATGCTTGTGCTGCGCTGCTTGCGGTGGTGTGCATAATAATAGGTTTGTCGTAACACAATATTGATTGGTAGTCTCGACGCCTCTATCTGGGCGAGTTTCGAATAAAAAACGCACCGGTTCAGGTTGTAGTCCTTCCGGCGGAGAAGAAGGCGGAGATAGGGTCGCGAATGTTTCGGGCGGTTGAAGAACTAGGTTGAAACATTCTGGAATTACAACCGAACCGAAACAAGAAACACACGTCTTGAGCGCAGTGATAAATATTTGGTCGTGGTATAGCATCCGTAAAATTTCTGGAAAATTCCCCGGTTTGTTCTCAGAGACGTCCTCACGGTATGTATTTGCGCGAGTCTTTTCAAGCGTTGAGTTTGTTTTTGATTCGAACCAGTTTGGTACCCGAGTTACAGAGGACTAAACTAACGTACGAGGAGATTACCGAATCCAACAACAGTTCAGAATACGCGCTATTCTTCTCGCTGACGTTATTAGAACGGCGGGACTGACGGACCGGCTTGATTATACGCCACAATCCGGTTCGAGCGATGTGCGCGGGACGTCCCTTTGGTCGGGGCATTTTTTTCGCTCTTCCTGTCGAGCACAAAACTTGATGTAGAAAGATACTAGCAACAAGCACCCGTGCCTCTCGTGCGTCTTATAATAATGCTCCACCTACATAAGTCAGACGCTTCTCGCCCTTGTCGACCTTCTCTCCCGCTGGTTGCCTCGTTCCGTCTGGTCGCTTCTTCTGTGCACCTACAAGTAAGTACTTGCGCTGGTGGTGTCCCCTCTGGGTCGTTGGTGCTGTGGTGCTTGCTGCTGCTGCTGGTGGTGTTTGCTGCTTTTTGTTGGTTGTACTTGGCTTGAGTTGCTGGTTGTTGCCCCGCCTCCACGCACGAGGGTACACTGGTAAAATAATAACACGACAATGTTCGCGCTGGGTCGCTGTGTGGTAAATTGGTGAGTGGTCCTCGTCCTTGTCCTCGTCCTCCTCCTCCTCCCACGTCCTCTCGTCGGTGCAGATTCTGGAACGTGTACACAACCTAACCGTACCTACTACTTACTCCAGGCCTTCATGTCCGCCAGTAACAGCACCACGAGGGCTCGGCGTAGCAAGGCCAAGGACAATGCCGCTGGCGCGGTTGACGTAGCGGGGGTACTATCCAGTCGTCAGTTGCAGGCGTGGCCCATCCCCTTGAAGAATATCAGGTTCACCGAACACTGTCGCCAACTTAATGAGAGGACCGTGCGGTCAATTACGAATTCCATACGCGAGGTCGGATGGATGCCAACAGCACTGCCTCAGGTTACTGTCCCCGATCTCCCGGACGGCGAAGATATGACCAGCGACCTAGCCGCAACGCTGGTGGTCTTCGTATTGGACGGAAATCACCGCCTGAAAGCGGCCAAGACCTTTTACGACGACCCGGAGAAGACAATAACTTGTCAATGCTACCGAGACATCAGCAACACCTTCACGAAGAAGATCCTCGCGGATGGTGAGAAACACCAACCAACTCGTGTCCTAGCTCGTGCGTCGTAATATAATAATAGAAAGATGTGATGTCAATGATAATAATTTTTCTGGTACTACTACTATTAATACAATAACTAACTGCAGTAGTATACTGCTGGTACCTCGTAGTAATAGTTTTGAGTACTCGTCCATGATACGTACGTAGCTACCCTGCCGTGCACGTCATATAATCACTGTGTGTGCTGTACATGTAGTAGTCTAGACTAGACTATGTTTACTACAACAGGGAGGTTTTCTGAATCAACCACAACATATAATTTATATATCATGTACTATTACTGCTGAACAGTAGCTATGTACCGAAGTAAGCAGTAGTACAGCAGTAGTATCTCGATCTCCCAGTAGCATTCGTTGACAAGTGACCGGGTCTGGACCACTTACAGTCGCTATGGTTTCCATCGCGTTGTGATTTGCGTTGTGGTCGTTGTGATGTGGGTTGTGATGACAACGCGACGGAAACCAGCGACTACGACTGAAAGCGGCCCAGACCATTACAAAAAAAAAGGGGGACCCGAAGAAGACAATCACTCGCCGAAAAATACTATTAATACTACTAATACTAGGAGATCGAGATACCGCTGTACTGCTTCCTGCTTAGCAGCTAGCTGTAGATAACTGCTGCTGCTGTATATACATACGTACGTGGTTTACCTCGATCCCCCAGTAAGTACGTGTTAGAATTAATTAACACAGCAGTTAGTTGATGGTCTTCCCCGGGGTCCAGAACATAAATATATATTCGATCCATGTACAACAACAAATTATGAAGATTTAACACGTTATTTACTACACTTAAACACTGGGTTGCATACTGCATCTAACATCAAACCTTCTAGAATAGTGAGCATTACCAGGCAGATGATACGCACATGTTGAAATGTCCCGCCCCCCCCTCCCCTTCCCCTCCCCCCGAATCCCCCCCCCCCCTTTCCGCCTACTTTGTCCAAACGCCCCACTCACAATCGAAATCGGCTAGAGTTTTAAACACATATAAGCAGTTGATATCACCTCATAATTTTTCGAGAGCCATCCATGCCGCTTCTTCCCCCCCCCCCCCCCCCCCCCCCCCCCCCCCCCCCCCGCCCCGAACGCCCCTTCTTCCCCACCACACGCACCATCGCCTAGACCTAGCACCACACGTATTACAACCCCCCACCTAAAACCCTTCCTTTCCTCCCCCCACGACCTCCTCACCCGCCCCCACCCCAACCCACCCCCACCCCCTCGAACACTCCCCGCCCTCTCTCTACTCACTGATTGTACGACTTACCCCAGGATATACATGATAAACTGATGCATTCTTTCCAAAACCGTCACATGTATCCCCTTAAAATAATGTATAGTTTCCACGCACAGATTGAGCTGCCCCACACGCCCCACCCCTGCCCCAACACCCCCCCTATGATAAACTGGTGCAATTTTTTTTTCTTCTCTTTTTTTTCTTTTCCAAACCCGTCAGGTATATCCCCTTACAAGGACTTATAGCGTCCACGCACAAATTGCCCGCCCGTCCGCCCCCCCCCCCCCCCCCGCCGCCCCCCCCCCCCCCCCCCCCCCCCCCCCCTCCAAACCCGCTCGCTTTCGATCAAAACCCAGGCCCCCACGTCCTTCAAAACTCCGCCCCACCCCCCTCACCGGTATTCGACTTACAAGATTCACTTGATAAAAGGATACATTTCCCTTCACAGCTGTCAGATTTTGTCCCCCTCAGAAACGGGTTTTATAGTTTCCGCGCACAGACTGACTATCATCACTCTGTTGAACCTGATAGCTACACTGCTGTAGTTGTAAGGGGAGTCGCCGACCTATATCCTTAATGAGGACACACAACTCGTAATACGCTCGATCGGAGTATCACACACAGCTTGCAAAGATGAGTTTCGACGAAATCTTCGATCTCACACCTGGAGTGAAATTATAATTTTTTATAATATATTTAGACGATATACGTATAATATACTCTGGAGTATGTGTGTTTTGTCTAGGTCGGTCTTGGACGGAAAAGACCGACTGAAAGCGGCGCAAACTTCCTAAGAGGACTCCGGGAAGACCATCATCTATCTGCCAATCAATGCCACCGGGAATTCGAGAACAAATCACGAAGATGCACGATGATGATGGTGACAGAAAACCAACCAACTCGTACGTCGCATGGAAAGTGGTGAATCATGCGACTGATAATAATTTCCCTGGGTACAACTCGAGTCAACAATACGTAGCTACTACCTTATTACAGTACAGCACGTAAAAAGAACAGGTCATAACCACTAACCACACTGCTTGCTGTATGCCGGGTACGGCATCGTAGATATATATATATAGAGAGAGACTACAGCAGCAGCAGCAGTAGTAAGCGGTTTCTTGTACCAGGTATGTTATATTTTCACGCACCATCATGTCATTTTACCAACCAAAGTGTAGTATTATGTACGCTACGTGGTAGTCTGGAGGGTGTATGATTTGCGCCCCTTCTTGATCATTTGTCCATATATCTTCTGAGTCCTCGTCAAGCATCAGCCATCGGGGCCGTTGTTATCTTCGTTTTCTTTCTGGGTCGCCTTGGACGATCGGCCCGATGTTAAGGAATTGTTCCGGAATCTCCGGGAAGCTCTTGGCAGTGATGCAGTGATGCATATTTTCCTGTTATTGTTGTGTTTCTTTCCCGCCATTTGACCCCAGTGACGTTATTAGGGGCACTCCGACCGATACTTCGCACCATGTGTTAGGGTTAGTGTAGGGTAGTCTCATGGTTGAGAAAAACACCATATAATGTAAGACACCCCTCTTGAGTAACCTCTACGTATGCACGGCGTTTCTCTCCGGGGCAGACTTCTCTACTATTAATACTTCATACAGTAGTACCGTGTGCCACGTACTATTAATAATAGCACAATCCGACCGTCAGCTTCGCGCCAGGCTCAAGTCTTGTTTTGACAACGGAAACACTCTTATACATCACCATCAACCTGTGTCGTGTTATATTATTATTGCGTAATTTTGATGGTGACATACTGCACCGACACCCGCTTTCATGATTCTAACCAACCCCTTAGTCTCGTCGTGCCGCAGCCTGCAACGGTGTGCAGGAGGTGTTTTCGAAGCGCACAACGTACGACAGCGTTTTCTTTTACTCGACCATGGCACAGGAGGTTATGAAAAGAGGGCCACAACCTCCCGTGGCCGCAGGAACGAGGTTAAATCCTCCGACTTAAAAGCCTGCTGGGACGAGGTGTGTGTCTATGTACGTGTTGTTGTCTGCCCGCTTCACTACTACACGCCGGGCGCAAGCTAATTTTTTGTGCATGCAGATGTTTCGGTCTGTGTTGTCACAGTTGTCCGTGTGCCGCATTTTGCTGGAATGCATGCTAGTGGTGTGAAGTTACCCACGCCAGAGTGATGAAAGCGGCGGTCAATGGTATCAGTTAAGACCTGCGCGCTTTTCAATATACTCTGAGGTTCGTTGCTTGAGACTGTAAACGTGGGGAAAGCGGGCATTTCATTAATACAAGACTCGGCCCCCGTGTTCGTTGTGACCTAAACTACTAACTGAAGGCATGTATCTAGCGCAGGGAATAAGCTATTTTCGTATATTTGAACCAAGATACGATTCCAACCCATTTGTACGTTGTACTTGAGTCATCCCACGGTAGGGGCGCAGCGTCAATCCCTGAGTTCCTCACACAAGCTCAATATCTCACTCCAAGAATGATTTCGCAGTAATTCGTTTGCACAACCCGACCCAGCTTGTATGCGTTAGTAGTCCTAAACCACAATATGCAGTACTGATGAAATTACTTCATTAACCGGCTGTTCCTCACTCGAGGAGCTCAATCAGACAAGGATTTTGGACAAAAAAGGGCAACCCCCACCGTGGGACATGCGTTGCACGTATATATGTGTTACGGAACTTTATTTACTACACCTACCCTTACGGAACACGCCTCCCTTGATAATCATTTCTCTATACCTACTATGCACTTGACCTCATGACCTAAAAGCGCCGGTAAGACATTACAAATGTAAGGATTTTTTTTTTGTTTTTGCGTTTCGGTACTCCAGGTACTCGCCAGCACTCATCTAAGTGAGCTTCGAATACTGCAGCGACGGGGTCATTCAGAATGACATGTATAGCAAGTCATCGATCGAGTAACAACGACATGAAGTGAGTACAACTCTGATTATTTACCGAATTAGGCTAACACTGTATGCACGCGGTAATTTCGAATCGTCTGCGTTTATCTTCTGCTGTTTTGCTGTGCCTTCCAGGTAGGAGGACGGGCAACGCCAAGCGAGACCTCGCTACGTCAGTGGCTTGAAGTTATAAAATCTTTCAGCCATGAGGCTATGCAGACCCTCAAGACAATGACGGAAGACGGCGCGCCGGTTTTGAGCGCATCACGAAGAACTTCCTGCACAGTTCGGAATTCCGACAGCTGAATGGGCTGCCGCGCCAGCAAGCGCTGGTGCTGGAAATTTACGCCAGGTACAAAACCTGGGGCAAGAAACACACCTGCGCCCGAATAAAGAGTATACTATATAACGTTCCGCAGATGTACATCGTTGGCACACCCTAATTAACGATGGTTTAACTTGCCCGCCTCCTCCTCTGCTCCCCCTTTTCAGGTTGTGTGCGCAAGAAGCAATACATACGAAATTATAGGCTAACTGGGCATCTACTTTGACGTACGGAGGTGGTACCACACCGCCGCGGACCCTCCCTGTCTGTCTGTTCGTCCGAAATTGTTTGTACGGCTAGGGTACTTGCTATGCTAAATGGACGATCGCTACTCGTCCCGCTATTTTCTACAAAACTTGGCAGGTTCCCCAAGAGCGGGGCGAAGATCGATCTGCCGGCGGTATTCAGGCAGGCAAAGGAGGTAGCATCTTGGGTGGACGGCATTGAGCGCATCGTGCCTAGGGAACAGTGGTCGGCCAAACTGATAGGGTATGTGTTTGTTCCTCGACGCTGCCCTTGTGCTTCATGGTCACTCCTCGACACTGATTTTGGGCTTGATGCTTGCCTTGTTTCATACCGTCTCATGGCGTTAAGACTGCTGGCCACGGTCAATCTCATGTAAAGAAATAGACGTTCGTCCGTTCTGAATAATCACTAGTCCGTCATGCGTACTTTACGACTTGCTTCACAAGGAATGGGCAGTGAGTGACGTTCGCCGCCGATAAGAAGTTGCTGCTGTATCACTCGTTTGCACCCCCCTCCCCTCCCCCCCCGGCGTGTTTTGGCGTGTGTCACGAGCCTTCTCCGCGAAACGCACAACTGACACCGCAATGTCCTCAACCGTTACCCCGCCGCAACGACAGCAAGGTTAACGAATTCGCGTTTGAGAAAATCGGTCACTACCCCACATACATCAAGCCTCACATGGCGCAGACCGCCACTCGGGTAAAGAAGCTGGAGAGCGAGCTTCCGGCCCACGCACCGATACTCGACCCGGAGATCGCCGCCCTCATCCTGGCCGAACCACTTGCGCAGATCCGTACAGTGAGTCCGTACTCGTCAGCCATTTGGTCCTTCGAACCCGAATCGTTCCAACATAGTTGCCTGTTTCGTTCCACAAAAACCTGTGTGTAACTTACTCAATTTCGATGTTGGCCGCGCGGCATAGTTACAACCATTCGCTACAACTTGTGATATTGTGTTGAGGTCAAACCAAGTAATATTTTTCAAACGTGTGGTGGACGCACTTGTTTTTGTATACCTCTCTGGTGGGGTGGCCCTGCGTGTGGCAGACGCTTGATGAGGATGCAAATTTGCGGCCATTTCTGGAGGAATACGAGAAGAGGTACGAAGAATCCAAGAACGTCATCAACGCCCTCAAGCTTCAAATCGTACCCCCCACCGGTAATGGCGGAACGAACCCGGAGAAGCGCGGTAAGGGAACAGACGACGAGAAAAAAGGTGATGACGACATGAACGACGACGACAACGCCTCAAGTCCCCGCATCCGGTGTGCTTTGTGCAACCCACCCCCGACTTCGAGGTAACGCCAAAGTAATGTCGTATGTATCATTGCTGTTGCGATCGTCAGAAGCTATTTCGTCATGGCAAAAACATACATGGCCTATTCAACATACCGGCCTCTTCTTTCTGTTGCTATTAGTACCATTGCTATTGATATCGTTTTTTTGTCGAACCCCATCCAACCACCGTACCCAACCCCCTTTTCCAAGACACACATACGGCACCACTTCCGCTGAAAATGGCACAGTCAGAAAAAGAAGACCCGAATAACCAACCAGTGCCTCATCCCGCATTACTTTGTTAACCCGCGTGTGTATGTGTGTGGACCGGCAGGTACACCTGCGTCCTCTGCAAAGCAATCCATATCGGCGATTGCGCAGGAGCCACCACGGTTGGTGACGATGAACGTGCTAAGGAGCGTCGGTGCGTCGACTGCGCGAAGACAAAGGGCGTAGGTGCCCAGAAACGACAATTTGGACAGGACGATAACAAGGAAGGTGGGCCGTCCAGCCCGTCGAAGAAGAGGTCTCCGAAGAAGAGTAGGACGGATACAGCTGGCGCTACGCCCGGGTCTCCCTCAGCACTGCCACGCCTTCCCTCTTCGACCGGGTCGGAGAGCGGCCTCAAGGTTATGCGAAGGTGAACAAAACGAACAGAACATAAGTCGGAGTGGCGTTTCGTTTACGCCGTGTTGACAACTTGCCCAGGTAGATTCTCCATGAAACGCATAGGGGGAATACTGCATTTCAGTAGCAGCAGGATTTTCTTGATCTTTTTTGACGTCGAGGCTGCTATACGGCGCAGCTTACTCAGAATGAAGAGTTTTTCGTGGTTCCACATGATAATAATACTACTACTGGTTGTTTTCTATGGAGTGAGAATTCAGACTTACGTCTGAGCACCGCCGCGCTATGGCTGATAACAACTGGTTAATTGCGTAGGGATGGTATTCATGTAAATGTATGGAGACGCTCGCCCCATACCTCTGTTGGTTTGAGCAGGGAGGAGAACACGTGCCTGCACCAGGTGCCTTTGAGTGCAAACTTCCCAGACCAACTCTCTGAGATCAAGCTCAAGCAGCTTGCAATGTTGGTGTTCGTCTCCCTCAACCGCCCGAACCACGCGCATCTTCTGCACGACGCCACTACCCCCGCGGACTTCCTCAAGAGGCTCTTGTACCTCATCTGCACGGAGATGCTGCACCCCAACGGCACCGTGATCGTGGCTTTGCCCGTCCCATACCACAAGCACGCAAGCCGCATAGCCGGTGAGCTTTCAACTATTAACTGTCGATAATGTTGCATGTGTGTGCTGTCGATATCAGTACCCGATCGTTGTTGTGTTCGCCAAACAGAGTGGCAGCGGGAGTACCGCATATTGTAGTTTGGAGACGATAGCATGTGTTACTGCGGCCAGAAAATAACGCCAAAAAAGTGTGCGATAACAGTTGTCTCGTCTCGGCGCGCGTTGTTCATGTCCTCGGGGTATTTCATTGCAGAAAATCTACAGCAACCCGGGCTCGGTCTTGTTGTCGAGGACCACGGATTGCTTGTCGAGTACGGTTCGAGGGGAGGGGGACTCACCGCTGAAAGCAAGAAGAAGCACATCAGCGGGACCGTGGACCACTACCTCATCGCACACCACAACGTGAACAAGGAGGGACATTCGAACTTCACATGCCATGAGAAAGTTACGCCTCAGAATTTCCCCGGCAGGACTTATGCGACAACAACAAAGGTCGGTCGTCCTTCCGTTTCGGACCCCCGTACTACGCAGGCGTTGATGTACGACGTGCCTTACAAGGGGCAGCAGCGAGCCTTCCACGACAATGTCGCCCGCTTCGGTATCCAACGGTGAGCCGGAATAGTTCTTACGGCAATACTACTCCGTAGGATGGAACGCAGGGATAGGGGGGGGTGGTCTGGATTTGAGCGGAACGTATGGTAGTTGTGTGGTGATGATGTGCATGAAAGGAGCGTATCCTTTCAGCTATGTCGGACGTAAACATTGACGTGCGCATGTATGCGTATTCCACGTGTATCATTAGTGACTAGACGCTTGCAGTTGGACCCATGTCGGGTGTACTGACGTCGTTCGTGGACGGGGTCTGCTTCAAATTCCTTGTTAAGAACCAACGTTCGTGCAAAAAGCCCTTTCGTTCCATCCGAGTCGTTCGTTCGCGCAAAATGCTTAGATTCACCAACCAGGGGGACTCCGTCGTGACGCTTAGCGCGGAATCGGACGGTGTGGTGGAATGCGCGCTGGATCTAGGGAGGAAGGTGGAGCTGTTCGTTGCAAGCAATGGCGACGCGTATGAGGATGTGGCGCGCCGGGTAGAGAGTGCGTGGGAAGGGGCCTGGCGTGAGGGAAAGTTTGCGGTGAGTGTGGTTGCATCTTATTTGCTTAAATTTCCAGTAGCTGATACTGTCTTTACTTTTTTAACCCGTTTCTTACAGTGATAATGCGAGGTGTTTTTTTTAGCGTTGCGGCCATTCCTCAGCCGTATTGCGGGGCCTTTATTTAGTACCTGGAATCTGGTCTCCCTCGGTTACGCCTGGAGATGTAGGGGGGGAATGGTTTTAGTTTTAGCGCTAAATTAATCAGCACCATTATCGGATGATTTGTCCGTTTGGTGCACAGCTGTCAGGCTCTTGAAGAACTATGTACTTCGCACGTACATAGCGGTAGAAGTCAGTAGCTCTTTCATCCTCTCCCAATTAAAAAAAATTGTCACACCATCGGTCAATCGATCCATGCATAGCCTGCAGTAGACGTTGCATGACTCGAGAACCGAGCGCTCACATACTTTAACATGCACATGCACGATGTCGTTCGTATTCTTGACGTTTGCAGCGTGACTCGTCGAGCAGCAACTTCAAGTCTATCGGCCCCAACTCTCTCCCGGCGGGCATTCCGATGGACACGACGCCAGCACGCGTTATCCGCGAAGTCGGCACGACCCCGTCCCCTCAACAACTCCTCGAAAAAGCCACAGGGATTGCTGCTAACTTCGGATGGAATATTAAGG